>CM064525.1:19810637-20024087 GCA_032716605.1 Paralithodes platypus
TATTAAAGCAGTAACAAGGAGACACAAAAATATCTATTGTCCCCTAGTCTTGTCCATAGTGCGTGTAGTATGCAAGAGAACTTCTAAGGTTATTCTAAACTGCCCAAATATTACCTAACCATACCACTACTAGACTTCCAGAACAATCTATATCATGCCCAATCGCTTCGGAATTGGGAACAATACAGAGCAAAAACCATGGAAAGTCCAGTGCATAAACCTCTGTGCCAAGCCTATTATCCCTAGCCTATGTCCTAATAATACACCGAGTGTCTCTCTCTTCAGCACAGCTCGGTGGTGGTGTTGTAAGGGGTAAACAACTTTAATGACTTAACCCTTACAACATCATCTGGGGTTAGCTCAATACACCCGAGTACAATGGGGACAACCTCACCTAGTAACAGGCTCCACCCCTAGTCCCTGACTGCACCGACTGTATTGCTGCTAAAACTAAACAAGGCACAAGAGTTGGTATCTTAGTAGGTTGAAGATTGGCTGCCACCCCCTAGAGGGTTAACTAAGGCCCGAGTTACAGGATGCTGTGTGGTGGAAGGAAAAAGACAGTAGCCTATTATGGCACTGCAGGCCTACACACACCCAACAACCCCGTTCCTCAAAGGCCTACCAAAAACTAAGTAAACAGGCCAACCCGCAAACCACTATAGATACCAACCATGAATAATATTCACACATAAATATAATGCAGCAGAATAATGGAAAAGGACATGGAAGAATAAAAAGAAGCTTATATATTCTAGATTGCCAAGGGAAAGAAATGCAGTATCTCTAACAAATGCAGAAAACTCCTGTATGCAAAATAATAAAGTGATATTAATAAAAGTTAGGTTAAATGACACCCAGACTTGCCATGCTACTGTTCAATAAGAAACAAGATCGTAAATGCGGTTAACAAGGGAACTATATGGCAAGCCTGTGACAGCCCACACAGCACGTGCGCTCAGTATGGCGTCTATCTCACGAGTGGGCGGAGTAGTACTCCGCCCACTCGTGAGATAGACGCCATACTGAGCACACGTGCTGTGTGGGCTGTCACAGGCTTGCCATTTTTTTTTTTTTTTTTTTTTTTTTAAGAGACAATGAACGGAGGAAGGAAAAACACAGATAAAACAAAAAGGTCCATGTGCCTAAAGGCATCCTCCATTCATAAAATGTTTGTAACAACTGGATTTAAACATTTGTAGATTGTAAGTTTGTGGAAAGCAATTCGAGGGAAGTGAATTCCAAAGAGTAGTAGCTCTGGGGATAAATTAATTCTGATAAGCAGAAGTTTTGCATTGTGGAGGAGAAAGTGTAAATTCATGGCGCTCTCAGCTGCCCTAGTTCTACGGGGAAAGATGTGGAGAGGCGGCACAATTGAAGCAAGTTCCTCGGAACAATTGCTGTGAAAATATCTGTAGAATAATGCAAGGGATGCAACGTTTCTTCGTATGGATAATGTAGGAAGGTCCTGTGTGATTGCAGGGTTATTGATTAATCTAATTGCTTTATTTTGAATTTTGTCCAACTGCCTCAATGCAACCACTCCACTTCCACCCCACAGAGGTGAACAGTAATCCATCTGAGAATGCACATGACTTTTATATATTACGGCCAACTGCTCGCCAGTGAAGAATTCTCGAACTCTGTACAGGAGTCCCAGTTTTTTAGAGGCATTCTTAGCAATGCTTCTAACATAATGTGTCCAGCTCAAGTTAGTAGTTAATGTTACACCGAGAATGTCAATACTAGGGGAAGTGGGAATATTTACATCATTAACAAATATATGGGAGTCAGTGAGATTCTGTCGGTTAGAAAATTGAATGTACTTGGTTTTCTGTGCATTAAAGGAAACTAGATTCTTTTGTCCCCATTCATTAATTCTAGAAAGGTCCTGGTTCAGAGAAATTGCAGTGTTTATTTTTGAATTTATAAGATCGGGTTGGGTGAAAGAATTGGTAAATGTGAAGGAACTGTGGAGTGTTGAGTCATCTGCGTAGGAATGTATTGGATTATGAGTGGTAGATATGAGATCATTGATATGAATGAGGAACAGAGTTGGGCCAAAACTGATCCCTGGGGAACACCAGCATTTATTGAGTGAAATTGAGAATAAAGGCCATCTACTATTACACATATTTTTCTGTTATGAAGATAAGAAGAAATTAGTGGAACTAATGATGCAAGGCCGTAGTGTGACATCTTCGACAATAAGGATTGATGCCAGACTCTATCAAATGCCTTTGATATATCCAGTGCTATTGTATGTGTTTCACCATGTTGGTCTGTAGCTTGGTTGATTTGATGCGTAAGAAGGCAAAGAATGTCTGCAGTTGATCGACATCGTCTAAAACCATATTGCCTATCATTGATTAATTTATTATTCTCAAGATGCTTAATTATGTGATTATTTAATATAATTTCAAAGACTTTACCAAGAGTGGAAGTTATAGCTATTGGTCTGTAGTTTGATGGATCTGAAGAGGCACCTTTTTTAGGAACTGGATGGATGTTTGCTTCTTTCCAGGGTAGTTGCCATATAGTTGCCATATAGTGCCACTCGGAGTGGCGCTGGGACCGTGGGAACACACACACGAGGGTCCCCTGGCCGCGTCAAGAGAAAAGTGAGAGCTCCAAGCGTCACTAAATTGCATAATTATATTAGGCACTTGTGCTCTCATTAACAATGCATAAATGATCAAATAAATACAAGACATCATTGTGTAACTTATAATAAACTAATACAACTCGCCTCAGTGCTGAACAAAATAGATAATTATACTCATAGCAACAATCAACATGGTTGCAAGACTGGCGCGATCATGACCACTGGACACAAGAAGTAGACACGTGAGACGGGAGAGAGAAAGAAAACACAAACCTCCCCTTAAACATACAACACTGCAACTGAAATAGGCTTTTGTATAAATCATAACAAACACTTACAGCTGAATTATCTGGTGGAAGTGACAATATATATAATGTATATATATGCACCTGATGAGTGGAAGACAGGCATAATAGCCCCCCTATATAAGGGGAAAGAGGAGTGTGTGGTAACCACCGAGGAATATGTCTTCTAAGCGTAGTAGGGAAGGTGTACAGTAGGGTAGTGATTGAGAGACTGAGAGTGAGAACGGAGAAATGGATAGGTGACGAGCAGGGAGGTTTTAGGAAGGGAAGAGGATGTGTAGATCAGATTTTTACCCTTAATTGTGTTGTGGAGAAATATCTGGAGAATCAACAAAAGGTGTAAGTTGCCTTTATGGACTTGGAGAAGGCCTATGACAAAGTGGATAGAGAAGGTATGTGAAAAGTACTTAGAATATACGGAGTAGATGGCAAGTTGCTGAAAGCAGTGAAAAGCATGTATGAGGGTGCAAAGGCGGCAGTATGTGTGGAAAATGAGCAGAGCGAGTTCTTTGACCTGAATGTTGGGTTGAAACAGGGGTGTGTAATGTCCCTGTGGTTCTTTACTGTATATATGGATGGAGTCATGAAAGAAATACTAGGAAGAGCAGTGGATGTTGGTGTATCGCTGATAAGGGAGGGAAATGAGTAGAAGGTGCCTGTACTGCTGTTTGCTGATGATACAGTTCTGATGAGCGATAATGAATGGGAGTTGCAGGGTCTGGTAAATGCGTTTGGCATAGCGTGCAAAAAGCGGAATCTGAAGGTAAATACAGGGAAGAGCAAGGTTATGGTCTTCGAAAAGGGTGAAGCCAAAGAGTGTGAGGTGAAGTTGAATGGTCAAGCTATGGAGATTGTCAGCTCATTTAAGTATCTGGGCAGTGTGTTAAGTAAAGATGGGACTATGGATGAAGAAGTGCGGGAGAGGGTGCAACAGGGGAAGAGGGTTGTAGGAACGCTGAAAGTAGTAACAAGAAATAGGGTGGTCAGTATGGAAGTGAAGAAGTCCTTGCATGGCAGTGTGGTAATCCCGACACTGACTTACGGAAGCGAAGCATGGACGTTTGAGAAGAGACTCAGACCAAGAGTGAGAGGGGTGGAAATGAGTTACTTGAGAAATGCGTGCGGAGTTACATGGAGGGATAGACAGACTAATGAGGAAGTAAGAAGGTGTGGTGTGGAGGTAGATGTGCTGGAAAGTGTGAAAAGGAACACCTTGAGATGGTTCGGCCATATGGAACGTATGGGAAGCGAGAGAATGGCTAAGAAGGTGTACGAGAGCAAGGTGGTAGGACAGAGAGGGAGAGGTAGACCGAAGGAGAGGTGGAAGGTTGGAGTGAGGAAGTAAATGGATGAGGGCGGTGCTGGTTGGGAGGAGGGGCGTCGACTGACTGGGGACAGAGGTGCTCGGGGGCGGTTCGTTCATGGCCACCCCTTCGGGGATCACGGCGTCAGGCAATAGATAGATAGATAGAGATATATATATATACGGTATATATATATATATATATATGTATATATATATATATATATACATATATATATATACACAGCATATATATATATATATATATATATATATATATATATATATATATATATATATATATATATTGTTACGTATCTTGATCCTCAAGTGGTTAACTTGATGAATCTAGATAGCACAGAGATATATATTAAGGTATCAGTCAGCTGAAGGCAAAACAAAAGTAAAATCTAATAAAATAATTTCCTGTTGTTGCTTCCTTTCCTTTTGGATCTTAGGACTTCATATCCTTTATTGACTGATACTCTTTAATTATGAAAAATACTGAAACTAATTAAAGTCATGTAGTATTTATAAAGAATTATTATTATTTAACCCGGCAAGCGCGATAGGCCTCACGGAAGGCTTCCTATAGGGACCGCGATAGGCCTCACGGAAGCAAGACCATAAAAAAAGTCTTCCAAAAAAAAAAGGGCCTATCAAAACAAAGGAATTTGTCTCTAGGTGAGATAATTCCCCTCCAGTACTCATCCATGTAAATCTCACCCACCCCCCTCCCCTCCTTATTCCCCCCTCCCTCCCCTCCTCAATTATCACCTATTTTTCCTCTTATTATCATAATTTATCGGTTATTTTTCTCTCCCGCGATAATGTAGCACAAGTGGGTTGCAGAAAAGATCGTTATGTAACACCCAGACACCGGCCCACACCGCCCCGCTCGTCTCAGTTACCTCACAGACAGCGAGAGAGGAGGGTTGCCTGTGGCTCTCTCTCGCCTGAGATTATGACCGGGTGGCCAATATCTTCGTTTTTCACCACCCAAATGCTTTTCCCACTTATTTTAGCACTCTTGAAGGTTCATATATACATCATATATGTAAAATAAAAGCATACCGAAAACAAATAATGCTCTATATTGTAAATATAACTAATTCTGTCAGAATCCAAGGCTAGAAATGCACAAATAACTACCCTAGCCCCTAGGTCTATTTCGCGCTTGTCAGGTTAACCGAAGCTTAGTAGGCTATGGTTATGAACCGAATAAGTTATAGCTAAAGAAGGACTATTAATTTTATAAAAAGTCTTGAAAGATAAATATTAAAGTAAGAATATTTCTGTCTCTTACCCTATTTGAAATGAATAGATAGTTTTCTTAAATGTCCTTTTATTTATATTTAATGTAATTATTCTTGGTTCTTGTCTTACGTTAATAGTATTATATTATTATTATCATCAGGAGTAATATCAAAGTCACATAAAAAGTTAGATATATATTTAATAATTAGTTAAATGTATTTCTTAACCACGTAACATTGAGGTTTGATTATGAGTAAAATAAAGTTACAGGATCGTTTCATAGATTCGATTCAGGTCTCACTCAAATAATATGAAAAGCAAAATATAATATTTTGAAGCAAAAGAATTTTCTTCAGCTTAGGAAATCACTAGAAGTAATATTATCACAGCCAGGTTAGTCTAAGGCGATATTACTAATACGAGACAATAGCATCACCGTACTAAGCACCATTAAGCAATGTAAGCTTAATTCAAAGAAAATGAAAGAACTCGTAAGTATTAATATAAAACAATAGTATTACTTTCATCATAACCCAATTACTTAAAGAGTTGCTTTAGTCCACAAGTTAGTCAACTAAAATAGTTAAGTACATAATAATAGCGTTAACGTTAATTCCCAATCAAATAGTTAAGTACATAAATAGTAGCGTTCACGTTAATTCGCAATCAAATAGTTAAGCACGTAATAGTAGCGTTCACGTTAATTCCCAATCAAATAGTTAAGTACATAAATATAGCGTTAACATTAATTCCCAATCACATATCTCACTAACCAACATAACATAAGTGTTTACACCGAACACACTTAACACACATTTATATAATCTGACTGACAGTCACAATCCCATTATAATACTTCACCCCGTCTTCCTCCAGCTGCAAGTTCACCTTCCCCAACTCCAAATGAGACTGATTTGAATGCCCACAACTCGGGTCTTATATACCAAACAATGATGGTGTAGGAACGAATCAGGAGGCAGGAGGTGGTGCCTACTCCAATCATAGCTCCTCGAGTCGCATAACAGGTGTCTGGTCCACTCACAGCTCCTGGCGTCGATCATACGTCATAGCATCGGTCATCGAGGTGTGAAGGCTAGCATGCTGGTATGGGGCGAGCTGGTTTGCTCGTTCGCTGCTCGCTAGTCTGCTTCACCGCTTGGGTAGTTTGGCTCCTTGAACTCTAATTCTAACTCTTAAATTAACATACAGGGCTCCGTATGTCAGAATATATATATATATATATATATATATATATATATATATATATATATATGTTTTGTCGGGTTATAGTAATTATAGCACGTGATATAGTCTTTACTCACCCAGATATGGACTTATAGACCGTAAATAAACTCAACAGGAACTCCCCGAACACGTTTTTAATATCACAAATAAGTATTCAACTAGGTACTACAGAAATCAATAACAACACACATGTGAATTATACACACAAGTTTATTCAAAGGCATAGAAATATTATCTTCACTTAGGGGCTTGGTTTATATGGGTAATTCAGACTATAGTATTACCTTGATAATTATGGGAACTATAAGGTAATAGGCGAATATATGCTAGCAGAATAGACCAAGGTGAGATCAATGTTAATTCAGTGTTGGTAATAAACAAAACAGGAAATATGCAATTAAATTAACAGTGACCTATAGCATCAACCCTTAACCCGTGAAGCCCCGGCTAGTTTTGTAATGTTTGTTCACCAGAACCCGGCCGGTTTTCAATTTTTTTTTTTTATTCCAGAAACAATAGCGAATGGGTTAGGAATGAAGGAAAAACCACAAAAAAGCGCTCAAAAAGCTTAAAGAATGGTCCTACAGAGCCCCCGAAAACGTATTTTACAAGAGTAAAAAATTGAAGGCAATTACCCCAAAAAAACAGGTTATTGCGCGCTCACGCGCACGCACGTGGACTTTGAGAGTTTTCAACCATCAGCACGGTTGCGTGGGATACGTACACAGTTCCCATACAAATCTGAGCCCTCTTGAGTGGCTACACCTGAGGTTACGGTCGGCGCAATTAGGGTGACGCGCCAGGCGCGTCTCTGGGGCTGTGCGTTACATACATCCCCGACGCGTCAGACGTGTCGCTGGGGCTGTACTGGTTAATAATAATTATGATGCGGGTCGTGTGTCTTTCGTGAATTAAACAACAATAAAGAGAAATTGTACAATCTCGAAACAAGAGAGGATGAATGAATTGAGGGGGTAAAATAACTACACAGGCAGGGAGCGAGATATACGAGTGGGGCGCGCGCGCTTAAGGCTGGGTAAACGCTCTCAGGTAAACGCGACCTTTAATCAGCTAGCGTTTCAGGTCAAGAACTGTACTGCGGGGTTGGAAAATACAATTCTGGTTTGTGTAAATATGAACTTGATCTCAGAGATATTACAATGAAACTGGGGGGTAAGGTATTCCTTATTTATTTTCACAATTTACTATGTATGTAGCTCAAATTATGTAATTTATGATTTGAACGGTATATTCACTTCAATCGAACGTATGCAATAATTACGAACTCGGTCGAGGAATTCAGATGTAAAGTTATTAATATAATTATGAATGAATTAAAGAAAAATAATTACTAACTGTATATAAAGACAAAGTCTAATTAACCAAATGCGATTAATTCGTAGATGTCCTAGAAACGCTAATAGTGGTAATAGCGTAAGGAAATAATTAAAACAATATTAATTATGTTAAAAGTGACGCACAAGACGAAGTTGTACAATGAAAATACTCAGAAGGGTATTAACAACATTAATACTTAATGGAATGAGTTTACAGTCTTACTAAGAATTCACCTTAATAAGTGGTGTATTCGAGATGATGGAAAATTTAGATAAAAGACTATGCAATGCTAGAATTCCTAGACAGTAAGAATCAATATGATCTACATCAATACTCGCATGAACGATAATTAATACTAGTTCATAAAATAATTACAACAACGATTAAGTAATCGTATGAGAAATTGGGGGACTTGGAAAGTATATAACTTGGGGAATGATAAACTTCACAATGGAGATACTGAGATAAATTAAATATGAAATTGAGCGTAGGTTCTAGGTAATCAGTTATGAATTAAGAAGGGGAATCAAGACACGAAATACACTTCGACCTCAACTTGTAACATACATAACAGAATACATATATTAGGAAAATCTGTGAGTGCGTGGCGTGATAAATTAACCCGGCAACGGCTGCAAAGCTCATAAGAAGTTTTACTGGGCGAGGGCGGCATAGCTCTTAAGAGGGAGGCCTAAAAAAAACATTTAAACAGCCCCAGTAGCACTAAACAATTTTTTTTTGTTTTTGTTTTCTTTTTCCCTATACCTCATATCACTCCTTCACATCCCCTCCTTTCCCCCTTTCCCCTCCCCCTTCAATTATCACCTATTTTCCCTGTTATTCCCTAATTCGATGGTATATTTTTGTGCTAACATTAGCAAAATGTGTGGAGGATGTGCTTACGTGCCTAGCGAGTGGGTTACATCAGCGAGAGTGTGTATGAGTAGACTCAGTGTGGCTTGAGGCCTCGTGGAGGGAGGGGTTGCCTCAATTTTCTCCATAATTCATGAATGGGCTGGTCCATCTATATTCGCGATTTTGACCAGAAAAATTATATTTTCACTTGTTTTATTGTTGTTACAGGTTACTATCTTCATAGTGAAGGTAAAATAGGCTCATATGAATAAGTAATAACGATATTTATCGTAGAATGAGGATTATAGGCCTGGATGGAGCCAATATGCTTGCCCATGGGGAGCTAGTTCAATATCCCCCCTCGCCGTTTCCGGGTTAAGGAACACAAGTATATAACGTATGCGTAGGACGTTCTATAGGATATTTAAACAGGATGAATATAGGATCTTGAACACAGATCTTAAATAAGAATTACTATCAGTTTCAGAAGGATTAAAATGTACGCAAATACAAGATCTTCGGCACAGATCTACTTATAATCGCACGCTTACACGATTCACATATTTTAACCTATACCTCGACAACAATAATCACAACTCAAGATATACAGAGACACTGTTACGACCGGGACTGCGAATAAAACAAGGGCACTTAATGCTTGGACTAGTAATAGGGCACTATGCAACAATGGTATGCTAGATCCAAACCCTCGAACTTATAATTATGCCGGCAAATAAAACACATATACCCTCCAGAGTTAATCTGCGATAACGGGGTATCCTTAACTGGGCATAAATGTACTCTACTTCAGGCTAACCCACACTGGTATAGCCTGATAACACACAGGATGCAAGTTACGTTAAAATGCATAAACAAGAATCTAGGGAAAGATCAATTAAATCACTGTAATATGTAATACAATAAAAAGATGCTTCAATACAGTTACTCTAAACAACAATAAACTCTTCACTCCTATCTGAAAGAAAGTGAAGTATAGTCCTACAGCATAGACCTGGAAACTTCTGAAGAAAGTCTGATGCTCATAAGATGCTCGTATCTTAAACTATATAAAGGCAGGAGGCAGGACACCACACGTGTAAATCGAATACACAAAAAGATAGGACATATAATGTTAACTGACACGAGAATACTATAAATGCGCAATGGTAGTAATGCTCGACACTAAAAGAAGTACTTCCTCATCAACGAAACAGTCTACTATGGTTGTGCGGCTCAGCAACAACCTAGACTAATAAATGCTGTGAATAATAATGCGTACATATCAAAGAGCTTATATTAAATACTAATAAGTGTCTACTCAATTAATAATGTCTAGCTGGGATACTCTAGGTAAGGAACTGTGGGGGTTGAGCAAGACAGGCTCGTAGCCTAGCGATGTCCTTAAGACTGTATCCTTTAAGTTACGTTAATTGACTAGGGTGCTCTCTTGATAGATCCAGATCACAAGTATCTGGTTCTATCCTGGCGACCCTCTAGAGCCAAGCAAAGAGGCAGCAAAGTGTGGAACAGGCACAGGCCAAAGCCCTCAGTCAACACAAAGCTGCACTCACAAAGGACACAACCGAAAAGACAGCACAGGCTACCACAGAACCAGTCGAAGTCGTGTAGGCATAAGCAAACCATACACACATCGATGACAACGACTACAGTTACCCTATCCCAGTCTAGCATTAAATAAAAGAGCAGAAACACTAAATCAATAATGGAGACACACAGAGTTCATAACCTATACTAAGTAAGAACCCTCAAAACCTATTCTATATACATGTAAATATCTCAGAGGAAGGCGCATGCAATACAATGGGCCGGCTATGGAAACCGTATGCAGAACCCAAGGGGATAAGTAATTGAATAAAGATGAGAAGTAATGGAAAAGAAGAAGTTCAGAGAGAGAAACAGTTCTAAAGGTGGTGATCGGGGGAGAGAGTAAGCAAGGGATGTTAGATGCATGCACGCCTAGCCTGTCCTGAGGAGGACAGCTCCTGGGGACCCCCATGAACACAGGAGCCCACAAAGACACGGTGGTCGGCCAATCACAGGCCGAGACATCACAAGGCAGCAGGTGTCACGTGACACAGCCAGACACGCCGGCCAATCAAGGGCGTGAGAAAGCCCGCGCGCGGGCGGGAAAACTCCTCCGAGCGAGGGAGGTAGCACACACATACACACGCACACACTACCACCACACTGCCTACATCGCTCTTTCTCCTTAACTTTATACAATGCATGTTATATTCTATTAATGATATAAAACACTTTCCGTTTTCACAGACAAAAACAAAGACCACCACTGGACTGTCTGTAACAATACGATTGCTAGGAAAGAAAGAACAACATTCTCTGATAACTGTAGCCCATTATCCCTGGCGAGCGCTAGTGGCTACCGAGAGGCGATTCTGCCAACGCTGGTAGACGTCACACCCCGCCCAAGATATAGGACGCTCAACATTAGGCGAGCACGATATCTGACAATGCAGAATGCCGACAAGGCCCGCCACACCTAGCCACTCCACCAGAAATTAAATGCTAAGCTCAATTCTTAAATAAAAACAACACATTAGCATAAAGAAAATCTTACAACCCCTCCCAAACACAATAGTATAATATAGCCTACTATGCTCCCTGAGCGAGCTTCACAGAGCCCAGCCTACTAAGTGAAAGACAGGTTCAACTTAGGACTTTAGCTATAATATTGGCAACTTACAATTAACTATCAAAAAGAAAGAGTTTTTATGTGATTTTTTTTTTATTTAATTTTAATGTTGTTTTTGCCGGCTGCTCTATGGGGGCAAGCCTGGTTTTTTCTCAACTCTCAAACACCCACTGACTGAACGGCGAGGGTGCTCCCCGAAGCGTACCCTCCCGTGACAAACAATCAGCCACAACATTATCAGCGCCCTTAACATGCCACACATCCAACTTGTGTTCCGGCAGCAAAACAACACCTGGCACTGATAAACTGCCCAGTTCATCACAAGACTGGCACTTCTCTTCGCTCTTTCCGGCAACGGGACCTGCCAAAAGCCTTTCACTAGTTCTACCTTCATGATAAGCGATGCAGCCCCGATGCGGTCTATGGGATCGTCAACTCTCGATAAGGTATAGGCGTCTGTCAGTGATAATTCACACACACTCTTGCAATCAACACACACACTGATCTTGCCACTTAACACAGGTTGAAAAGTTACAGGCAACGACCACTCACGACATTCCTTATCCCTCAGACCCTTCGTCAACATGTAGTCCAGCTCTGCTTTCACCACAGGCTGTCGAGCAGAATTCATACGGTAGGGAGCCACTTTGAACCTTGCACTGTCTCCAGCCTCCATGTCGGATTCTACCCCGTACATCAGGCCTGAAGAATGAACAAACATGCGGATGTACTGCCACAGCCTAGTAAACAACTTCTCTTGATGCTTTGGAACAAGAGGTTGCAACTTATCTCGACGAACAACATGCTCATTGCCCTCCCACAACCCAGCCGAGACCACAGTTTCTACACTATAGCCTCCCTCCTTCTCCACCTTTGTTCCCAGAACAGCCAGGTCATGAGAGTGACAATCTGTACCACCTGTGCAGTCACTCCCACAGTTCATAATTGCTAATGCTGCCCCACCGATACCGTACATGCGCAGCCCCGCATTCCTTGCAACTACATCTGCCTGCGCAGCATCACCGCCTTCAGCGACATGGCCAGATACAGTTGGTCTATGGTAGGGCTGTTGCATAATACTAGAGCAGCATTGGGAGGCTATGCGACGACCGGGCGCATCCACTCCACAGCCAACCTCACCAATCTGCTCAATATCCTGGTTCTGACCACTACCCTTAGCAGCCATGGGTCGACCCTGACCTGACAACCATGCCAAAGCCTCGTCGCCCACCTTGAACCACTGAAACAACGAGGCCAACGGTCTACTGACACTCAAGTGACCTGTCAGCGGAACCTCGTGCACCGCAAGAGTTGTGAGGCCTGGGTGCTCGGCACAAACAGTGGGGTATGAACCGAGCGGGTGCTGGAGCGCTGCACACTGCTGCTCAGGCAGGTGCTCTAGCGCTTCCACAGCCACCTGGCTCGTATCCCCCGCCCACTGCTCCACCGAGGCATGACAATCCCAACTCTCCTCCACCTGTGCCCCACTGACCCCCCTCTCCTTCTCCACCTTGGCCGCTGCAGACCAACACAGGGACAGTAGGCTGCTCAGGTGGTTGCCTCACAAACTCTGACAGGTTCACATGACATGTTTCACCGTCCTCGAGTTCAACTTGCTGTCTCGGATTTTTCTCATGCCCTACCTCACCAAGTGTGACAGGTTCTGGGGCCACTCCGGACCTAAACGTTGGTGCTAATACTGAGTCGCCAAGAAGAGCCGCTGGATCAAAACTCACAAAACTACTCCCAACTTTAGCTTGCTCCTTCTTAGAGACTGCGGAATAGGCTGTGACACCTTAGATGCACGAGATCGGGTGTCAACACACGCCATCTGCTGTGTTTGACACCTCTCGACCAACTCCTGCCCCTCCCTACTCACGTCGGCCGCCCTCTCAGCAGCGACTAAGGGTGGAACCTCAGAAGTAGGCACCGCAAAGTCGTTGCCGAGAAGAAGGTCGACGCCCTCTACTGGCAGTTTCTCTACGATTCCAACATCAATCTCCCGTGTCACACCATCAACCTCCAGCTCCACTCAAACCAACGGGTATGACCGTGTAGCATTAATACCCTGCACCACAACTTCCCGTGCCGCGTTTATAGGTTGGCCTGTAAAGTTTTTCATCAGAGTCTGGGATGCACCTGTATCTCGCAACAACTCCAACCCATGCTTGCAACCAGCCCAACTCACGCAGCCACGCCCTCTATGGTCGCAAAAAGCATCGCGGACAGCTTTCGAGCCTTCCGGACACTTCTTCACTGGCTGTGCCCCCGCATCTGACATATCACCCCGGGTAAATGCAGAAGACCTCAGAGACACCCCAATGTTGCTAGCCAAAGACACGACTGCAGTAGGTTGGTTACTAGGGCAGGAACGTGCAAAATGCCCCTTATTATGACACCTAAAACACTCTACTTCACCCTTGGACTTCCCCTGAGGTGGGAAAGGGCCCTGACCTTTCTTAAACGGGACGGTTTTGGGTTTGTGATCAAAATTAGTATCATTGCTCTCACTGTTGTTATTAAATGTTGCATCACTGACTCGGTGGGGTGGAGTGCTGCGCCCCTTGTTAACTGCATCGGTCCGTTGTGCAGACCCGCACCCACGAATCAGCGATACTCTCAGGTCAGCCAACTCAGCTGCCTTTTGTAGAGTTTCAGGTTGTTTCTCTTTTAGATTCAAAGTCAGGTCGCCGCCTGTGCACTTAAAAAATTGCTCTAGAAGGACTAACTGCTCAAGCTCTTCGAGCGTCGTCACCTTCTCTGACCTCAGCCAATTTCTCAAAGCATCAGACAGTTCCCGGGCATGTTCTAGAAATGTACACTCACGACCCTTCGTAACACCCCGAAACTTCAACCTATATGTCTCTGGTTGTAACTCATATGCCCGCAGAACAGCCTCCTTCAATACCTCATAATCGATGCAAGACTCCAAGGGCAACGCATCATATGCCTTGAGTCCTTTGCCAACCAACCTAGAGGAAACAAGGGCTGCCCACTTAACCTTGGGCCATTGGTGCTCCCGGCACTTCTTCTCAAAACGCAGGAAAAACTCGGTGACACCCGACTCATCAAATGCAGGGACTAACTTAAGAAGGTGCGATAAAGACTGATCAAGACCTCGGTTCTCAGTGTTAAGATATAAACTCAAGTTACTCAGAATAAATATATAAGCAGTTACTTTCCAAAGGATAAATTAGTTTGCCATTCTTTAGTTCCATTTTCTGTATTGCCCCTAGCGGCCATTCTTGTAAGCTTTGTTGTTATTACGGAGAAATAAACCGTTGAAGGAGGATGTGTTTTCCCTGTGCCCCACATATTTAGAGTGATATCCACTATCATGTCGGCGACCAGTTCAACATATGAAATTTCTCAAGAATTCTCTCACAATATTTTCTTTGGTTCATACTAACACTCCCCTCTAAACCAAAAGTTAATTCAATTCCAAGAAACCATGATAATATTCCCATGTCTTTCATTTTGAATCTATCTTTGAGGGATTTCTTTATGGCATGAAGTGCTTCATCATTACTGGCTGCTATAATTATGTCATCTACCCATATTAGAGTCATTGTTACTGTATCACCTTCAAACTTTGTATACAAACAAGGGTCAGCAACAGATCGGGTGAAATTCTGATATATAATTCACATATTTAGAGTGATATCCACTATCATGTCGGCGACCAGTTCAACAGGTTATGGGCCCAGGCATCGCCTAGTATTCGATGGTGATGAAGAAAAATACGAATTGTGGGAAGTGAAGTTTTTAGCACATTTAAGAATTCAAAAACTTCATAGTGTCCTGGCAGCACCCACCCCTGATGCTGATAAGAATGCTGAAGTGTATGCCGAGCTTGTACAACTGCTAGACGACACAAGTTTAGCCCTGGTGATCCGAGATGCCCAAGATGATGGTAAGAAGGCCCTAGCAATACTTCGTGAACATTACTTAGGAACAAGCAAACCCAGGATTATTTCTTTGTACACCGAGCTGACAACACTCAAGATGGCAGAGGATGAGAGTGTAACCGACTACATGATTAGGGCAGAGAAAGCAGCGACTTCCTTGAAGAATGCGAAAGAAACTATCAGTGACAGTTTACTTGTGGCTATGGTGTTGAAAGGCTTACCCCCTGATTATAAAACTTTTTCCACTGTCGTGACTCAGAGAGAAAAAACGTGGAGTTTCATAGATTTTAAAGTTCAGTTGAGGAGTTTTGAAGAATCTGAAAAAGTCCACAAGCCACATAAATCCAGAGAAGATAGGGTTATGAATGCCAAATCAGGGGAAACCAGTTTCAAGTGTTATGTATGTGGGAAAATGGGACACAAATCCTTCCAATGTCCAACAAAGAATAAAGAAGAAAAGGAAGCCTACAGAAGACCAAGCCGCTGGTGTGAAAATTGCCAGTCCCCTACACATGACACAAATTACTGTAGAAAGAAGAATTATGTTAAAGTTGTGAGTGACAGAGAAGAAACAGAAAATGTAAGTGCAGTGAGTAGGCCTACACACAGTGACAGTTCTCATTATTTTGCATTCAAAGCAAAGGCAAGCTATACTAATCTTGTTAGTCCTACCAGCAATGACAGGTTATTGGTAGATTGTGGTGCTACAACACACATCATTACAGACAAATCCAAATTTGTAAAATTTGATGAACGTTTTGAACCTGTGAGTCACACTATTGAACTTGCAGATGGTAGCAGGACTTCAGGTATTGTGTCAGGTAGAGGTGTAGCAAGTGTGGAGCTGTGTGACACCAAAGGAAACATACAACAAGTTGAGTTAAAGAATTCCTTGTATGTGCCATCCTACAAACAAGACATATTTAGTGTTAAAGCAGCGACTGAAAGGGGAGCAACAGTAACATTTACCCCTGACCATGCAGAATTAAAAGCTCCAGATGGCACAGAATTTGAAATCCAGACATGCCAAAAACTATATTTTCTCAATAATGTAAATGTTGATAAAAGTGGCACCCACACCTTGGAAGAGTGGCATAGAATTTTAGGCCATTGTAATGTGAAAGATGTGATGAAACTCGAAGATGTCGTTGAAGGTATGCACATTTCCGGCAAGATGAACTTTGATTGTGAAACTTGTACAAAAGGGAAAATGACACAATACAGGAATAGGGAGCAAGACAAGAAAGCTAATGAAAAACTTGAACTAATACATTGTGATCTAGCAGGCCCCATTGACCCTCCTGCAAGAGAGGGATTTAGGTATGCAATTTCGTTTGTAGATGATTACTCTGGTGTCATTATGGTGTATTTTCTGAAGAACAAAAGTGATACAGTAGCAGCTATGGAGAGATTTTTAGCAGACAGTGCCCCCTATGGTTCTGTCAAGCGAATCAGGACAGATAATGGCGGAGAATTTACTTCTGCAGAGTTCAGATCATTCCTAGTGAAAAATCATATCAAGCATGAGTTTTCTGCACCATATTCTCCCCACCAGAATGGCACAGCTGAACGATCCTGGAGAACCCTTTTTGAGATGGCCAGATGTTTACTATTGGAAGCTAGCTTGCCGAAGGAACTTTGGACATATGCAGTGAAGACATCCGCTTACATTAGGAACCGGTGCTACACCCGAGAACTGGAAAAACACCATATGAAATGATGACAGGATTAAAGCCAAACTTGAAGAATATGCATATCTTTGGAACTGTATGTTATGCATATGTCCAAAACAAGAAGAAATTGGATGACCGCTGTGACCGAGGAGTATTTCTAGGCTATGATACACAGAGTCCAGCCTATCTTGTGTACTTCTCGGAGCAAAATGACGTGAAGAGAGTGAGATGTGTGAAATTCAATGAAAAATTCGAAGAAAAATGTGGGTACACAGAATATACAAGACCCAAGACTTGTGAATCAGAAAAAAAAAAACACATTACCACTCCAAGACCACAAGAAACCACACAGCTCAAGACGGAGGAGAATGAAGATGAAGCTGAAGGAATTAGAAGATACCCCCAAAGAAACCGGAACTTACCCAAGCACTTGAAAGAGTATGTCATGGATGATGAAGATTTATCAAATGTTGCGAAATGTTCAATTGATTACTGCTATCGTGTTGCTGACATCCCAAGTACATATCAGGAGGCTCTCTCATCATCAGAGTCTCATCAGTGGCATGAAGCAATGAAAGAAGAAATCAACGCTTTGGATGAGAACGACACTTTTGAGTTAACACCACTCTCTGAAGACCGATCAGTTGTTGGTGGAAAATGGGTGTACGCCGTAAAACTAGGTCCGAACAACGAAGAAAAATTCAAGGCAAGATACGTAGCAAAGGGATATTCGCAAGTCAAGAATGTAGACTATGAAGAGACATTTTCACCAACAGCACGCCACACTTCCATTCGTATGATGATGCAGCTAGCAGCTCAAGAAGAAATGAAGGTTTATCAAATGGATGTAAAAACAGCTTATCTAAATGCGGAGATAGATTGTGAAATTTACCTAGAGCAGCCTGAAGGTTTTACCAAGAAAAATGAAAACGGTGAAAAACTTGTATGCAAACTGAAAAAATCTTTGTATGGATTGAAACAAAGTGGACGGAACTGGAATAATATGTTACATAATTTTCTAACTGATCAGAATTTCACCCGATCTGTTGCTGACCCTTGTTTGTATACAAAGTTTGAAGGTGATACAGTAACAATGACTCTAATATGGGTAGATGACATAATTATAGCAGCCAGTAATGATGAAGCACTTCATGCCATAAAGAAATCCCTCAAAGATAGATTCAAAATGAAAGACATGGGAATATTATCATGGTTTCTTGGAATTGAATTAACTTTTGGTTTAGAGGGGAGTGTTAGTATGAACCAAAGAAAATATTGTGAGAGAATTCTTGAGAAATTTCATATGAAGGACTGTAACCCAAAAGCCATTCCATGTAATCCGACTGTAAGTAAGTTGATTTCTGATCATTCTACTGATTTGGCTGATCCAAGATTGTACAGAGAAATTGTTGGGAGTTTAATTTATGTTATGACAGGAACATGGCCTGATTTAAGTTATGTAGTAACAAAGTTGTCCCAGTTTATGTCCAAGCCCACTAAGGCCCATCTAGGCTTAGCTAAACACGTACTGAAGTATATTAAAGGGACATTGAATTATTGTTTAAATTTTCAGAAGTCAGATAGTCAATTGAAATTAACTGGTTACTGTGATTCAGACTGGGGAGCAGCAGAAGATAGACGTAGTACGACAGGCTATAGTTTTCAACTGAGTAAACAAGGCCCATTGATCTCTTGGAAAAGTAAAAAACAAAGAGTAGTAGCTTTATCTACATGTGAAGCAGAATATATGGCCATGACTTGTGCTATGCAAGAAGCTAATTTCTTGCGACAATTGTATTCTGATATGACAGGTTGTGAAAGAGACACTGTAACTTTGAATGTAGACAATCAAGGAGCTATAGCATTAGCCAAGAACCCTGTACACCATCAAAGATCTAAGCACATTGATATTAGATACCATTTTATCAGGTCAGAAGTGGAAAGCAAGATTGTTGATTTAGCTTATGTACCTTCTGAAGATAACATTGCAGATTTATTTACAAAGCCAGTATCAAAGTACAAATTGAATAAGTTCAGTGTTGTCAGGGGAATAACTTAAGTTTAAGAGGGGATGTTAAGATATAAACTCAAGTTACTCAGAATAAATATATAAGCAGTTACTTTCCAAAGGATAAATTAGTTTGCCATTCTTTAGTTCCATTTTCTGTATTGCCCCTAGCGGCCATTCTTGTAAGCTTTGTTGTTATTACGGAGAAATAAACCGTTGAAGGAGGATGTGTTTTCCCTGTGCCCCACATATTTAGAGTGATATCCACTATCATGTCGGCGACCAGTTCAACACTCAGAACCTAGATGCTGCCCTGTCGACTCCACCCGCGACTTCTCAAGCTCTATGTCTGCACAGTACTTCATAGCCTCAACCTGAAGCTCAGCCTCACGTATGGCCTTTCTCTCCTCAGCCTGAATCCTAAGCTCAGATTCCCGCTGCTGCTGCTGAAGTTTGGCGAGCTCGAGCTGAAACAACATCTCGGCAGACAAACCCTGAGGAGGGGGTGCTACTATCGGGGACCCACCCCGTGAGCCACCTAGAGGCATACCCAACCGCCAGCGGGCATCGGCCTGCGGGAACGTACCCGCTTCCGGAGCCCGAGGGGGCATCATGGTAGGAGTCGAGTGGAATGGGGGCTGGGCAGGTGCCCCAGCTCCCGCTCCACCCGAAGCCCCACGCACCCCACCGAGCACACAGGTAACCAGCTCACTTCTCGACAAACCGCTAGTACCAGGAAACCCTAAGACCGTGGCTACACACTGTACTCCGTACCGGTCTAGCCCCGACACCCGATCCGCTGACACAGGCTCCTCCAAAAATATCCGAGCATCCTCCTCACTGTTTACCACCCGAGCGCCGCTAGACAACTCCACCTTCTCCACCTTCTCGCCTGTGCCCTCACTATGTACTGATCCGTCGTTCGACATAGTGTCCACCGGAAATCCTCAACGTTTATAAAAAAAAAAAAGTACCTACTCTCATGTAGCACTATTCACTCAAAAAATGCTTGAAGACAACTCAAGTGCTATACCACGTTGCCAAAAAAATTCCCACATGTCCAAAATATTCCTCAAAAAATAAATGTCCAAAAATCCTGCAATTATTTCTTAGTTCACTAGGTTGTTGTGACGACTAAGATAAGATACTAGGCAAGGTCGCCATTTGTTACTACCGGGACTGCGAATAAAACAAGGGCACTTAATGCTTGGACTAGTAATAGGGCACTATGCAACAACGGTACGCTAGACCCAAACCCTCGAACTTATATGCCGGCGAACAAAACACCTATACCCTCCAGAGTTAATCTGCGATAATGGGGTATCCTTAACTGGGCATAAATGTACTCTACTTCAGGCTAACCCACACTGGTATAGCCTGATAACACACAGGATGCAAGTTACGTTAAAATGCATAAACAAGAATCTAGGGAAAGATCAATTAAATCACTGTAATATGTAATACAATAAAAAGATGCTTCAATACAGTTACTCTAAACAACAATAAACTCTTCACTCCTATATGAAAGAAAGTGAAGTATAGTCCTACAGCATAGACCTGGAAACTTCTGAAGAAAGTCTGATGCTCATAAGATGCTCGTACTGATCTTGAACTATATAAAGGCAGGAGGCAGGACACCACACGTGTAAATCGAATACACAAAAAGATAGGACATATAATGTTAACTGACACGAGAATACTATAAATGCGCAACGGTAGTAATGCTCGACACTAAAAGAAGTACTTCCTCATCAACGAAACAGTCTACTATGGTTGTGCGGCTCAGCAACAACCTAGACTAATAAATGCTGTGAATAATAATGCGTACATATCAAAGAGCTTATATTAAATACTAATAAGTGTCTACTCAATTAATAATGTCTAGCTGGGAGACTCTAGGTAAGGAACTGGGGGTTGAGCAAGACAGGCTCGTAGCCTAGCGATGTCCTTAAGACTGTATCCTTTAAGTTACGTTAATTGACTAGGGTGCTCTCTTGATAGATCCAGATCACAAGTATCTGGTTCTATCCTGGCGACCCTCTAAAGCCAAGCAAAGAGGCAGCAAAGTGTGGAACTGGCACAGGCCAAAGCCCTCAGTCAACACAAAGCTGCACTCGCAAAGGACACAACCGAAAAGCCAGCACAGGCTACCACAGGACCAGTCGAAGTCGTGTAGGTATAAGCAAACCATACACACATCGATGACAACGACTACAGTTACCCTATCCCAGTCTAGCATTAAATAAAAGAGCAGAAACACTAAATCAATAATGGAGACACACAGAGTTCATAACCTATACTAACTAAGAACCCTCAAAACCTATTCTAAGTACATGTAAATATCTCAGAGGAAGGCGCATGCAATACAATGGGCCGGCTATGGAAACCGTATGTAGAACCCAAGGGGATAAGTAATTGAATAAAGATGAGAAGTAATGGAGAAGAAGTTCAGAGAGAGAAACAGTTCTAAAGGTGGTGATCGGGGGAAAGAGTAAGCAAGGGATGTTAGATGCATGCACGCCTAGCCTGTCCTGAGGAGGACAGCTCCTGGGGACCCCCATGAACACAGGAGCCCACAAAGACCGGTGGTCGACCAATCACAGGCCGAGACGTCACAAGGTAGCAGGTGTCACGTGACACAGCCAGACACGCCGGCCAATCAAGGGCGTGAGAAAGCCCGCGCGCGGGTGGGAAAACTCCTCCGAGCGAGGGAGGTAGCACACACATACACACGCACACACTACCACCACACTGCCTACATCGCTCTTTCTCCTTAACTTTATACAATGCATGTTATATTCTATTAATGATATAAAACACTTCCCGTTGTCACAGACGAAAACAAAGACCACCACTGGACTGTCTGTAACAATACGATTGCTAGGAAACAAAGAACAACATTCTCTGATAACTGTAGCCCATTTCGATGTCCCTGGCGAGCGCTAGTGGCTACCGAGAGGCGTTTCTGCCAACGCTGGTAGACGTCACAACACTTAGGGTAATATTGGAGGGTAGTGAGAGAGCAGGGCTGGTCGACGTAGAGCGTAGGTTCGTGGAGCAGCACCTCAGGAGGGTAGGGTGTCACTCGAGCAGGACTTCAGGTTCCAGACTTCAGAGGGCACCACAGGTCTAGCACTCTCTCTGGCATGGGGCAGGGCTGGGGCAAGCTTCTGCTGTGGTTAGCTGTCCTGTCCATTTCAGGCTGAGCACAGTACCGCAGTGGAGGTTTGCATACTTCTCCACTGAATCTTTGAAGTGATATCTGACTTAATTCTTGACTCTCTTTTACATAGTCTCGCGGCAATAGAGGTATTGTAAATTCGTTGTGATGAAGTTGTGAGGTAAAATACTAATAGTAGACATGGCTGGTTAATATTTATAGGTGTACTTATATACTAGGTAACACATTTATATCCTACAAAGCATTTATTTACCCTATTCTGGGAGAAATCTTACTTATAAGGATTACATCATTCTCCAGACTCTTAGACATACTGGTGTATTGCTGGCCTATTCGTGCTTCTTGTCTGGAGGTTATTGGATCTACAGGACCAGCATAACTGGTACTCCTGCACAGGTCCATTTATATCTGTAAGCTTCTGGTCGCTGGTGTTCAAATTGCATAAACAAGGCTTCATCATATTGCATATCTGGGGATGGAGGGGATGCTGTCCTGTGATTGGCTGGTGTGGTTTGAAAGCATGGCTGTAGTTGGTTGGAACCGTTTCCCATGCTCATAACTGCTTCTTGGTGCCATAGAAAATGAGGGGCTCTGGGTGGAAGGGGTGGCTCCTGCATTTTCTTGTCCCTTCGTTGTTTGCGGGTTATGGGTTTGGCTGGTGGACCCAGCTGCAGGCTGGCAATTCTGCAACTCGCTTTTGCATTTGGCTGTAGCAACCCCGTCATTTCACCACTATCGGCGAGAAAAAAGTCGCGACCTCGCGCTTGAAGAATGTAGGATCGGGTGGTGGTTGTGTTCCTGACGGGTGTCAGGTTTTGCAGGGTGAGTAGCCATAATGCGGTAGGGACGTCCATAGGTTTGGTGACGTCCATGACCAGGTTTAAATGTAGAGGTTCTTCAGCGTGAGCAATTAGTTGTAGGAGTTGATTAGGCGTTTTCACAGGCATTGGTTTGATGCCATAAAAAATGGACACACTGTTAATTTTCATGGTTGGTGGTGTCGTTGAAGGGGTAGCTGCAGTAGTGGTTGGTGGTATCGTTGAAGGGGTAGCTGCAGTAGGAGGTGCCCTTGGAGTAGGTCTGGTCATTGTGGGTTGGCGAGGAGTAGTGACTGGGACAGGAATGGCTGATGATGAGTGTTTGGAGGTAGGCGTGGCTGGACCAGGTAGGGGTGACCTCGCATTAGGTGGTGTGGTTCAGTGGCGGATCCAGCTCAGGCTTAAGGGGGGTGGGGGGGGGTGGCTGATATATATACATGAGGGGCGCCATAATTCACACAATATTCTTTGTATGTATTGTATTTCAGATAAAATACAGTATATATCAGATGTAAGGGTGCAATTTTGGTCACTAAGGGGGGGGGGCCGCCCCCCCCCCCCCCCCCCCCTGGCGTGGTTATCAGTGGAGCTGGCAAGGTAGGTCTTGGATGATCTCGCCGGATGTAGGTTCGTTTGAAGGAAGGCGCCCATCGTTGAGGGGGCACCACATGTCGACCAGATCTGGTGCATGAAGGGTTAGATCGAGTAGGAATTAGTGAAGGATCAGAAACACGGGATTGAGGGGAAAGTGAAGAAGCAGAGCTAGAAGAATGTGATGGTTTATATGTTATGTTATGTCTGGGACGGATGACTGGGGAAGGTCATGTGTTAGAAGATGATTGAGGAATGGCCCTGGGAAGTAACTGGTTTCTTTTTGGATTGAGATCCGGAAAGAACAGGAGATTTTTAGTTTAGATGCATAAGAGTGGGGACCAGAAGGATTAGGAACAAGAGGGATAGGTAAAGAAGGAGATACAGTAGTGGGAGGGTGAGGGGCGGAAGTGACAGGTGGAGTAATGAGATTAGGAATGTTGGCAATTATAGGAGTTGTAGGTAGAGTACCCGAGGATTCTGAAGCGTTAGGTATACTGACAGATGGTGAGGCTTGCACAGGTAAAGGGCGTGGTTGGTGACCAACTTGAGAAGGAAGGATTGAAGGAGCAGAGACAGTGCGTGTAGGTATAACAGGTATGGGTGTGTGCACAGTATGAGGTGGGCGTGGCTGTAATTGGGGGGTGGCCGTATGAGCTAAAGCGTTCAAATCTGGAAGGATTCTTTGTTTGTGGGTGGGTGTCACAGGTAGGGTGAGGTCAGGTAAGCTAGCTTCTGTGGATCCTAAATTCTGGTTATCAGTTGCAGGCAATATGTCATTCTGAATGGGGTCAGCAAGCATAACTATATTCTCATTAATAGGCAGAAATCTACGGACATGCCTGTTACGATATTTGCGCGACTTGCCAAAATAATCAATGATAACCTGGTAGCAATTTGGAACAGATAAGATTTCATAAGGTCCTTTAAACCTGGGTTTCAGCTTGGATGGTACTGGTAGGTGGGCAACCATAACTAGATCACCAATACAGTGAGGGGTGGCTTTGAGAGTTTCATCAGGTTGCAGATCTTGCATATACTGGATTTGTCGTAGTAGATTTTTGAGATGAACTAGAGACTGGTCAAAGTTGGAGGAGGGCTCATATGGGGCAGCTAGATGACGAAGGGGAAGGAGCAATGGTGCCACTCCAAATACTCGCTCATGGGGTGATATTCCGTCTTCTTGAGGGCAGATGTTGATTCCCCATTGTACAATACGAACTTGGCTGGACCAATCTTTGGAATCCATTTGTTGCAAACGGGTTCGGATTTGATTGGCTATCGTTCTGTGGCTTCTCTCGCAGATGGGATTCCCTTGAGGCCAATAGGGAGAGGAATGACTGATCTTAAAACCACACATCATCGATAACTGTGACCATATGTGGCTGGTAAATTCTGGGGCACTATCAGAATGGATTGCTTCTGGTAGTCCAAAATAAGGGAAGACATGCTGAATCAGTGCTTCAGCTACTGCAATTGCTGAATGATCTTTTGCTGGACACGCAATGACATACTTGGTCCACAAAAGTGATGATATACTTGAATCCGTGACTATTTTCTAAAGGGCCCATCACGTCTACTGCAAGCAATTGCCAAGGTTTGGAAGCAGTTAATTTTCCGGATGGCCCAGCTGTGCGGATTCTGTCCTTTCCCAACGCACATGCTTTGCACGACTCAGTGATGTGTTTGGCGGTGATGTAAGGTGATGGGGTCCAGTAAACTTGTTGGAAGGTGGAGATGAGATTTCTTTGTGC
Source organism: Paralithodes platypus (assembly GCA_032716605.1). Lineage (NCBI taxonomy): Eukaryota > Metazoa > Arthropoda > Malacostraca > Decapoda > Lithodidae > Paralithodes > Paralithodes platypus. The sequence continues at coordinate 19,836,153 of CM064525.1, forward strand.
AAGATGGATCCTATTATCCATGTGAATGGATTGCATCGTGGTTAAGGCAGCTTGAGGAGTTATGACAATTTTACCTTCCATGGTAAAAAGATTATCACCTCGCCTGGCTAGTTGGTTGAAAATTTTCCTTGGCATCCAGTCTGGCTTGTTTTTCTGTTGAAATGCTTGTAGCAGGTCCTGTTGACTGTTGCTTGCTGAGTCCTGATGGTGAATAGCAAGAGTAGTGTGTGGTGGTTCGTCGTGGTGTGGTAGCAGGCAAGGAGCGGTTAGGCATACCCCATTGACAGGGCTTTGGAGGTGTGGGGTCACAAGAACATTTCCTTGAATGGTAGGGACTAATGGTACCCATTTCTCGTGATGAGGGGGAACTGTAATAGTGGAGGAATTGATAGCTTGAGAGATGATATGAGGTTGGAGGGGGAGGGTTTGTTCAGTACTTTGGGTTGCAGCAGTGACGGGGAGAGAGATAGGCAAAGGGTCTGATTTTAGCTGATATAGTCAAGGGAGGTTGGTAGTTTTTGTTTGATTTTTGAATGAGTATCAAAGGTTAAAGTTAGGTGCCTACAATTTATTGAGGCATCCAAAGCTATCAGAAGATCGAGACCTAAATAACCATCGTATTTAGTCTCACTGGGATTATAAATCGCAAAAGAATGATTAACTCCGTGATTTGGGATAGGGGTGTTTACATAGAGTGGCAGGGTTTGACCAAGATTGGGAATAACTTGATCATTTGCACTTATGAGTATAATGGAGGAAGATTGTATTGGTCCAAAAACATTCTTATGTTTCTGAACGAAAGGAAGGAACAGGCAAGATCGGGAAGAAGTCTAAAAGAAGTCGAACTTCCACCCCATTCAGGGTGATTTTCTTGTACACCGGAGGACCATTATCCGATGTGTTATCATGAACCCCCGCCATGGTCACGACGATTTGTTTGGGGGGGCCGCCTAAAAATCCAGTGGCTCTGGTGTTAAGGTTTCTGGCTGATATGTGTCGAGTTCTCCTTCTTCCTCTCCTTCTTCAATTCCGGCCGTCCCGTCGTCAAGAATGGTAGAGATCTGCCTTGGCTTGATCCATGGGATCTACGCCCACCAACTTGGATTCCTTGTCCTCTTTCTCGTGAGTTCATAGAAGGACCTCTTGAGGGACCAGATCATGCAGGGCCCGGAGCAGGGTTTCCAGTCTGCGAGCCGGATTCGGGCCCAGTCCTCAGCTTTGTCTGCTGGCCGAGGAGCTACTGGGCGACTGCTGAGCGTTGGGTTAGTAGAGGGATGGGTAGTGGCTCTACTTATTGCAGAAATTTTGTTAGCTGGCTCTCTGGATTTCCTCAATGCCATGATTCTTCTGATCACCGGCAGATCCGCATCATAGTTGGTTGGCTCTATTATGGAGAAATGATCGGCCACAGGGTCAGGCAGGACTCTCACCAAGGTTTTGAAGATTGTTTTCTTCCTCTGGGCGGTAGTTTCATCCGGAAAGGCCGTCAATGCAATCTGGTGCAGTTTTTCCACAGTCTCAACCAAATCTTCGGTAAACTTGACTTCGTGGAATTTTTTATCAGCTATGGTTTGTCCCAAAACTGGATTGATTGCGGTTCTGACATATACCTCAAACTGCGCCCAGGTTAACCCAGGCATATTGTCGTGCACATACCCCGACACTTTAGTTGCATATTTCCCTAATTTCAACACAATTGTATGGATCTTGGAAGCATTCTCGTTTCTGAACATAATGTCCAGGACCGGTTTGACTATTTCCAGGTAGGTATAAATGTCATAATCCTCAGGCTTGAATGCTGGGATATCAAGAGACCTAGTGGCTGCCATGATGAATAATGTAAATACACTAATAGAGATAAGAACACTCGTGTTGGTAGCCGTATTGAGACACCGCTGCCGCCAGTGTTTTGTCGGGCTATTGTAATTATAGCTCGTGATATAGTCTTTACTAAAATCCAGATATGGACTTATAGACCGTAAATATACTCAACAGGAACTCCCCGAACACGTTCTTAATATCACAAATAAGTATTCAACTAGGTACAACAGAACTCAATAACAACACACATGTGAATTATACACACAAGTTTATTCAAAGGCATAGAAATATTATCTTCACTTAGGGGCTTGGTTTATATGGGTAATTCAGACTAGTATTACCTTAATAATTATGGGAATTATAAGGTAATAGGCGAATATATGCTAGCAGAATAGACCAAGGTGAGATCAATGTTAATTCAGTGTTGGTAATAAACAAAACAGGAAATATGCAATTAAATTAACACGTGACCTATAGCATCAACCCTTAATAATAATAATGATGCGGGTTGAGTGTTTTTCGTGAATTAAACAACAATAAAGAGAAATTGTACAATCTCGAAACAAGAGAGGATGGGAGGTTTGACGACCTCCCTTATAACCAAATAAGGAAAACCTCTTATTTGGTAGCAGTCTCGGAGTATCCAACATAGGGCTTATGATCTCAGCCGCTACCACAGTGGGCCGATTTATCGGTACTCACGCGAAGTACCAAATAATCTCTAGAGTTGCATCTCAATTCACTACTAGGCACGTTGTACACACTCCGAGACGACTAAAGAAGGAAGAGAAAGCGAAGGAGAGAAAGAATTGTTATAGTTACCCATTTAATCTAGCTGCTCTCCTCATAGCCATGCTCCATTTTCTATGAGCCTACACCAGTACATGAAACAGTATCTAGGTATCAAGTAATCAGTTTAGATTGGATGGGCAGGGGATCGGCATGAGGGCGGGATACTCTGTCGTTGGATACTCCGAGACTGCTACCAAATAAGAGGTTTTCCTTATTTGGTTATAAGGGAGGTCGTCAAAGCTCCCAATTTAGTAGCAGTCTCTACATTTCCAATGTAGGGCTTGAATCCCACATTGGAGGCGGACATCCAATAAACCACAAAAACCCAAGCCTTAGCAAAGTAGAGGATCAAGAAAAGACACAAATAAACATTTTAGTTTATCGGGAAAAAAGAGCGTAACAGTATGGTGCATATTAAGAAAATACAGTTACTAGCGTATCAGTCTAGGGTCTGAAATGCACAGGCAGGTAAAGGAATAGGTCATGTCGACCTTGGAATGGCACACCAACATGGGAAAGGTGAAGTCAATTGTAAAGTATTACAATAACAAACAGCATGGCACAGCATGTGTATGACCTCCGAAGACACTCTTAAGTACAAGACATGGGTATGAGGCATAGGCATACCAATACAAAAACCCGTAGACAGTATAGTCCAAATGTAATAAACCTTAAGAGTTACATCCTTAACACTAAACAGACAGTACTGTTCATACAAGTATTGAAAGAGAAAGTCTTTGTACAAGCATACAAAAAGAACTCCCCTCCCCCCCCTTTCAGGGAAAGGAAGAAAATACAGTATGGGACGAATACAGCATGAAGAGAATCAGGATGGATGACGAAGCAGGTGACACGTTGGTTGAACGCAATCCAAGGTATACCCAGCCCGGCCGAGGGCATGGAGAGGTACGAAGAGACAAATGCACTGCGGGGGGACCATAACCCTGTGTCGGTTATGTCAGTGTATAAGCGTAAGAGCCCTGACCACTTGCCGTGGTGTCGACGACCCATATTAGATTGGGAGCCCCACCCCACCTCACATGATGCATCTGTGTCTATCCAGATGGCCGCCGGGGGAGCAGTCCAGGGCACCGCCGCAGCGAGCGAGCCCCGAGCGACCCAGTGTGACAGTCTCATATGTAGCAAGCGCGGTACCGGCCACAGCCAGTAATGGGGGGGGCGATACAGGGAAGTGTTAGGGGACCAGCAGAACAAGGTGGTCGAGTCCGAGCAGGCCTAAAGGCACGGTCAGTGCCACCCAAGGTAATGATCCCAGAACACGTTCGTGAACGAGAACGGGCAGAACACGACACGCGAAGTGTTGACGCGTACACCCGACTCCGGGGAACAGGACACTGTGTAGGTCCCATGGCCCTCAGTGTGAAGGTGGGAGGCCCGCCTTGTTAAATAGCGATTGTGAACCCCAGGCACGCGACACGGACGACTACAGCGAGTGTGTCCAGGACACAATGTGTGGAGAAGATTTTATCGCGACGGCACCTCCCCCATACATGGACCGGATTACCTGGGCCACCTCCTGAGACACTGCGTCGATGACGGGGAGGGCGCCCGAGAGGAGGTTGATACCTCCACCTTCAGGCCAGATCCTTCTATACCACCGTCGTGCCCACGACCGGTGTGGCTAGTGCCGGAAGTGGGGGCGGGAGAAGCCGGTGCGGGCGCTTTGCGTCAGGCCCACCACCAAGTCAATGAGAAGGCCGGGTGAGGGGAGAGGGTATTGGCCAGGAGGAGCTATGCGTTGTGCGGAGCATAGCCTCCCTTAACCTGTCACGGAGAAAGGAACTACCATGGCCAACCCCCGTCCACCTGGCCGTCCTGACGAAAACGGAGAGCGGGCCTCACGCTCCGGCCTGTCCCCCTCCTGTCCGAGCAAGGGAGCGGCGTAGGACGAGGGTCCTGGAACTTGCCAGCATAGTCCAACCACAGGACGGAACAGCAAACCGGGTACGAATGGCCATGGGAGGAGCGTATACAACGCCCCCCGCGGCCCGTCCCATAGCCCAAGCCCCAGGCCCAGGGCTCCTTGCCGGCGACGGACCTCCACTCGCATGGTTGGAGGAGGACGACGAGGGCTTCGCCACGACCTCCCATTGTGCGGAGCATGTGTCGCTTAGCACAAGCAAGAAAGCCTCCTGCCAAGCCACCCCCAGGAACGTCAGTCCCGGACTTAAAAGGTCCGGCAGGAGGAGGTGGCTGCGGACTTCGGCAGGGCCTGATGAGCAGAAAAACCACCCGAACCTGTCGACGGCAATGGGTGGCGAACGTCCTGGACTGGGCAGGAAAAACGAATTCAACGTAGGGCTTAAGATCCCAGTGAAGTCCAAGGAGCGGAGCAGCAGGCCAGACACAAAAGTGGAGGCCACGGTGGGGATGGTCGGTAAAAGTTCAATGAAGAAAGGGGTTAATCCAATACACACAGGACCAACGCCACGTGAGCGGAGGCGTGGGACCTTTCAGCGAGTCTCTGTGTCAATCTAGGAGCAAGAGGCCGCCTGTGGAGCGGATTCGAGGCACAGAAGGAAACAGAGGACATATCAAGGGGGGAAACCCAGCTAAGCAGCCGTTCCCTGGGTGCATATGAATGCAAAGGGCATAAATAACCAGAGGAAAAAGACACGTGGCCTATTCCTGGTTACAGATACAGGTCACAGGGCGATTCCAGGAGTTGAAGGGCGGAGAGACAAACTTCACATCGGTGGGGGTCGTAGACATCCTTGCCATAGCAGGCCGTGTGGAGGCAGCACCCCCGATGGTCCAGCATGGCCGACCGATTGCATGTCAGGCGGGAGCAGGGAGGAGCCGTCATTACGGCACCGAAAAATGGGGGGGAGCGTTACACACCAGTGGAGGTGAGACAGGGTAAAAGTATGAGGCAGTATAGCCAAAATAGCATTTGAAACCCAAGTAAGACAATATCCAGGAAGACGCCAAGTAACAAAGATAACAAGGAAAGTCAAGTAAAAAACACCCACACAGTAGACCATAAACACCAGGGCTGGGACAAGCCCATTCGGCAAGACCCAACCCTGGTAAACAGGTCCAATTCCTTTGGGGAAAAAATACCCCCTCCAAAATACCTGAGAAGCCTCTGGGAGAGCGGAAGGAGGAGGGGGCGAAGCGGCGGCGGTGTAGGTTTGGCCGGCAGTAGAGCGGGCACCAGCTGGAAGGAAAAAGGTCAAGTGTGAGCAACCCAACAGTACCCTATTAGTGGAAATAGGGGAGGGGAGGGAATCCAATACACACAGGACAATCGCCACTTTGGGTCGAGTCCTAGGACTTTTCAGGAGGTCCTTGGGTCCACCTAGTATACTAGGAGGCCGCCTGTAGGGCGGAAACTAGGTACAGAAGGAGGATACAAGCAGGAGCGGATCCAGCTGAGGCTTAAGGGGGGGGCTGATATATATACATGAGGGGCGCCATAACTTTATATGTATTGTATTTCAGATAAAATGCAGTAAATATCAGATGTAAGGGTGCAATTTTGGTCACTAAGGGGGGGGGGGGGGGGGGGGCCCCCCCTCCCCCCCTCCCCTGGATCTGCCACTGGACACAAGGGAGAGGAAACAGCCAAGCAGCTGTTGTCCAAGGAGCCCTGTCCAGGTACAATTAAAAAGGGGTATAACAGGGCGCCAACACAAAAATCAAGGCAAAAGGCTATGTGGCCGAGTCCTTGACAAGGCACAGGGAACATCAAAAGTAGAATTTCGCTTGTATAGCGGAAAACTAAAAAGATGAAGGAGCTGAGGACACCTGAAGAACCCCGCCTGTGTGGTGAAAAAACGTGTGTAAACACGAATGTCGAGTCAACTTGTCCAAGCTTATCCTCCCTGTGAGCGGGGCCCGTACACAGTCTCCAGACATCCCCTCCCCCCTATGATCAAGTAAACACAGGCAGGGGAAGAACGGAAACAGGTAAAATGTAAGAACAGCGAGAATTTTAACAAGAGCGACGAGACCGAGACCTCCAAGTCAGTTGAGACAAGAGGAATATAGAAGGAAAGGACCTGTGTGGACCATTCCGACGGCGGTCTGCTCAAGGTAAAAAAACGATTAGCTTAGTTACACAAAACATAAAGGCGAGAATTTTAACAAGAGCGTATAAGACCATAACCACCAAGTCAGTAGACAAGAGGAAAACAGAAGGAAAGGACCTGTGTGGACCATCCGACGGCGGTCTGCTCAAGGTAAAAAACAAGCCTAGCTTAGTTACACAATACACATAAAAAGAGAAAACACTAGGGCAGCATCAATCCCTGATTGAAAGAACCTAGTAACAAAGCTAAACACTGCCCGAAACCCCCCACAATTACGTTAAAATAAAATTAAAATAAAAGTTAGGGCAAGCGAGCGACTGAACCACGTATCCCCGAGTCAAGTAGGCCCAGGGAAACGAAAAGGAACTGACAAAAGGGTGAACCAGGCTTATGAAATACAAGACTACCAACCATGGACATGTTGAAAAACAAGTCAGAAGGGCTTATAGGTCAGTTGAGACCAAAGCAGCATGTGTGAAAGAGAATAAAGGTTGTATGCCCTATGCTCACACAAAAGCAGAATCCTGAGAAACCTCATGCTCAAGTCTTGTAAAACATAGACACGCAGTCAGATGAAAAACAAAATAAAACAAAAATCACGCAAAAAGGGAAAAGAAACACAATGCATCACGCGGGAAGCATACATCCCCCCCCAAGTTACGTTAAGGGTAATTTAAAGTGAACATCAACCCGAAAAGCGAGGGTAGAATAGTACACTCAACGACCGCTATGCGATGTTGAGGACCAACCACACTCGAAGTAAACAAAATAAATAAACACGTCTCCAGCACTCCGTGCACACCCAAAAACACGCCATAAATCCGTAGTAAAGTGCTGCCTACATCACTGAAACATCCTTCTAAAACCTCAACAGCCTGAAAAGGCTCACACTCACTTAGTTGAAGCGAAGGGGCAGGCAAAAACAGGCACTCGCGGAATACAGAAAAAAGCGTGTGTCAACGACGGTGTGCGAGAAGAGACTGATACTGTTTCATGTACTGGTGTAGGCTCATAGAAAATGGAGCATGGCTATGAGGAGAGCAGCTAGATTAAATGGGTAACTATAACAATTCTTTCTCTCCTTCGCTTTCTCTTCCTTTTTTAGTCGTCTCGGAGTGTGTACAACGTGCCTAGTAGTGAATTGAGGTGCAACTCTAGAGATTATTTGGTACTTCGCGTGAGTACCGATAAATCGGCCCGCTGTGGTAGCGGCTGAGATCATAAGCCCTACGTTGGAAACGTAGAGACTGCTACTACTGTAAATTGATTGAATTGAGGGGGTAAAATAATTACACAGGCAGGGAGCGAGATGTACGAGTGGGGCGCGCACGCTTAAGGCTGGGTAAACGCTCTCAGATAAACGCGACTTTTAATCAGCTAGCGTGTCAGGTCAAGAACTGTTCTGCGGGGTTGGAAAATACAATTCTGGTTTGTGTAAATATGAACTTAATCTCATAGATATTACAATGAAACTGGGGGTAAGGTATTCCTTATTTATTTTCACAATTTACTATGTATGTAGCTCAAATTATGTAATTTATGATTTGAACGGTATATTCACTTCAATCGAACGTATGCAATAATTACGAACTCGGTCGAGGAATTCAGATATATAGTTATTAATATAATTATGGATGAATTACAGAAAAATAATTACTAACTGTATATAAAGACAAAGTCTAATTAACCAAATGCGATTAATTCGTAGATGTCCTAGAAACGCTTATAATGGTATTAGCGTAAGGAAATAATTAACAAAATATTAATTATGTTAAAAGTGACGCACAAGACGAAGTTGTACAATGAAAATACTCAGAAGGGTATTAACAAGATATCTCAACGAGTTAACAGAGTCTTACTAAGAATTCACCTTAATAAGTGGTGTATTCGAGATGATGGAAAATTTAGGTAAAAGACTATGCAATACTAGACTTCCTTAGACAGTATGAATCAAAATTATCTACATCAATACTCGCATGAACGATAATACTAGGTCATAAAATAATTACAACAACGATTAAGTAATCGTATGAGAAATTGGGGGACTTGGAAAGTATATAACTTGCGAAATGATAAACTTCACAACGGGGATACTGAGATAAATTAAATATGAAATTGAGCGTAGGTTCTAGGTAATCAGTTATGAATTAAGAAGGGGAATCGAGACACGAAATACACTTCGACCTCAACTTGTAACATACATAACAGAATACATATATTAGGAAAATCTGTGAGTGCGTGGCGTGATAAATTAAGGCACACAAGTATATAACGTATGCGTAGGACGTTCTATAGGATATTTAAACAGGATGAATATATGATCTTGAACACAGATCTTAAATACGAATTACTACCAGTTTCAGAAGGATTAACATGTACGCAAATACAAGATCTTGGGCACAGATATACTTATAATCACACGCTTATACGATTCACATATTTTAACCTATACCTCGACAACAATAATCACAACTCAAGATATACAGAGACACTTAGGGTAATATTGGAGGGTAGTGAGAGAGCAGGGCTGGTCGACATAGAGCGTAGGTTCGTGGAGAAGCACTTCAGGAGGGTAAGGTGTCACTCGAGCAGGACTTCAGGTTCCAGACTTCAGAGGGCAGCACAGGTCTAGCACTCTCATTGGCAGGGGGCAGGGCTGGGGCAAGCTTCTGCTGTGGTTAGCTGTCCTGTCCTTTTCAGGCTGAGTACAGTACCGCAGTGGAGGTTTGCATATTTTTCCACTGAATCTTTGAAGTGATATCTGACTTAATTCTTGACTCTCTTTTACATAGTCTCGCGGCAATAGGGTATTGTGAATTCGTTGTGATGAAGTTGTGAGGTAAAATACTAATAGTAGACATGGCTGGTTAATATTTATAGGTGTACTTATATACTAGGTAAACACATTTATATCCTACAAAGCATTTATTTACCCTATTCTGGGAGAAATCTTACTTATAAGGATTACATCATTCTCCAGACTCTTAGACATACTGGTGTATTGCTGGCCTATTCGTGCTTCTTGTCTGGAGGTTATTGGATCTACAGGACCAGCATAACTGGTACTCCTGCTCAGGTCCATTTATATCTGTAAGCTTCTGGTCGCTGGTGTTCAACTTGCATAAACAAGGCTTCATCATATTGCATATCTGGGGATGGAGGGGATGCTGTCCTGTGAATGGCTGGTGTGGTTTGAAAGCATGGCTGTGGTTGGTTGGAACCGTTTCCCATGCTCATAACTGCTGCTTGGTGCCATAGGGGCGGTAGGGGTGGCTCCTGCATTTTCTTGTCCCTTTGTTGTTTCCAGGTTATGTTTTTTTTTTTTTTTTTTTTTTTTCTATATTCCAACTGACTTCCTCTCGGGCATAGGCTGAGAGCCTTAACATTCACCGCTTTACAATGAACAGTGAAGCCTGTGAGGTCTTGTTCCAGTCTAGGGAGTGAGACATGTGAAGCACGTAGAGTACAACGAGCACCTGCCATCTTGCCTTCACATGAGGCACGGTGCTCACTCATGGCCCGAAACGACCCCATCTCTGAAGCCACCTCGTTCCCGTGCTTCACTGTCTCGCCCCCTACACTCGGACTCTCACACTTTCACACACACAACGCCACCTGTTGAGCAGATAACTCACCAGGCATTGCACTCCTATAGCATATTTTGAATATGGGAATATTCATACAGTGCTATTTAATCAGGGAACAATGAGGGTATTTTATTGACGTTTCGGTGGGCTTGTGGTAATGCACTGATACCAGGTACAGCACAAAATCCATCCCAATAATATCTTCCCATTGATACATCGGGATTTGAACCCGGGACCTTTGGATTACCAGGCCAGTGGCAAGACCACTCCACCACACCTCCCCTTTGGCTGGTGGACCCAGCTGCAGGCTGGCAATTCTGCAACTCACTTTTGCATTTGGCTGTAGCAACCCAGTCATTTCAATATATATACAGTATATATATATATATATATATATATATATATATATATATATAGCCTATATACAGGGTGTCCCAGGAGGAAAGGGCATAACTTTGGGAAATGATAAAACAAAATGTTTTAAGCCTAAAATATTCTATGAGAAATATTCCAAATCTCAACCAGTAAAGAGATATTGCATGTTGAAAATGGCCTAGCTGTCCTAGTGCCTACCACACCTCCATCTAATTGCAATTATTTTACCATGCTATTGTAAAGATATTATAATTCTGTAAGTTGCAAAATGATTATAGCTATATTAGCTCACTTTGTACCAATTGGAAATTGGGGAGAACACTACATAAAACCTTCAAACTTTTTAATAGTTGAGATTTGGACTTTTTGTTATTGAACATTTTAGGCTTAGAATACCTTGTTTTATCATTTCCCAAAGGTATGCCCTTTCTTCCTGGGACACCCTGTATATTATGGCGGATTTAAGGAAGTTGAGTTTACTCTACCTAGACTGAAAAGGTCATCTCACATAAATCGTAAATGAATATCAAATACCGGGAGTGTAACTCACTTTAAATCACCATAGAATGTTATGTTGTAGTCAGGTATTTTATGAACTGATGATGGTCGACAAATGGCTACTGTTGGAACACTATTGGGAGGTTGTTTACACCGAAGTGGCCACGAGGTGCGCACTTGAACAAAGAAAGTGAATAAGTAAATGTTAAAGAAATCTAAATCATGATAATAAGCTTAGCTTGTCTGTCTGTAAGTCAGTCGGATGAAGTTTGTAATGATGAGAGCTGAATGAAAGCCAGAACCAGGATCGCGGCTAACTGAGGAGTGGAGGTGTTGCTTGGATGCTATCTAAATGTGCTCTAACGCGAGGCGTCTGTTCAGACACATCGTCTTTACGCTACGAATCTAGCGGATACTGCTAAGTTTGTAGCGGATATTTAGCGGTAAATATCGTACCACATTTTTAATATTACGACATGGTTATATGATAATCGTCATAATTATATTAATTCTTAAAGACTCTTAAATACTATACTTTCGTATAATAGGCCTTATTTAACTTATCAAGCTTACATACTTACATACTGCACATACACATTTGATAGGGTATGATACATAAAAACGTATGTTATACCACTAACTATCGTGAATCCACGATATATATACTGTATATATATATATATATATATATATATATATATATATATATATATATATATATATATCTATCTATCTATATCTATCTATCTATCTATATATATATATATATATATATGCAAGAACAATATAAGTATAGGCCTACACTAAATAATAATTTAAGAACGCAAAATCCTTTGGAAGCGTTGGATCAACTGGAGGTAAACTTTGATTTCTTATTAGGCTTGATTTGTCTGTTCCATAGTGACAGCTGAAGTAATTAATTGTTATGATATGTAGAACAAGTGCTAATATTAGAGCTGCGTACGGTAACCTCTTCAATATTTTGGGACGCATTTATATTCTCTATATTCTGGTAATTATTATAAGATTTTATTTAGGAAGGATCTTGAGAAATCACGGGAATTTGAACAATCTCAATAAACTCTAGCTTTAAAAAAAATTTCCTAAAGTAAAAAAAAATATTCTAGTAATAGCCAGAGTAAACTGTTAATCCTGCGTCCCACAAACATTTTAACAACAGATGTACTGGGATAAAAAACATGTTAAAATAGAGTCCACTATCTTGACAAATTTTGTTTTCATTAAGACTCTATTTTGTAATGTAAAATTCCCTTATTGTTATGCCCTGTTTTTCTACAGGTTTAACTTGGGTAATGTGAGTTCTAAATGACTGGGTATATAAGGCTGCATGCACAATACAAGGTATGAGGAATAGAGAACACAAAATAAACACACGGTAACACGACACAAGTTCACGTTTATTGAAGTAAGTAAATAAAGAGCATGGAAAAATAATAATTCTCGTACAAAACAAATAATAGAAGGGAACTGCTAGCATTAGCGGATCTGGATGGAGCCTAGTCTCCCACTTCCAACGTTCAGGTATACTCTTCTGATCACGGGTTTAATTAGCAAGTTTGATTTTACTGGAAGACCTCAATATATTCATGTAATTCAATTTCACTGATTTGATCTCTTACTGGCTGGTCGCGTGTCCAAGTAGCAGCTCACAGTTAGGATTAGACACACGTATATTGTAGAACACGGAATCTCTAGTAACCTCATGGGGGTACTGATCTAAGTTTTATATTCTTATGGCAGAAATACGTAGAACACAAATCAGTGGGCGAACGTTAGATATCACTAGAGTTTTAATATCTGAATAAGGTAATTACGAGAGTCAATGTCGCCTGTTAATTAATGAGCACTGATACGCTTAGTACGTCCCAAATGGAATGGTTAAATATGAGTTACACTGGGCAAGGTTTTAGCCACTTTATAGAAAGTTAATAAGTGAGTGTCAAACTAGTACTATAACACTTAGTACTAGCAACATGAATCTTGAATAGTATTTGTAGATCTGGTCCTGGTTATCTTGCTTCCGGTGATGTTGGGGGCTAACGACTGATTCCTCGGCCGTCCAGGTGGTCCAAAATGTAGGAAGTTCTCAAGTCGGATCTCTTGACGATCGTTGCTGGCTACACACTTATATACCCACGAATTTGTGTGAAGGTTATAAGGTGCACGTTAGGACTTGTACATGGACAGATCTTCTATTTAACTTCTGCCATGGAGTCTGCCGGCTCGGGAATCTCTCAACTCAGGAACAACACAAGGGCAGAGCTAGAGGTTAACTTCAGGGTAGTGACCACTGGTTGGTGTCTAACTTTAAACTGATTTGACTGGGGGCGGGAACTAGGTTTATAGGCTCGGTTCTGGACCCCGTAGACAATAGGGATCTCGAGTCTTATGGACTTAATTGAGCTCTCAATAGATATGGGGACTAGGTAAGATGGTGATTACTGTTGTGGCACATGGCTATAGGAAGCCTTCATATTTTAAGATAACTGAGCCTTAGTAAGAGGTACTATTTTGGCTATACTGGAAGTATTTAGGGGAGAGAGACTGGATCTATTTTGCGAGGAGGAAGGGGACAGCTGTGATAGGAGCGTCTCTTTTAGATTGTTCAATCTTCATTCTATGGTATAGCTGAGGTGCTAATTTAGTGATCAGAGTATGCAAGAAAGGTAAATGGTTTATTGTGAGTTAATAGAGGTTAGTAAAGGTGTTAGTCATGCATGGTTAATTCATTGATAGGAAGAATTCCTGTGCTACCTGGCAATGACTCAGAAGTCAAAACAGGGGGTCAGGTATACCTCCGCGGGGGTGGGGGTCTCCCTCCTCGGGTGGGCAAAAAGGGGTAGCTGGGCGCCCTCTCTCTGTGATAGTCGTCCGGCGGCTGTGGCTAGGGGCTTGCCATATCACCAGTGTTTGTAATAACCCTCTGTGTATGAGACAGATGTGGGTGTCCTTAATACCAAAACCGAAGGTGCCTTGGCTAGCTGGTTTTACTCGGCTGGTTGTTAATTGTAGGGTTTGCTGGATGTGGTGGAGACTGGGTTGCTAACTCTGCCATATTTATCTGGAAGTATGGCAATAGAAGTTAGTTACTGGTAAGGCGGCTAGCCTCGCACCGACGACCATTGGGTGCAGGGTTGTGAATGGGTTGTAAGAGAATAGATGGCATGCAAGGGGTTAGTAAAGTTCTAATGTTGTTCTGGCCTACTAAGTGAAGGTAGGCTGGATAGGAGTATATATATAAAAGGTTGGAGAGCGTTAGCAACGGAAAATTCAAGGATCTTCAAGAGGTATGAGAGAGAGGCTAGGTCGGACAAGAGTAGAGAAGCGCGGGGTCTTATAATGAGAGGGGAGGAGTTCAGGGGGGCTATAGGGGAATTTGACCCTAAGGTCTCTGGGCGTGGGGGTGGCATTAGGCTGCAGTTGATATTGGAGTTTGAAAAGGCAGTGGAAGTACGTTAGCCAAATGCTACCGGGGAATGCAACTATGGGGTGGTATATGAGTCTGGAAAAGATAGAATTATGTGATCAGTCCGAGGGGTTATGGATACTATTAGTTGGCCCTGGGAACTGCATTTTCTATGAAATATATATACCAAAAAAAGCGGCAGTTCGTAGGGGTACTTAGTTATTGTTTCGAGGTACTTATGACAGATACTGGTAACAAGGTTATCTATATAATCTCTGGTTGGGGTAAGAGGTGTATGACACGAAGCAAATTGGCGTAGTGTGGACTGTGGATACGAAGGAGGCAAGTGGAAGACGTATGACAATTGTGGAAAAGTAAATGGAAAAAGGTGAACACAATGGCGGATAAAGATACTTAAGCTAAGGATTGAATACATAGATTTATGGGGCGATGGGTCTTCAGAAAGCTTAGTCTGGCAAGACAAGATGTTAGAGAATGTTAATATTAATACTTAAACTAAGGATTGCATACATCGATGAACGACGACATTATAGTCGTCGTCCTAATAAGGTGATGAAACCTGGTTGATCTGTACTCGGCACAATACGACACAAGGACAGTGCCGCTATGTCGTATCAATACTGGTGGCAGTTAATATTATAGAGACACTTAGTTACTAGAGGAACAATGCAAGGGGGCGACTGAGCACGGGTTACATATATCTATACTCGTCATGGGAAATGATATACGAGGTCTAGGGACAGGCGTGGGTGTTTTAACTTCTAAGATATATAACATCTACTTCTCGGATGTAAGAACATACATAGATATAATTATGGCTGTCTGATGTGTTGGCATTGGCTCAACGTCGGGACAGGGTATGGGTGTTTTTCATATGAATGTATATTCCTGTTCATCATCTTTGTAGTTAGGAGTGTAGGACACGAGGGGGTAGTGTACGTGAGGTGTGGAAAATGGTCAGTTTAGAAAAGGTATGTAGGTGCGGCCTGGAGCTGCTTAGCCCTGCGGGCTTGGGCCTGTCTGAAATGGCTGGCTCGGTCAGCTGGTCCTTTCGTTCTGTGGACCTATCTTTCGGGTGTTTCTGTGTGGTGTTCGCTCGTGGCTTCTGTGGTGGGCTTCTTGTTCTGGGGCATTTTACTTATCTTTACAGTTCTATGTAAAATAGAAATGAAAAATGAAAAAGAACCTCACTACAAAATTATAACTTGTAGCGGATCAATGCATGATACAACACGCCAATAAACTTGTTCATGTGATGCTGGCTTAAAAATGCGTCATAGTCCTCATAGGGTTAACTAACTTTATTCAGCTTAGATATAACAACCTTCTTTATTGGAAATATAGTCAATCTGATTCTGAGTCTGATACTCTCCAGTTATCTTGAAGGTGTTTCTGATTGGTTCCCTTTACTCATGAATCAACTATGTCATAAGTTTTTTTAGGACAAACTATTTTCTGTGGAAAGCAATAGCCTTCTTAACCCGTATTGTACCAGACCAGTTAACAGTTTTTGTTCCCCTCAATACCAGCCATTTCCCCCAAAATGCATTTTTCCATGGAGATACGTGATGCTCCCACCACCAAAGATGAGGAGAAACTGACGTTCTGGACTTCTGGCCAGTCAGTCAGCCAGCCAGACAAGAAGAATCTAATAAGGAGAGGCGACTCTCTGCTTTTGGTTGTAGGCCCCTGATACTTACCCCATCTAACGTCAAGCACCCCCCAATAGAGAACGGTTAATTTCTAACACTAACTATACAGTTTATACCCCTCATTAGAGAATGTACCGTTCTTTAGAAAACGATTATATTCGAGCTATAACTATATAGTTTCTAATATCTATAGGCTACCGCTTGCAGTACTCAATATCTCTTAATTTTTCACAATTCATAATAGCTCTTATAGGCCTATATCTAAGTAGTAGGCTACTGTAAAAGTCACCCATGATGTTTAAATTGTGATCCCATTTTTTTCATTATCATTATTGTCCTACCTCGGTCCATATACTACTACAACTAAATATATTGTGCTACATTCCATGTATACAATATAGTATTTGTGCAGCAACTTTACCCTTTTCTGTATAAAATACTTGATCTAATATAATACCTTTGTTATATGTGTAGGTTACTCAACGTCTATATCTTGTATTGGTTTTGTTCCTTACATTTAAATTTTGTTCAGTACCTGTATGGATTTCAGCCATATGTTCCCCATAGTGTTCGTATGTTTACTGAAAAGTAAATAAACAAACACATACACACTGTGAATCATACAGTTCCTCATATTACTTGCACTGCTTACTTGGTGAGGAGTAAATAAAGACATACCGGTACGCAATTATCTCTCACGAAGGACTATGCGAGACAACCACAGCAATCATCCCAGTGACTGTCTCTCGAGTAATTTATGCTTCTGCAGCTCTACCCCTACACGTCATGCACTAATAAATACACATCCCTTCAGCAACATTACCAAAAGTGTGGAACACATCTTTTGCTGCATGTTGTATGTGTTTATAAATATATTTTCTATCGATGTTATGTGTTTACTATTCAGGTCGACCACTGCAGCACAATACAATGCTAGGGGAATTTCTCCACTACCGTTTATTGCTTTTCTGTGTATTCATGAATAATATTCTCTAACCTAAGCATGTAATTCCAACCTCACACTCCATAAAAACTAAGAACATAAAATTGAGGGTATGTCTTACATTAACGATAACCGATCAGGCATATTTATACAACGTGAGTAGAGTATGCTATTTATCTATATTTTCTAAAACATATGTAAATTGTGGAGCATCAGACGTCAGGCGGCCAACCCCGCTATACTGGTCATCTTAAAAGTGGCTGCTTCACACAACACGGGACTTAGTTCAGCTGATCAGGTGTTTTCGTCTTCAGTTTGATGTCAAGGTTCTTGAGCCATAACAAACATCTGCAATGATACAAATGCCAGTATTCATGGGTCAGCTATTTACCGAGATGATGACTCTGGAATATGTATTCAGTCAGCCATGATTATACACTCGTATGTGAGTATACTATATACTGTATACTCGTAGATACACCCTACTTATGACTAAGCACTTCACCTTACCTTTGGGAAAGAAGTGAAATATGAATTTCTTATGCTTCCGCTTGTATTTTCCACAAACAACACAGCTGTTACCATGTTGTTTTGGTGCCATGTTTGTATCTGCCGCCACGCCATCTTGCAGCTCCCAGTGACATTTGTAAGTGTGCAGACGATGTACCACCGATGGCAGAGCCATCTTCAGGGGTGCTTGGTCAGGACTAGGGATCAATTGGGAGCTCGTTTAAGAGCTCTCTCCTTATTAGATTCTTCTTGCAGCCAGACCTCTCAAAGTGTTGCCAGTATCTAGCAGTAATGCCTTGTAGTCATGGTAGCAGCTCCAGCTAGCTGTTAGCGGAAAACACTGCTTAACCCACAGAGCACCGGCTGATGTATAATAAATGTACAATGAGGGACCAGTCACTAATCAATTTTTTATTTGTTTAACACAATGAGTGCGGCACTTATCATATGACTAGTGCTTGGTCACCACTGTGCCATACGGGGATTTTGGACTATATGTAACCTTCATTCCCTGAACTTTGTCATATATAAACAAGAGCTAGAATGTATTTCAATAATATATCCCTGAAAGCAGAGGAATAGACCTTTCCAATGACAACTTAATCATGTCTGTACGACCACTGGTTACCGTGCAACAATATTGCACAGGTGACGCTAAATCAGTAAAAAATAGCGAGTTTGAGCAGTTTTGGCTATCCCCAAGTCTGTAAGGGAGTTGGAGATGTCTCCCACTGCCACTAGTCACTGCCCAGACACGGAGGGCTATGGATGGAACTGTTCCGCGCTGCTTATACTCGCTCGCCTGCCTCCCA
Organism: Paralithodes platypus; assembly: GCA_032716605.1. Taxonomy (NCBI): domain Eukaryota; kingdom Metazoa; phylum Arthropoda; class Malacostraca; order Decapoda; family Lithodidae; genus Paralithodes; species Paralithodes platypus. The sequence continues at coordinate 19,854,646 of CM064525.1, forward strand.
GGCCTCGTTCTAGACAGAAATTCGGCAATTGTCATATGACAAGTGCCGCAGTGATGACCGTATTTTTTATATAATAGCTCGCAGTCATTGAGATAAACGCATGGGATGGGTTAGTAATGGAAAAAAAAAAAAAATGCTCACCTAGGTCATTTAGGGATCCTGGGGGGCGGCGGAAAGTCACAATTAGCATTGTAAAATGCTAACTGAATAAATATTATGGGGTGATGGGTAGGCAATATACTGGAAAATCACTCCTGCGCGCGCCCACACGCACGCAGCAGGACTTGGAGGATTGCCAACCATTGGTATTGTTCCGTGGGATCTTAAGTAGTTGCCATACAAATCTGAACCCTCTAGGTGCCATTGGACAAGAGTAATTAAGGTGAACGCAAACATTGCGTTGCTGGGGTTTAGGGTTACATACATAGGCGACGCATAACGTGCGTCGCTGATACTCAAGGGGTTAAGTACAGAGGACGAGCGGCGGTCGTCAGTGGTACTAACGAGGTCCTTTTATACTGATGAGCGGCGCTCGTCTATGGTACAGAAGGGGTTAAAATAGAAATAATAAATATGTAATTTGGAATCGCTCCCTTCAGCTTTCTCAAGCACTAGCCAAAAAGACAGATACACAACGACAAAAGAAAATAAGTGACAGTTTCAGTAAAACTGATATATGAAAGTTTCTTTGCTATCACATTCTTTGTCCTCAAATTTGTAATTTTTATCAACTTTTCCACAGCCTGCGTCACCCCTATCGGGATGCCCGGCATCCCAGTCTCCTTGGGCTACCATCACGTCACTCACCCAGGCTTCAGCTCGCACTCCGATCCACGACGAACCTGAGGAAGGAAAACAAGGAAAATTAAGACATTTTACCTCATTAGAAAGTTCTTCCTATTCAGGTGTCTAATATTTTTAGGCGAGTGATAACGAGCATGTAACGTTGGTGAAACCGGCCTCTGGCTGTGACATTTTTCTACCTATAAATATACACATTTATCTAGAAGGGACACTCCCTTAGGGCATTATTTTCTAATCTGAAGGAGGTCTGTGGAGGCATTTGTCATTCTAGGGGGCAAACTAAAAATACTAATGTGCACATCCTTAGAATAGTGTTCATCACTACCACACCAGCTTCCCCAACACATAGGCATAAAGATCACAACAGCATGCCCTTCTCATCCGGTACATCCCATAAACCGCCAATCAAGCCCCTGAGACGCCTACTACCAGACAGCAAAAGGAAGCATAGAGCAAGCAAGCTTGCAAGATTGCATGGAGAGAAAGGATAGAAGGGTTGGAGATTGCATAGAGAGAAAGGATAGAAGGGGTGGAGATTTCATGGAGAGAAGGAATAGAAGGGTGGAGATTGCATGGAGAGAAAAGATAGAAGGGGTGGAGATTGCATGGAGAGAATGGATAGAAGAAGTGGAGATTGCATGGAGAGAAGGAATAGAAGGGGTTGTTTGTTATATACATAAATGACCTTGATTTAGGTATAACTAGTAGGATAAGTAAATTCGCAGACGATACCAAAATGGGGAGAACAATAGATTCAGATAGCGACATAGAGTGCCTCCAAAGGGATCTAGATACCATACAGGCTTACACGAATGGTCAGTAATTTGGTAGATGAATTTAAACATTAACAAATGCAAGGTATTAAAGATAGGGAAGACGAATAATAATGCAAAATATAAACTAGCTAATAGCCTACAGAATTAGAAAACTCAGACTGCGAGAAAGATTTGGCTGTGTTAGCAACGATTTGAAGCCTAGAAAACTGTATAAGCGTTCGTAACAATGCAAACAGGTGTTACGAACTGGCACTCGGGTACACAAGGGCTCTCAATCAGGACTCGAATACGGCTCGCTGCCACAACGGAAACACACGATCCCAACCCCTGAGTACTGCCAGCCGAACAAAAAACACCAATACCCTCCAGAGTTCAATCTGCTATAACGGGGTATACAAGAACTCGGTACTAGTGTTCAACAACAGACTAATAAAGAGACAGGAATTATCTAGTCTGGTCAACAATCAAACAATGAAGTAAGAAACAACAACACCAAAGAATAGTGTTGGCCGAAGCCGAAGTAATCCACCCTTGACTATGAACTTAAGAAGTCCACCACCCTCTACTTCGGATCGGCACTATTACGTTACGTTAATTAATAGTCCTTAAGCATCGAGCAAGGAATCTTCTGAAAAAAGTTAGATGCTTCTCGGATGCTCGTAAGAAGTACGTATCGGATTTTGAACAGTAATTCAATAAGCAAAAACACTGGCAATTAAATACTATTAAAGGCTTAAATTGGCATAAGCATAATTCAAAGAATATGCAATAGTAAATGACAAACATTAAAAGGAAGTACTCCGCAAATGCAACGGCAATAGCCTACTCGGATTGTGCTCGTGGGCCACTAATCACTAAAGTAGCCAAGCTTGCAACACATGAAATCAATAGTGCATAAACAATATCATACATAAGGAAAGCTTCAATACTATTCTGTATCTACTAATCGAGTAAAGTCTAGCTGGGGTACTGTAGGCAAAAAGGTAGCAGTGAATGAGCAAAAACGGCTCGTAGCCTAGCGAAGTCCTCACGACTGTTTAAAGTATTACGTTAAAACTAACAAGTGCACTTTGAGAAATCCAGATCCCTTGTATCTGGTTTTCTCCCGGCTCCTTGACAAAGTAAAAACAAACTTTTAATAAAATACAGGGTGGTTAGGCTCTTGCCCTCACGCACTGTAAATTATTAACTCAACACAGTCAGCCGCAAAGACAACCTAGGCTTCACTGAACCGAAACGAGTATGCAGGTTTATCGCTTAACCACTGCATCAAACAACAACTCGTAACACAGAAAAGCCTTACCCCAGTCTAGCATTACCTAGACTAGCAGAAAACAGGAATAATAATAATAACACACAGGGAAATGCATATACAAGTGCAACAAACATAAATCAATCCTATTCTAAGTCAACCCTTCCAAAATAGGCTATCTAATAGGCAAGTATCTCGTGAGAACTCAAGCGATAATACGTTGGCTGACTAGCTCTGCACCAATGGGACCATGGAAGTTAAACAGGGCAGGGAAAAGAGGAGATAAGAATGTAAGGTAGTAGAGAAAGTTCCCATCAGTCAGAAGAATATATATAGTTAGCAAGGGAAATGAGAAGTCGCTCTGCCTAATGAGTTCTGATGAAAAAATGGCTAGACTTCCCTTTTATACCCGGCCCTCTAGTGAGCCCAACGTGAACTACTAAGGACCGCCCACTGACAACCATTACGTAATTTCTCTCTCTCCTCTGGGATACACAAAGGCTCCCCCTAGCACTGAGGGAGGGAGGAATGCGAGTGAGTTAGGCCTACCTCCTGCCTGGCGTACCCACTGACCCCTAACTGTGGCTGTTTCTCTTCCCATCATTACAAATAAGTTTTACACACAATACTTATAACTAATGATATAAAATAGAACTCGTTGACTCGGATGAAAAAAAAATACATATTCATAATACTTATAGTACAACGGCTCACATGAACTAAGTTAGGAAACTCTACATAAACTACAGCCAAAGTTCCTGCCCTGACGATCCTAGCGAGAGTGAGGCATGACTAGGCGTTCTGTACAGCATGCCCACACGTGGACATGCGTCACACAGGATTCTCGGATTAATCTCAAGGAGTGTGAGTAACAGAACTGCCGATGTTATCTTAAAACTTTACTTATCATTAGTAAGACCTCATATGGATTATGCTGTCCAATTTTGGTGTCCTTATTACAGAATGGACATAGATTCGCTGGAGAGAGTAGCCTACAGCGAAGAATGACAACAATGATTCATAATACTATAAATCTACTATACGAAGAAAGGTTGAACAAATTAGGCTTACATTCGTTAGAAAGACGCAGATTTAGAGGGGATATGATAGAAGTGTTCAAGTGGGTTAATGGGATTAACCCATTCCCTGCAGGTGACATTCTGGAACGCATAGGCAATTTACATCAATTTCCAGGCTTTAAAAGCCTGTAAAAGCCGTAGAAATCGAGTGTCAGTGAGCGGGAGCGTGAGGGACCTCCCTCCGACCCTCAGAGCAGCCAGCCGCTCACTGAGGGAGACTGTGTCTCGCGCGGGTGTCTCACAACAGTGTTGCCGAGCGAGCAAGAGCTAATAATTAGCGAGTTTTCCCAAATGTCTTTGGCAACGCTGCGGGTGAACTCCGCCACCTACGAAGCTCGTTCTGGTCTTATTTTGAAGCTATTTTCGCCTAGTTTTCGGCAGAATGCAGTTCATTTAATGCAGATGCTTGATTAATCATTCAGGAGTGCCTGAATATGCCCTAAATAGCACAAATAAGCAGGGCCGGATTTAGGGCAGGGCAGAAAGGGTCAGTGCCCAGGGCACCGCGCATATAGGGGCCCCGCAGGCCTGCATGCACGTTTTTTTTTTTTTTTTTTTTTTTTTTTTTTTTTTAGGGACGATTTAGTCTGATCTCAGAAATGGTACATTTCCAAACTATGGACACAAAAAAATGGACTGAAACAAGCATGTATTCCACAATACATAATTGTGATGTGGCATCAGCTTTTCCCAAAGTGGAGATAGCACTCCGAATATACCTCTAGCTATGTTTGTGACAAACTGCACAGGTGAAAGATCATTTTCAAAACTCTTTAGGCTCAAGAGTTCTCTGTGAAGTACAATCAGTCGAAATCGCCTGGCATCACTGGCCATACTGAGTGCCGAGCACCAAATATTTAGGAGAGTCAGTACACGTCAAGTTATTGATGAGTTTGCACGAATCAAATCCAGGCGGAAGATATAAGTTTAGGATTGATGATCATGCTGCTAGTTATAATTATGTATTTAGCTCTATTTGCTTTGCTTTATACTTTCTTATCTCACACCACCTGCATTATATTTAATAAATTGTAGCTATAGTCTATACTTTCACAATTCTTAACTAATTTTTACAATTTAAAATTCCTATCAGTATTCCAAAAAGTTAACCAATTATTTTTACTTTGTACAACATTAAGATTTATGAAAGAAAACATATGCGAAAGAAGAAACTATATATCAATTACTGTACACTCGACCAATAACCAATCTTTACACTGGTGAGCTGTAAGTAATCTAGTGTGAACGGAATGAATCGGGTGAAACATACGTCTGTGAGGTATTATCAAAAGATTTCGACCCACTTCCAGAATGTTTAGAGCGTTAGTGTAAAGATTGTTTTTTGATCGAGTGTACATAGGATCACTGATTCACTGCTGTATACAATAGTTATTGTATAAAGCACAAACTAACATGCACATCACTCACATATACGCACACAATACTCTACATTACAATACTCTAATGTCAATGTCTTAATGGGTGTGTGACTGTGTGTGCATTTTGATTTCTGAAATATATGTTTTATCGCAAATTACACAATGTTTTGCTGTTGACATGCCTATGATGCCTAATTAGGAACAGTTACATGTGTATAACTTTATATTATAAATTACAAGATTTCACTCTCCATAGCTCTCAAAATGCCCCTAAAAGTGCTTATTTTTCAAAAAAAAATCTGAGGGGGGCTTACAGTGCCCCCCCGACCCCCCAGCTGCAAAGGCTCGCTTCGCTCGCCCGCCCACCCCTGCTCAGGGGCCCCACATATCCCCAGTGCCCAGGGCCCCATAACATGTAAATCCGCCCATGCAAATAAGCCCGCAGCGTAAGTGTTAATAAAGGGGACATGAAAAATGTACTAAAGCTCAGTGATAGGCACTGATAGCGAAAACACTCGAACAAATTATTTCAAATTAGATAAATTTCGTTTCAGAAAAGATATAGACAAATATTGGTTTGGTAACTCAGTTGTAGACATGTGGAATAGGCTACCGACTGATATGGTAGGATCGAGAAATGGCGTAGGGATGCGACGACCCCAACGCCCGCCACTTTTTGGTGCAGATAGCCTTCTCTGTGGTGGAGGGGTGAGAATTTTCCACAACTGTTTTTCTCCTGCGAGATGTAGAAGTCGGTTATAGGGGATCGGGGGCGGGGGGCCTGGTATCCTTCTCTCCTTAAATACATCTACCAACAAAAACGAGACAGAGATAGGGGCGAGGGAACACTTTCGTGGTCCCGGACCCTAAGAATAGGAGCTATAAATGTGCAAGGATGTAGTACGAATGAGAAGCGAGAGGACATTGGAAGGTTATTTGAAAGAAGGAAGTATGATGTGCTTGCACTGAATGAAACAAAGATGAAAGGAGAGAGAGAAGTGGATTTGGGAAACGTGATAGGTAGAAAGTCTGGAGTAGATGAGGGAGTCCGTGGGATAGAGGGAGTGGCTATTATTGTGAAGGAGGAGTTGAGAGAGTTTATAAAAGAGTGGAAAGGGTTTTATCAAGGCTAATGTGGGTGCGAATGCGGTTTAAGGGTGAAAGGTGGGTTTTTGTAAGTGCTTATGGGCCAGGAAGTGAAAGGAAGTTAGAATAGGTGGAGGGTTTTTGGGAGGATTTGAGAGATTGTTTACAAGGGTTTGATGAAAATGAAAATGTTATAGTTTTAGGGGACCTAAATGCTAGGGTAGGAAATGAGCCTGTTGAAGGAGTCATCGGTAGTTTTGGTGTGGATGGTGTAAATGAGAGTGGAGAAAGACTGAAAAATGTGTGTGGAGAGTGCAGATTGAGTGTAGGAAATACGTTTTTCAAAAAAAGGCATATACACAAGTACACATGGCATAGACTTGTGAGGGGAGAGATTGTAGAGAGGGCTTTGATGGATTATGTGCTGGTGACAAGGGAAAGATTGTATAGACTGCTGGATGTGAGTGTGATGAGAGGTGAGGCGGAGGGTATGTCGGATCATTACCTGGTGGAGGGAAAGCTAAGAGTTAGGAGTTACAGGAGAATGAGAGACAAGCGTGAAGTAAGAGAGGTAATAGAAGTTAGTGAGTTAGAGAAGAGTGCAAAAGAGAGGGAGTACAAGGAAAGGTTAAATGAAAAGTGGATGGAAGTGAGAGAGATGGAAGAGAGAGAACTAGAGGTTGAATGGCAACAGTTTAAGGAAGGAGTGAAAGCAAGTGCAGAGGTAGTGTGCGGTAAAAGGAAAGTAGGAGGCAGAGGTATCAGGAAGGGAAGCGAGTGGTGGAATGATACGGTGAGAAAGGCAGTTGAGGAGAAGAGACAGTGTTTTGAGAGGGTTTTACAGGATGGTAGTGTTGAGGTATGGGAGAGGTACAAGGCGAAAAGGAGAGAGGCAAAACGGAAAATTAGAGAAGCGAAAAAAGATGCAACGAAAGGTGGGGTCAAAGGTTGAGTGAGAATTTTGAAGACGAAAGAAGATGTTCTGGAAGGAGGTAAATAAAGTAAGGAGAGGAGGACAAAAGAGGGAAGAGTCAGTGAAAGATGCAAATGGAGAATTACTGGTGGAACCAGTTGAAGTGAGGAAAAGATATGCCGAGTGTTACGACTGGCACTACGAAATAAACAAGAGCACTCAATATTGGACTAGATGATAGGCTATATCTGCAACAACGGTACGCTAATTACAAACCCTCGAACTATTACGCCGGTGAACAAAACACTTAAACCCTCCAGAGTTAATCTCCTGGATAACGGGGTATCAATTAACTGGGTTTTAGTGCACTTCTACAAAGGCTTTCTGGTGACGTCAAAGCCTACTCACAACAGGAGTACTTTATGTTAATAAAATGCTCTTAAGTAATAACAATGCTTGAATAAACTATAACAAGATTTAATAAAGAAATATATGCTTACGTTAACTTTAGTGTGAGTCTATACTCAACACTAAACTCTTCAATGCTCTATGAAAACACTGGTAGTCTAGTCCTACAGCAATCAGATATGGAATCTTCTGGAAACGTCTGATGCTCTAAGATGCTCGTTAATATAGAACAGACATAACGCAGGGGCAGGACACCAAAGCGTGTATCTTAAATACACCAATAAGTAGGATACATATATATAACAAGGGAGTGCAACAACTCTGTGACAGCACTAATAATAGCCACTTAAAACAGTACTTCCTTATCCAAAGTAACAGCCATACTGGGTTGTGCACCAAGCATCAACCTAGGCTAAAATAATATGTGAATTCCTAAAGCATACACAGATAAAGTTAATAAACACAATGCTGTCTTTATTACTAATAAAGTCTAGCAGCGGCATAAAAGGTACCAGGAGGCTAGGCAGATCGCAAGCATGCTCGTAGCCTACTGTCTCCCCTTGAACAGATTTCCCTTATGTTACGTTAATTGACTCGGAGGCTCTCTTGGTAAGTCCAGATCTCAAGTATCTGGTCTTGCCCTGGCACTCCACAAAGGTCAACACAAAGAGGTAGCGAGCATACGAGCAAGAGTAGGCAAAAGCCCTTCGCTCGTATACTGCTACACTCGCAAAGGAAAAATATGCACAAAGGTTACAGGCACCTAGCTCCGTCGAAGTCGTATAGGCTTTGACTCGCCATATACGTAACTCAGACAACGACTAAAGATACCTCCCACTGTCTAGCATTAAATAGTAACAAAGAACAACTCAATAATTAGAAGCACCCAATGATAATATGACTCATGTGACTATGACTAATAGTCCCTAAAGCTAGTGCAAAACATATATGTGAGAACTGGTGCTGGTAATACGACTGGCCGACTATGGAAGTCGTATGCAGAACCAGAAGGGATAAGTAATTGAATAAAGATGAGGAGTAATGGAAAAGAAGAAGTTCAGAGAGAGAAACAGTAGTATATAGGGGGTTAGATTGGGGGACAGATTGCAAGGGACGTCTAGTACCAAGCACGCTATGCCAAGCTCTGCAGGAGAAGCGCGGTGGGGCCCCCAGCACCAAGACTAGGACAGCGGCACCCAATCACAGACCACTACGTCATGAAATGCAGGCATCCTTAGGACGCGCCAAGCGCGCCAGCCAATCAAGGGCCTGGGAAAGCCCGCGTGAGCGAGCGAGGCAAACGCACATACACACGCACACACTACCACCTCTCTGCCTCCTTCGCTCTTTCTCTTTAACTTCACACTGCATATCTTATACTCTATGACTGATATAAAATACTTACATGTGTCACAGACAAGAATAAAGACCACCACTGATCTGGCTGTGACTACATGAATACTAGGAAAGAAAGAACATCGTTCTACGATTATTATAGCCCATTCCACTGCCCTGGCGAGCACTAGCGAGTACGAGCACATTCTGGCAAGCTGGCCAGCGTAACACGAGTATTTTGAATCTTTGTTAAATGCAAGAGATGGAAGAGAAGCAGTGATTGAAGCAGTGGTGGATGGATATAGGTTACCCAGGCCACCCAGGTGGCAGGGAATGAATGAAAGGATTGAGGAAAATGAGGTGAAAGAAGCAGTGAAACAAATGAGAGTGGGAAAAGCAGAAGGTATGGATGGTATTGCTGTGGAGTGTATAAAGAAGGGTAGAGATGTGATGATAGATTGGTTGGTGAGACTTTTCAATGTGTGCTTTGCTGTGTCAATGGTACCAATAGACTGGAATAGTGCATATAGGCTATTATGCCGTTGTGCAAGGGGAAGGGAGATCGGCAGGAGTGTTCAAGTTATAGAGGTATTAGTTTATTGTCAGTGGTTGGAAAGCTGTATGGCAGGGTGTTGATAGAGAGGATAATAAAGTGTACGGAAATTGCAATAAGAGAAGAACAGTGCGGTTTTAGGAGGGGAAGAGGGTGCGTGGATCAGATGTTTGCAGTAAGACAGTTATGCGAGAAGTATTTAGAGAAGCATAAGGAGATATTTTGGACTTTTATGGATTTGGAAAAAGGGTATGATCGTGTGGATCGTGAAGCAATGTGGAAGGTGTTAAGGATTTATGAAATTGGAGGAAATTTGTTAGAAGCAGTTAACAGTTTTTATGAAGGGAGCAGAGCATGCTGTGTTAGAGTAGGAAATGGTGAGTTGAGTGAATGGTTTGAGGTAAAGGTAGGTTTGCGACAGGATTGTGTAATATCACCATGGCTGTCTAATATGTTTATGGATGGTGTGGTGAGGGAGGTGAAAAGGAGAACTATGGGAAGAGGTTTGGGTTTAGTAGGAAAGAATGGTAGAGATTGGGAGTTGAATCAGTTGCTGTTCGCTGATGACACAGCATTGGTGGCAGATTCTGAGGAGAAACTGCAGCAGGTAGTCAAAGAGTTTGGTGTGGTTTGTGGAAGGAGGAAACTGAAGGTGAACGTCAATAAAAGTAAAGTAATGGTGTGTAATAGGGGTGATCGTAGGGTGAATATAGATGGGAGGCTGGATGGAGAAACATTGGAACAAGTAGAGTGTTTTAAATATCTAGGAGGAACGATAAGCAGGAGTGGAGGTATGGAAATGGAAGTAAAACAGAGAGTGTGTGAAGGAAGGAAGGTTTTCGGAGCGATGGGAAGTATGTGGAAGATGAGAAATCTCGGAATGAAAGTAAAAAGTGCACTGTATCAAGGAATTGTGCCAACAGTGATGTATGCGGCTGAGACATGGGCTCTGAAGAAAAAGGAGAAAAGACAGCTGGATGTGATGGAGATGAGCTGTTTGAGGAGTATGTGTGGAGTTACTCGTAGAGACGGATTGAGGAATGATGAGATACGTAGGAGAGTGGGGCAGCAGGAACATTTGTCAGCTAGAGTGGACAGAAGGGTGCTGAGCTGGTATGGTCATGTTAAACGAATGGGAGATGAAAGGCTTACAAAGAGAATATGTGAGTCAGACACAAGGGGAGATAGAAGGGCAGAAAGACCCCCATTGAGATGGAGAGACTGTGTAAGAAAAGCTTTGGATGATAGAGGAATGACTATAGATCAGGCAGGGGAAGTGGTGGTGGACAGGAGTGAATGGAGAATGCTTGTGAATAGTTGAGTGAACACATGGTTATTTGGGGGAGGGGGTCACAAGTTGGACTAGATAATAGTCCATCAGGCACCTGGCCCGGGGAGATGATTAATATGAATGGTGCGCCTGGAAGTGTGGTGGGCGGGCTTGTGGCTTCGGCTCCGCTGCATGTCTGCCTGCCGAGATCAGAACCTCTCCGGGGGGCCGGGAGAGTGCTGGAGCGACCTTGGTGACCCTGGTCTCTGGGTCTTCTCCTAGGTGACCTAGATGTGTGTGAATTCCTGTTTTTATCTTATGTTTTTTCGTTGCTTTATGCTGTTTTTGTGTATTCCCTGTTCTTGCTCTGTCTTGAGTCGGCCACCCCCAAGAAAAAAGGAAAAAAAACAAAAATAGTAATACAATAGAATACAATAGAAAATAAGAATAAAAAAGAGGAAAAGTGGGGATTGTGCCTGAGCATACAGATAGATAGATAGAGAACGATAGGGAGCTTTAGGATAAAATTTGATAGGCATATGGACGAGATGGGTTGGGTATGAGGGGGGATCTGCCGGGTGTGGGCCAATCAGCGCTCTGCAGACCCCCGTAAGCTTGTGTTGATCTCTGACCGTTTTGATGAGGTCAGTCCTCAAGGTATTAGTGAGTTGGGTCTATAATTAGGCCTTGTAATTGGGGTTGGGTGTGACAGGGATCTGCCTTGTGTGGGCCGATCAGCTTTCTGCAGACTCCCATTTTCTTATGTTCTTATGAGATTGCATGTAGAGAAAGGAATAGAAGGGTTGGAGATTGTATGGAGAGAAAGGATAGAAGGGGTGGAGATTGCATGGAGAGAAAGGATAGAAGGGGTGGAAATTGCATGGAGAGAAAGGAATATAAGGGTTGGAGATTGCATGGAGAGAAAGGATAGAAGGGGTGGAGATTGCATGGAGAGAAAGGATAGAAGGGGTGGAAATTGCATGGAGAGAAAGGAATATAAGGGTTGGAGATTGCATGGAGAGAAAGGATAGAAGGGGTGGAGATTGCATGTAGAGAAAGGAATAGAAGGGTTGGAGATTGCATGGAGAGAAAGGAATAGAAGGGTTGGAGATTGCATGGAGAGAAAGGATAGAAGGGGTGGAGATTGCATGGAGAGAAAGGAATAAAAGGGTTGGAGATTGCATGGAGAGAAAGGATAGGAGTAGTACAAAGGAAGTCAAGCAACAACAGATCTGGTGACCCTTCTAGGCTACTTGTCCTCCAAAACACTGAGGATCAATTGTCCAAACAGTGGTTTAGAGTGGGTAAGGGAACATTGGAAAGGGAACTACTGCCCTGGAACTAATGTCCGTGGCAGGATTAGGAAGTTAGTAGGGGACAGATGGGTTAGTAACTGAGGGGGGGATAAAATAAAGTTATTCATTTACAAACGCAGTCAGTCGCGGGTTTGATGCAAGATATTTGTCTAGGCCGAGTTTAAATGAATCAACGGTGCTGCAGTCTATAACATCTCGGGGAAGCCCATTCCACAAGTTGACAACTCGATTGAAGTAGAAATTCTTAGATTAGTGCGAGTTAAAAGATTTACCGATAATTTTGCAACCGTTTCCCCGCGTGTAATTAGATTGGTCGATAGTGAAGTACTTACTACAGTTCATATTGTCGATGCCTTTGATGATTTTGAACACTTGAATTAGGTCGCCTCTTAATCTGCGCTGGGTTAAAGGATATAGATTTAATTCTCTAAGACGCTCCTCGTATGGTTTGTTCTGTAGGCTAGGTGTAACTCTACGTTGAACTTGTTCTAGCTTGTCTATATCTTTTTGGTAATAAGGGCACCAGGATTGAACACAGTATTCCAGAAGAGGGCGGACTAAGGAATTGTAAAGGGTTAGGATAATTTCTTTGGATTTATGCTGAAATGACCTGCCTATAAAGCCAATTATTTTGTTTGCTTTCTTAACAACTTCTGAACATTGTTGACTCGGTTTTAGGTTACTCGATATTGTTACTCCCAGATCGGTTTCTCTGTTTACATTCTTAAGCTGAGTGCCATTCATCGAATAGTTTGCTTTCTCATTTTTGTATCCGAAATGTAGTACTTTACATTTATCCGCATTGAAACTCATTTGCCAATTTTGAGCCCAACGTGACAACTTATCTAAATTGTGTTGCATATCGTCAACTTGTTCTTTTGAGAGTACGCTATTTGCAATTTTTGTATCGTCAGCAAATTTTGAGATTGTACAGGTGAGACCCTCATCTATGTCGTTGATGTAAATTAGAAAGATAATTGGTCCTAGTACCGATCCCTGGGGTACCCCGCTACTTACATTGGTCCATTTAGATGCCTTACCGCTTATGACTACTCTTTGCTTTCTGTCGCGGAGCCAATTTTCTATCCATTTCAACACACCGTTTTGTATTCCATGCGCTTTTAGTTTTAGCAGTAAACGTTTGTGGGTAACTTTGTCAAAGGCCTTTTGAAAATCAAGGTATAAAAATCTACAGCTTTACTCTCATCATATAGGTTGAGGATATCGTGGAAGAAGTCTAAGAGGTTTGTTAAACAGGAACGTTTGCTACGAAAGCCGTGTTGAGTATCTTTAAGTATGTTATTTTCCTCTAAGTGATTTACGAGTCTGTCGAGGGGTGAAGATTGCATGGAGAGAAAGGATAGAAGGGGTGGAGATTACATGGAGAGAAAGGAATAGAAGGGTTGGAGATTGCATGGAGAGAAAGGATAGAAGGGGTGGAGATTACATGGAGAGAAAGGAATAGAAGGGTTGGAGATTGTATGGAGAGAAAGGAATAGAAGGGTTGGAGATTGCATGGAGAGAAAGGAATAGAAGGGTTGGAGATTGTATGGAGAGAACCTTAATAGAAGGGTTGGAGATTGCATGGAGAGAAAGGAATAGAAGGGTTGGAGATTGCATGGAGAGAAAGGATAGAAGGGGTGGAGATTGCATGGAGAGAAAGGGTGGAGATTGCATGGAGAGAAAGTATAGAAGGGGTGGAGATTGCATGGAGATAAAATGATAAAAGAGGTGGAGATTTCATGGAGAGAAATTATATAAGGGGTGGAGATTGCATGGAGAGAAAGGATTGAAGAGGTGGAGATTGCATGGAGAGAAAGGATATAATGGGTGGAAATTGATTCAGAGATGGGGGCAGAAGGTATGGAGATTGGGACGAGGATATAAATATAGAAGCAGGTGTAATAATATGAGAAAAAGAACCAAAAGAGTGGAGACTGAAATAGAGGAGATAGGAGAAGCTTATAAGAAGTGGGGAAGCAGTGGAAACAAATGGAGATTAATAATATGCACTGTAAAATGAAGAGCATAATACGGTGTATATAATCATTAGGTATATTGATAGTGACTTGCCTTTCTATCCTTATGTGAATAGCTAATTACCAATACAATTATATGAAGACACATCTTATGAACACAGGTTTATACAATTATACATAATAATTGGGTGAATTAAAATAATATGATACATAACAGTTTGTACTGATCACGTTAAGTAAATAGAATGTGTCATGAATTGAAAGTAATTACATTTCTATCTATATATTTGACGAGTTTAACTACTATATCAGTACACCTCGATGAGGGCAGGACACGTGAATTGCCCTTTTCACACCTTCTTTAACTCCATAAACAAATTTGACAGTGTAGACATTATAGAGGTTTATAGAGAGGAGGGAAGGGGTATGTCTATAGGCTTTTAACATTGACTTTCATTTTGTTCTGGCATAAGACGATTTTATGTTTTTTCCACTGTATTCCGATGACTATTGAACGATTTTATTCAGCTTAGGTAAGACGTCTAAGCATGAAAAGGCTACAAACTATCTTAATTAATCCTTTTAGCTACCATACAGTATATCCTTCCTGAGCTTCATAAAATCGTATAATTGTAGCTGAAATCAAATAGAAGACACCACCGGTAGTGAAGGGGTTAAACCGTAGTATAATATTTAAAACATGACTATAGGGTACTTAATATGCCCAGACAGAGCTAGAGGAGGGGTTGGGTAATGTAAATTAAATAGACAGTCTGCTTTACTGTGGTAGAGGGAGGATGTGGAGGTTCGTAGAATCACATGACTCAGTGTTGCTTACAGTTGCTAGTCAAGGTCAGCTGGAGACGTCAAATTTGAACGAAACATAAAGCAACTGGTGGACTGACACGAAACAAAAATGAATTGGATATTGATTCAGAAGAGGCAATGATAGCGTTAAGATTTATGATAGTAACACTATCAGTGACATCAAAACAAATGGTAATTTTAGGCTTAATTAAGTTATGGATAGAGCGGAGCGAACGTAATGAAAACTTTCATTATTCTTCAAAGGCGCTCCTCTGAAAAACTTTCCTACGGCACCAACACATTTACTTTAGGAGATTAACATTGTGTGTGTATACACAGTGAACGTGAATGTAGGCTACTGTAGACCTACTGTATAGAAATCTATTATATATGAAATTGATTACGCTAGCCCCATGTTGCAAAGTGTTGAATATGCAATGCCTGGCAGTACCGTTGCATGGCAACTCGGCTCCAGTGTTGCCAAATTAGCTACTTTCTCGCTAGCTTTAGAGGTACTTCGATCTAAGTTTCTAACGGCAAATGTTTGCTTCTAGCGACATTAATTATAGCGGTATTCTGGAGGTTTGAGCCATTGTGTGCGATACTCTAGAGATTGTAACGTAATTTTAGCGAATTTCGGATTTTACTTACTATGTAGCGACTTTTGTAAACAAATCTAGCGGTAATTTGTGTTTTGATTTCGTCCTGGTGAAGCTGCAGCAGCTCTTGTCAGTTTCGGGAAAACCACTGAGCTACAGACAGTGGTGAATACTTATACCTAAGTTGTGTAGTTTTTTAGACCACATTGGGTACTAACTCCACTGATGCTGTCCTTGGATAGTGCATGGATTGGGAAACTATATACAGTGTATCGACACACACTTCTAGGGTAGCCAAGGGTTGATGGCATACCCTCATGCAGGTATACGATTGCTTCGTTTTCTTTCTTAATAGGCTAGCTATAGTTATATATTTATTTTAAATGTCTCCTTTAGATAATAATCATAAAATGTCAATTAAGTCACTAGTGCATTTGGGTCGCCACCTGATAAATCTCCATGCCGCCAGTACGGTAACTGATATGATATACATTATACTGTATGTTATGATGATAATAAATAAGTACTGTATATACAGTAGGATATATATGGTTATTTGTATACAGTATTTCTATTATCTCTCTCTCTCTCAATATATATATTATATATATATATATATATATATATATATATATAGAGAGAGAGAGAGAGAGAGAGACAGACAGAGAGAGAGAGAGACGGTGAGTAATTGGATACGCGGCATGATGACTGATATAGTGGCAACCTTTATTGTAATTAATTGGTGTTTTATGGGTACAGTATGATGATGGGCTGTATTATGTGGTATTAGATATTTTGGGTTTGTAAATTTCATTAATCCTTTAACTTGGATGACGTCATTCATATTTTAATCTAGCACTTGGCAGGCAGCAGTGTGGGCGTTGCCTATCAAACAGCTGAATTCTGGGAAGTTATTGCTGATATGAGATAACGTTTTAGTGACGGTAGATAAGCTATAGATACAGCCGGTACTATCTCTTTTATAGTGTCATATTACTATTATATATACTGTATATATACTCTATATGAAGGTTTAAAACCTGACCAGACCAGATGGCTGGAGTAAAGTACGAGAGAAGAGTAATTGGACAGAGAAAGAACACTGAGAGTGAGAAGTGAGAAGTACAGTAGAAGACTGAAAGTTCTCGGGCTCAACCAAGGTTTAAAACCCCCAGACTAGATGGCTAGAGTAAAATAGGAAAGAAGAGTAATTGGACAGAGGAAGAACAAGCTGAGAAGTGAGAAGTAGGCTGCAGTAAAAGATTGAAAGTTCTCGGGCTTAACCAAGTTGCTTCATTGTTAATTTTAAAAGCTAAAAATATATACAAAATTACTGAAAACTCAGTTAGAATTAGAAACTGAAAATATCTAACTAAAGATAGCCTATATATATAGCTATTTCGTAATCTACTTAAGTGCATTGTGTACTATCAAAGACTACACCTATTAAAAACAAAAATCACATGATGCATTGTTTACTGTATATATGGATGGAGTCATGAAAGAAATACTATCAAGAGCAGTGGATGTTGGTGTATCGCTGAAAAGGGAGGGAATTGAGTGGAAGCTACCTATACTGCTGTTTGCGGATGATACAGTTCTGATGAGTGATAATGAATGGGAGTTGCAGGGTCTGGTAAATGAGTTTGGAACAGTGTGCGAAAAACGGAATTTGAAGGTAAATACGGGGAAGAGCAAGGTTATGGTCTTCGAAAGGGGTGAAGTCACAGAGTGTGAGGTGAAGCTGAACGGTCAGGCTATGGAGATCGTCAACTCTTTTAAGTATCTGGGCAGTGTGTTGAGTAAAGATGGGACTATGGATGAAGAGGTGCGGGAGAGGGTACAACAGGGGAAGAGGGTTGTAGGAACGCTAAAAGCAGTAACAAGAAATAGGGTGGTCAGTATGGAAGTGAAGAAGTCCTTGCATGACAGTGTGGTAATCCCGACACTGACTTACGGAAGCGAAGCATGGACGTTGGTTGAGAGACTCAGACCAAGAGTGAGAGCAGTGGAAATGAATTACTTAAGGAGTGCGTGCGGAGTTACATGGAGGAATAGACAGACTAATGAGGAAGTAAGAAGGAGGTGTGGTGTGGAGGTAGATGTGCTGGAAAGTGTGAAAAGGAACAACTTGAGATGGTTCGGCCATATGGAACGTATGGAAAGTGAGAGAATGACTAAGAGGGTGTACGAGAGCGAGGTGGAGGGACAGAGGGGGAGAGGTAGACCGAATATGAGGTGGAAGGATGGAGTGAGGAACTACATGAACGAAGGCGGTGCTGGTTGGGGGGAGGGGCGTCGACTGACTGGGGACAGAGGTGCATGGGGGCGGTTCGTTCGTGGCCACCCCTTCGGGGATCACGGCGTCAGGCAATAGATAGATAGATAGATGCATGTAAACTTACCTATCTATCTATCTATTGCCTGACGCCGTGATACCCGAAGGGGTGGCCACGAACGAACCGCCCCCATGTACCTCTGTCCCCAGTCAGTCGACGCCCCTCCCCCCAACCAGCACCGCCTTCGTTCATGTAGTTCCTCACTCCATCCTTCCACCTCATATTCGGTCTACCTCTCCCCCTCTGTCCCTCCACCTCGCTCTCGTACACCCTCTTAGTCATTCTCTCGCTTTCCATTCGTTCCATATGGCCGAACCATCTCAAGTTGTTCCTTTTCACACTTTCCAGCACATCTACTTCCACACCACACCTCCTTCTTACTTCCTCATTAGTCTGTCTATCCCTCCATGTAACTCCGCACGCACTCCTTAAGTAATTCATTTCCACTGCTCTCACTCTTGGTCTGAGTCTCTCAACCAACGTCCATGCTTCGCTTCCGTAAGTCAGTGTCGGGATTACCACACTGTCATGCAAGGACTTCTTCACTTCCATACTGACCACCCTATTTCTTGTTACTGCTTTTAGCGTTCCTACAACCCTCTTCCCCTGTTGTACCCTCTCCCGCACCTCTTCATCCATAGTCCCATCTTTACTCAACACACTGCCCAGATACTTAAAAGAGTTGACGATCTCCATAGCCTGACCGTTCAGCTTCACCTCACACTCTGTGACTTCACCCCTTTCGAAGACCATAACCTTGCTCTTCCCCGTATTTACCTTCAAATTCCGTTTTTCGCACACTGTTCCAAATTCATTTACCAGACCCTGCAACTCCCATTCATTATCACTCATCAGAACTGTATCATCCGCAAACAGCAGTATAGGTAGCTTCCACTCAATTCCCTCCCTTTTCAGCGATACACCAACATCCACTGCTCTTGATAGTATTTCTTTCATGACTCCATCCATATATACAGTAAACAACCACGGGGACATCACACACCCCTGTTTCAAACCAACATTCAGGTCAAAGAACTCGCTCTGCTCACTCTCCACACGTACTGCCGCCTTTGCACCCTCATACATGCTCTTCACTGCTTTCAGCAACTTGCCCTCTACTCCGTATATTCTAAGTACTTTCCACAAACCTTCTCTATCCACTCTGTCATAGGCCTTCTCCAAGTCCATAAAGGCAACATACACCTTTTGTTTCTTCTCCAGATACTTCTCCACAACACAATTCAGGGTAAAAATCTGATCTACACATCCTCTTCCCTTCCTAAAACCTCCCTGCTCGTCGCCTATCCATTTCTCCGTTCTCACTCTCACTCTCTCAATCACTACCCTACTGTATACCTTCCCTACTACGCTTAGAAGACATATTCCTCGGTGGTTACCACACACTCCTCTTTCCCCTTTGCCCTTATATAGGGGGACTATTATGCCAGTCTTCCAGTCATCGGGTGCACTCCCTTCTCCCATGCTAGTTTGCACATTTTCCATACCCATTCTATCACTATCTCACCACCATACCTCAACATTTCCCCACACACTCCATCTGTTCCTGGTGCTTTCCCCAACTTCACTCTTTTCATGGCTTCCCACACTTCTGACCTCCTGATCCCCACCTCCTCCTCCACTACTTCTCTTCTTCTCCCTCCCATACCATATCCAGCTATGTTTGCTTGCTCTTCATTCCTTTCATTTAGCAACTCACTGAAGTACTCCCTCCATCTTTCGACTCTCTCTTGCTTCTCGGCTAGCATTCTCCCATTCTTATCTTTCACACCCTTACTGTTTCCCTTGCTACCTTCCCTAACTTTCTTGACTTCTTTCCAGAACAGTTTCTTACTCTCCCTCCATTTTACACTCAGATTCCTTCCAAATTCCTCATCTACTCTTCTCTTACTTTCCTTCACTACTCTCTTCACCACCCTCTTACTCTCCACGTACCTCGCTCGTTTCTGTCTCTCGGAATCTTCATTCCCTCTACTACCCAACCACTCTCTATATGGTTTCTTCTTTTCTTCCACAGCTATTCTTACCTCTTCTGTCCACCATGCTGTACCTTTCACTCCCCTCCCTCTTCTCCTCACTCCACACACCTCCTAACATGCTGCACAGATCTCATCCTTAACCCGGGAGCTGCGGGGAGACTCTTAAGAGTTCCCCCGGCGCACTGCGGGGAGACTCTTAAGAGTCAGAGAAAATAAAAATCAACTTTTGACATCGAAAAAAAAAATTTTTTTTTATATTTTTTTTTTTTTTTTTTTTTTTTTTTTTTGGCCCCTGGGCCATGCAAAATCTCAGTCCTCTACCTCCCCTCCTTCCCCACTTTCCTCCTCTCCTTCAGTTATCACCTATTTTCCCTGTTATTCCCTTATTCTGAGGTATATTTTCGTGCTAACATTAGAAATCCGATTGGAGGGTGTGGTCATCACTGATAGCAAGCGAGTGCAAGAGAGAGAGAGAGAGTATCGATCGACTGTGTCTCAGTGGCCTTGGGGGAAATTGGCGGGAAAGCAGATTGCCTCACCCATACATTATACAACTCGCGGGCTATATCTCCGATTTTGACCATCCAAACGCTGTTTTCACTCGTTTTATTGTTGTTTCAGGTTAATACCTTTATAATCAACCCATAATAGGCGCATATGGATAAGTATTAATGCTATTAATGGCACAATGAATATTTTAGTGGCGGAAACACCTCAAATACGTCAGCACAGGGGGACGTTTCCAATTACCCCCATGCGCACTTCAGAGGTTAAACACCTTGCTCATCTCCTCCACTTCCTCCATAAACTTACCTAAGTCTATCTATTGTCGGACACCTTACTCCCCTTTATGAGGTTGGCCATCCCCTGTGAGGACAATCCGTGCCAGTTTGCTGAAGGACTTGCAGGATTGACCGCTAAACTTAGAGTCCCTCCAACTCCGAGGCCTTCTACTGTATGTATATTTTTAACACTATTTTTCAATAATGGTGAGTGGCTAGTCCATCCACTAACCTGCTTCACCCTTAGGTAAGCAGTACTGATTTGTATAAGGTTTGCTCCCCTAGACAGGTTGACGACCAAGGCTGGCGAGTCCCATCCACCCGGATTTTTATATGGTTGTTTCCCTTAGATAACTAGGTTGCCGACCAAGGCTAACGAGTCCCATCCACATTAAGTACAGGGAATACAAAAGACCAGACACGTTCACAGAACTAGGTGTTGGAGTCAACTAATGCACCGCCATAGCTCAAGTGGCTGGAGCTATGAAGGAAAACAAAACAACAAAATATGATCGAATACTTTGAAAGACAGAACATTTAGGAGTTGTTCGAAAAATTAATTTCTGGATTGAGCTTCTTGACGATAATTTTTTCTCCAATGAGCGCATCTGCATGATGCCTAATTTTGCTAATATTTTAAAATCCTTATCAGAGAAACGATGATTATTCTCATGGGAGTGATTACGAATGGCAGAAAATGCCATCTTTTGTAAAAATCTACCTGACCTGTAACTTTTGCCAATATGTTCCTATATCCTTATCTTGAATGAACGGCTAGTACATCCAATATACCCAGCATTACAGCTAGGACAAGTATATTGGTAAACAATATTCGAACATGAGGGTCTAGCACACAGTCTCTGAAATTAAAAAATTAACCAATTTTGAAGTCATTAGCGAAAATAATCTTAAAGTTAACTGCGGGGAATGAATCTTTTGAAATATTTTGTGCAATTTTCCGAAATTCATAACTAATAATTACCATAGAAGGGCATCTTGATATACCCTTAACCAAAGGAGGACCATCTTACTAAGGTTCACAGGCTCCATATTGTTTGGCATTCAAAATATTATTTAAGATAGGCCTACTGTTGAAAAGATCCTCTTTATAATAATTATTAACAAAGTTGAAGTAGTCCCTTAATTTGGTTATCTCCTCGTGAAGCGTGACATAATTAGAACACATTTCATAAACTCGATCCAGCAAAGTATTAATAGAATTGATTTTGTAAACTTTAGGGCAAAAGCTGAACCAGCTAAGACCCTGTCCCGTGTGAGTTGGCTTTCTGTTAATGCCTGTACATAATCCATCATTAGTTTTTGTTATGAGGACATCCAAAAATTTCAGAGATTGACTGTTTTCTTTTACCTTTGAGAAGGTAATGTTTTTGTGTTGTTTATTTATATATTTGAAAAATATAACAAAAACACATTTGTTATGATCGCTCCTAAAGATAAGAAAGATATCGTCCACGTACCTTTTGTACCAACTAGGTTTAAAGGAAACTGGACAGTTATCAAGCCATTGAACTCCCTTGTTGCATAGGAAAGCATTCGCGAAAAGGGGGCCTAAACTACTTCCCATAGAGACACCATCGGTTTGGCTATATTGGTTATTATTAAAAAGAAAACAAGATTCCTAAGTGACAGATCTAAATAACTTCCTCATTATATCTTTATAGCTATTCCGAAAAAAATATTGGGCTCATAGTTCTTCAAAATTATGTCCAAAATCTCATCCAAGGGCATATTAACCCGGGAACGGCGAGAACACTCTTAATAGGTTTTGGTGGGCAAAGGCGAGAACACTCTTAACCTCTTAACTGCGCAGCTATGGTATTTAAATGTGCTCACGGTGCGAAGTTATTCTGATTCAATCCTCACTAAAATCGCTAATTTACCATATATATAATTAATACTTATCCATATGCACCTAATTTACTTTTAATATGAACATACGAACATGGGAAAGCAATAAAACAATTGGTAACAGCAATTGGCTGGTGAAAATTGTATATTTTAGCCCCGCAGTCGTAATCTGGCCTTGAGCAGTGAGAGACCTACACCCTCACTCTCGTGTGTCGCGTGTCGCGTGGGACTGAGAGACCAGGGGAGCTTTCAGACTGGCTAGGAGGGTCGGAGTTACACTCCTCCACCCTCCTCCCTCTCTCCCATCCGTTCTTCCAAGAAAATACTCGACAATTATTGGGAATAATAGAGAAAATACCTAATAATTGAGAAGGGTGAAAAAAGAGGGGGAAAGGGGTGGTTGGGACACATGTGTAGGAGTGGTAGAAAGTAATGGAGGGAAATTATCTCGCCTAAACACAATTTTTTTTTTTTTTTTGAGTGCCACTGGGGTGTTTTAAATGTTTTTTTTAAAGCCTAGGATCTTAAGAGTCTTCCCGCAGCCGCCCAGTAGGACCTCTTAAGAGTCTTCCTGTAGCTGCCGGGTTAACCCGGCAACGGCGAGGGGGGGTATTGAACTAGCTGCCCATGGGCGAGCATATTGGCTCCATTCAGGCCTATAATCGTCATTTTACGATAAATATCGTTATACTTATTCATATGAGCCTATTTTACCTTCATTATGAAGATAGTAACCTGTAACAACAA
Organism: Paralithodes platypus; assembly: GCA_032716605.1. Taxonomy (NCBI): domain Eukaryota; kingdom Metazoa; phylum Arthropoda; class Malacostraca; order Decapoda; family Lithodidae; genus Paralithodes; species Paralithodes platypus. The sequence continues at coordinate 19,877,936 of CM064525.1, forward strand.
TAAAACAAGTGAAAATATAATTTTTCTGGTCAAAATCGCGAATATAGATGGACCAGCCCATTCATGAATTATGGAGAAAATTGAGGCAACCCCTCCCTCCACGAGGTCTCAAGCCACACTGAGCCTACTCATTCACACACTCGGTTGTATAACACACTCGCTAGGCACGTAAGCACATCCTCCACACATTTTGCTAATGCTAGCACAAAAATATACCAACGATTTAGGGAATAACAGGGAAAATAGGTGATAATTGAAGGGGGAAGGAGGGGATGTGGAGGAGTGATATGAGGTATAGGGAAAAACAAAAAATAATAAAAAAAAAATAAAAAAAATAAATGTTTAGTGCTACTGGGGCCGTTTAAATTGTTTTTTTAGGCCTCCCTCTTAAGAGCTTTGCCGCCCTCGCCCAGTAAAACTTCTTATGAGCTTTCTTGCCGTTTATGGGTTAAAAGGTAAGGCCTAAAAAAAACATTTAAAAGGACCCAGTAGCACTTAAAACAAAATAAATGGTGTTTAACCCTTACAGTCCCAGGCCCGAGTATATTCGTCAGTAGATAAGTAACTCCCCAGTCCCAGGCCCGAGTATATTCATAAGTAATGTACTTTCCTTGTAACTGCCTGTGCAACCCTGTAGTTGGTAACACAACTCTTTAAGCACTGCTACCGGTCTGGCAACACTTCTCAGCTTATATAAGACCCGCTGAAGGGTGACTGGGCCAGTCTTATTCCATCTCCCTGAGGTGAAAAGTTAGTCTCTCCTGCCATTTTTGCCACAGTTCTTGGGACTGCAGGGGCTTTTATTACTCTATCCTACGGTATGGTATGGGTTAAGTGAGATAATTACCTCTATCACTCTTCCACATATGTCAAAATCCCCTCCTTCCCCCCCCCTTCAATTATCACCTATTTTTCCTCTTATTCCCATGATGATTATCGGTGTATTTACCATGCCAATATATCCAAACCGGTCCTAGGGTGTGGTCTTGCTTGTGACTATGCGTGGGAAAGAGAGAGAGAGAGAGACAGGCCTCAGTCTCCTCCAGGCATCGAGAGAGCAGGGTGTAGGCCTCGTGTGTCTCTCACCTCATGAATGAACGGTCGGCAATAATTCGCGATTTCCACCATCCAACCACTATTCCCACTTGTTATATTGCTGTTACATGTTACTATCTTTATATTAAACGTAAAATAGGCGCATATGAATAAGTAATAACGATATTTATCGTAAAATGACGATTTTAGGCCGGAACGAGGCCTAATATGGCCTCCCAGTTATAGGGTGTTCACTACATATAGCTCGCGCTTAGCGGGTTAATAAACAGGGACTGTTGATAGTACACGATGCCGATACGCTTAAGTAGATTACGAAATAGCTATATATATATTTTAGTTAGATATTTTTTCAGGTTCTACTTCAAACTGTGAGTTTTCAGTAATTTCGTATATAGCCTATATATGGTACTATATATATATAAACATACTGTATATATTTATATAATCTCGGTGTCTCTTTTTCTTTTTTATCTCTCTTGGAAAGACCATATTACTACTCTTGCTAAAACAGCTTCCCAGAAGCTGGGTGTGCTCAATCGCTTCCAGGGATTCTTTACCCCTTCACACCTTCTTGCTATGTACAGGGGCAGTCACGCGTCCATGTATTCACATGTGTGGGGAGGATCCTCTAACACAGCACTTTCAGACAAAGTAGAAAAAAAGACCTTTCGTCTCATTAACTCGCGTCCACTCACCGAGTCTGCAATCTCTCTCTTTGCCGCAATGTTGCATATCTCTTGCTATTCTATCGCTATTACAATAGTCAGTGTTCTTCAGAGCTCTCTCAGTGTATACCATCTTCTCTTGTAGAGTTTGTAGCACCCATCTTGCAACATAATCCCACCCCTACTATTTGCAACACACCAACCCAAGAGTGAAACGATATTCCCATTCTTTCTTATATTCAACAGCTGAGCTTTGGAACTCTATACCTGAATTTGTCTGTCCCTCACCCTATGCCTTAAATTGCTTTAACCCTTATTTAGCGGCGAGCAACATAAGTCGAGTTAAATAAAGCTGGACTACTTGGCGGCGCTCGACATAACTCGAGTGGCAATTTCAGCACGTAATGTGGCTGAGAGAGAGAGACAAGTGGTGGCAGGAGACTAGCGAGCGTATGACTGCTCCAGACCACCGCGGCGAACCTACTGACACAAATCTCAGCTCCCTCCTCCCTCTCTCACTCGCTACATACTCAATTATGTACTGAAAGTACCGAATTACCTGCTTTTTGCACTCGCGTTGCACGGTTATTGCAAGAAAACTATCCATCATACAAGGATCGTTATGGTGTCATTCGAAAGCTCTGTTTATGCCCTTTCAGGGATAGGTACTTGTTTTACGTTCTGGGTCTTATTTAGGCATGAAAATGATCACGTAAACAGCCCTATTTTGGCTAAAAACACCCCGCTGTGCGGTACACATAAATAAACCGCATAGGCCGCTCGTAAGGTGTTAATCTCCGTGTGTCCAGTCATCTTGGCTCGTACATCATTCCTTGAGTTTGGCTCTGTCACTCTTTCAACTCCATGGAAGGCACTCGTCACAAGGAGTTTTACACACACACACACACACATATATATACATATATATATATATATATAATATTATATATATATATATATATATATTAAATAGGTATTGAAACCATTTGTCATGCTCATCAGGTTTATTCCATAAAGAGAATTCTGACAACTGAAACAACAGAATACATTCATTAGATAATATTGATATCATACAGTAATCGTAATATGAACTAATATGACAATAAACATAATACATCCTTATTATGTCTCCATTAATGTACCTGCTTGTAAGGCTAATAGCGCGGGACTGAGGCGGCTATGTTGACGTCTCTTACACTCCACGCGCTCTCCCTGATGGGTAATGGAACACGGTATAGGGAGTATTATATCAATATGCTCTACCTCCCCCAAGTTTTTGGGCCCTGAATAAAGACTGACAAAGAGTTACAAGTTCACATGATATAATCCTTATGCCATGTAGGGGGACGGCGGGTTCTCTGGGGCTTGGCTGGGGTCGATGATTGCTGCTGAGTATGGTCATCTACATCTACCGTCCTGGGTGCTTCCTGTGACAGGGTTTGATAAGCAGTTGGAGCAGCGTCGCTGGGGGTTAGCGGTGTGTTTTGCTGCTGTTCTGTAGGTTGGGTGTTGCCAAGGGGCACAGCTGTTGTTGGAGGGCGACCCGTATAAGGCTGCGGAGATGGGGTCACCACTGCTGCTGGTGGGGGCTGTAGAGTCTGATTGATCCTGCTCGTCGGAGTGCTGTGTGGACCGGTGATAGTTGACGGTGATGACCCGGGGCGGGGTGTCACAAGACATATGTCCTCTTCAATCTTCCGTAGTCGCTGTCTTGGTGGGACCACTGGTTCATATAGGCGAAGGAATTTCCTGTTTCTGAGTGTAACACGTCCTGAGCCATCCACACGAACAACGTATTGGTCGAACTGTCGTACTTCAACCACAACTCCTGTCTTGTCCCATCGGTTTGGGTGTGGGCCTGTCTGATTCTGTATGCGTACATGATTACTAACTTTGAGAGGGGGTAGGCATTTGGTGTGCTCGGTCCATCTCTCAGCCATTTTCATATGTCGATTTCTGAGTGCCTCTTCCCTTTGTTCCATTGTCTCTCGCCAAGTGGGGTGAGGTCTGTATCGCCCAGGCAATATGGGGATAAAGTCCTTTATTGGCCAACCAAAGATGCACATAGCGGGCGATATCTTCGTCTCAGGGTCCGGGGTGTTGCGGTATTGCAGGATGGCACGCTGCAAGGCATCTGTGTTCAGTTCACCACGTGGTCCCGTATTGCTGGTGATAAGACGCTTGACAGTTTTTACGCCCACTTCTGCCCTGCAATTGGAGTGGGGAAAGGCAACGGAACTGAGGCGATGGTGGACACCCCAGTTTAGTAGGGATGCCTTCGTAGATGCTGCAGTGAACTCAGGTCCTCCATCGCTTGCCAACTCATCTGGAATTCCAAAGGTCACAAAAGTATGTCGCAGGCAGTTGATTAGCCCCTCGTGGCCACCTGTAGCTTCGATTATGGGCCAGTTCGAATAGCGGTCAACGATGATTAGGTAGCTGCGTCCATTGTATTGGAAGTAGTCGGCGCATATGCACTGGAAGGGATATAGAGGAGTAGTGGTTAGCATCGGGGGTGCACTTGGCTGGGAAGGTGACATTCTGTTGCAATGGTTGCATTTCGCACAGACATCTTTGATGGCAGGGGTGATACCCGGCCAGAAGACGGATGATTCTGCCCTTGACATCATTGATGTGACTCCTTGGTGGGCAGAGTGTAGAGTCTGGAGTATTGTGTTGCGCAGGTGAGGGGGTATGACGACTCGTTCCTTGTAGATAACATCACCATCCACCGTGTACAGGTCATTACGAAACTGGTGGTATTCATGCAGGGTTACCAGTAGCTCATGGCGGAAGGGGGGAAAGCCTTGCTCAATCAGTTGTAAAAGCGCATTCATGGTTTCATCACTTGCAGTTGCTTCGCAGACTTTCTCCCATGTGATAGCCACACACTGTAAGGCAAGGACTGCCGTCTGGTGGAGACCATCATCAATATCACTATTATAACTGGTGCCCACTGCCCGTATACCGGCTAGGAATGAAGGTTCAATCATTGGTGAGGTGACTTCGATGGATGCAATGTCGTCACCAAGTTGCAATTTGTCCGGCACCTGAGGACCACTGGGGTATCTTGACACTGAATCTGCTAGTTTGTTTTTTACCCCAGGGAACATCCGGAACCTGTACCTCAACATTTTTTCTTTAAGGTTACGGAGGCGTGCATTGGGAATGTCCTCTAGAGATCGATCACCAAAAACTTTTTAGCAAGGGTTTGTGGTCAATAGCTTCTCGCAGCCCAGTACGAAAAATCGAGCTTTGTCCAGAGCATCTGCTACAGCCAGGGCTTCCCCCTCTATTGGTGCAAATCTGGATTCTGCGGGGTGGGTGAAGCGGCTGCCAATGAGGGTGGTTCTCCAGCCACTTTTGCAGCAGAAAGGCTCTTGTGGCAGTGTTTCTGGAAGAGCCAAAATCCGATTCCTGCTTTGGACCAGTCCGTTGCCAGACAAGTTGGTTTGTTCTTGTCAAAAATCCTCACACCCTCCTTGATGTCACTCACGATGGCGGCTTTCGACTCCTCAAACAGCGTATCCAGGTCTTCATCCCATCGGAAGGGTGTTGAGGGTTTCAGTAGTTCACGAAACGGCAACATTCTATCTGCCATACTAAATGCATAGCTGACCTGATTCACCACACCAAACCAGGCACGTACATCAGTGATGTTGCGGGGCGTAGGGAACTCTCGTATAGCTTGTAGGTATGCACCGCACGGTTGAACTGTGCCTTGTGTAATTTCGAACCCTGCAAACTCAACAGTGTCTTGTGCAAACACGAATTTCTCTGGGTTAAGTGTGACGCCATGGTGACCGCACATGTTGAGCCATTCTGTAACTTGGAAGAAACTGCTTTCGATGGTGTCTGACCAGATTAGAGTATCATCTATGCACTTAGTGTATGTAGTGTATGATAACGTGGAGTCTGCGATTATTTGGTCATAGCGTCGGCTATAGCCATCGCCTGATGCAATGTATCCTTGTGGTGCAACACAGTAGCGATACCGTCCCCAAGGTGTGATAAATGTTGTGTAGTGTCGGTCATCCACATGTAGAGGGACACTATGATACTCATTCCAGGCATCAAGCACTGATTTCTTCTTTTGCGCTGGCACTGAACGGGCTTGGTGGAATCGGCTTTGGGTGTGATGAGTTTCCCTTTTTGCATGGGCATTAAGAGCCTGAAAATCCACTGTGCATCTTGGTTCACCATTTTTCTTTGCACATACAATCATGCGGTGACACCAAGTAACAGGTTCGCCAATGGGAACTGGTTCGATGACGCCAAGCCTTACGTCTTGGTCTAAGCCAGCTTTGACTTTCTCACGCCAGTGAATGGGGACTGGGATTGCTTTGTGGCATGTGGTGGGCTCTGCCTCTGGATTGACCATCAATCTCATGGGTGGACTGTTCATGATCTTTAGTGATTGGTGTTCACATGTGTTGAATGTGCTGCTACTGTAGTAGTTAATCATCCACTGCTTTAGTTTGGGAACATTATTAGCTGTGGGTGGAAAGGGCAGTGTGTCTGGCATTGGTGGCGGTAACTGACGGCGTGGGCAAGAGCATGGTAGTGATCCTTTTATGGATGAATCTGCGGTTTGGGATAGGGTTGATGACATGACTTCCCCTACTGTCGGGAAGTTGTTAGTGATCATGCCAAGGGCTACACATGCTTCGCGGCTGAGGAAGATCCTGTCAGAATCATCCGTGATGTAGACCACCTGTCTAGTTTCTATTGGTTTCACTTGTCGGTCCGTTCCAGCGAAGCGGAGGATTGCTGCGCCAAGGATGTTTATACCTTCGTTGTTAGATGCATGCATTCTCATGGAGACTGGGATGAGGTCCTTTTTGTAGAGGCCAAGGCGATGAATCATCACCATGCTGGCAAGACAGCATTGGCAGCCCGTGTCAGCCATTACTGGGAGGTTCCTGGTATGTGTGGTGGCCTTCAATGGAAATCCCAGATCTCTGTAGTCCGCTTCCACTGCAGACACGGATAACTTGATGATTGGTTGTGCACGTGATGCTTGTCGTCCCCAGCAGTCCGAAATCCGGTTATACAGGTGATGGCCCAGTGTCAATGGACGACCGATAGCTTGTTTGCCGTCCTGGCTGACATTGGAGACAAGGGTGCTACTGGTACCTTGGGGTTGTCCCGTGTCTTCAGAGATGGTGGATGGGATGCTGCAGAGGGTCTGGAAAACGCTTCCTTCTTCATCCGCGGCAGCTACATTGGAGCCGCTGGACATACCGTGACACATAACTGCAAAGTGATGTAGCTTGTTACACCTTCGACAGGTTTGATTAAATGCCGGGCACATCTTTTTCCTTACGTGGGGTGGAGCTTTTTTGCCATGACCTTTCCTACCACAGTGGGAACAGTCACCTGGTGAACTTGTATCTAGACTGCTTTCCCGTTTGGGTGGGGTAGCACTAACTTGCATTTTATTCCTTTTATAAGAACTGTGAGTGGCGCACACTTACTCACACTTACTCACTCACAAGGTGTAGCACCTTGTGAGTGAGTAAGTGTGATAGCAGAGCGCTTACCATCTTCTTTAGCCTCAATGAATTTGAACATCTCCTCAAGGGGCATTTCCTGGTTAGGGTTCCCCAATAGGTCAAGCTGTATCTCACTGTCATTCACACCTCTGGCTAACACATCTCGCAAGATCTCATCAGTGTAATGAACATCAGTATTACAATTCTGGCACTGTAGCACGAACTTACACACATTGGCCTGACCTTTGATACGAGCTCCGAAGGTACGTATTGGTTCATCGTGATCTTGTGTCATGTTATGTAATATAAATCTAGCCACCATCGTATTTTCTTCTCTGACAGCAAGTTTTTTCATAGGTCTGAGCACAGACTCCTCTATTGCCCCTGCCAGACTTGTGACAGCGGATCTGGTTAGGCCTCTGCGTAGGCTATCGTCACAGCATTCTAGCAGCTGTATGATCATTTCCTGTCCTTTGATTTTTGTAGCAGAGACATACTCCTTCCATCGAGTTAAAAAGTAAGACCATTCCTCACATGATCCGCCTGATGATATTGTGGGCCTCTTGACTTTCTCTACCTTGACCGTTTGTGAGGTGCTGTGTTCTGCTGTGGAGTGCATCTGGAGGAGTTGTACCACGATTGCTGCATCCAGGTCGTCTGTGGTAAACTCGCAGCCAGTCACAGGGCATCTGACGGCAGGCATGGTTGCTTGTAGCCGCGTAGAGCAGTAGATACAGCTGGGTTAGGCGGTAGGTTTCACAGCCAGGGCCGAGCAGTTGTCAGCATAAATAGGTATTGAAACCATTTGTCATGCTCATCAGGTTTATTCCATAAATCCAATGCTGACAACTGAAACAACAGAATACATTCATTAGATAATGTTGATAACATACAGTAACCGTAATATGACCTAATATGACAATAAACATAATACATCCTTATTATGTCTCCATTAATGTACCTGCTGGTAAGGCTAATAGCGCGGGACTGAGGTGGCTATGTTGACGTCACTTACACTCCACGCGCTCTCCCTGATGGATAACGGAACACGGTATAGGGAGTATTATATCAATATGCTCTATATATATATATATATATATATATATACATATATAGAGCCGTGGTGGTCGAGTGGTGAGCACGCTCACGTGTGAATCTGCAAGAACCGTGATCGAATCCCTGCCACGGCGGACATTTTTTTTTTTTTTTTTTTTTTTTTTTTTTTCTTCTATATTCCAACTTACTTCCTCTCGGGCATAGGCTGAGAGCCTTAACATTCACCGCTTTACAATGAACAGTGAAGCCCGTGAGGTCTTGTTCCAGTCTAGGGAGTGAGACATGTGAAGCACGTAGAGTACAATGAGCACCTGCCATCTTGCCTTCACATGAGGCACGGTGCTCACTCATGGCCCGAAACGACCCCATCTCTGAAGCCACCTCGTTCCCGTGCTTCACTGTCTCACCCTCTACACTCGGACTCTCACACTTATACACACACAACGCCACCTGTTGAGCAGATAACTCACCAGGCATTGTACCCCTATAGCATATTTTGAATATGGGAATATTCATACAGTGCTATTTAATCAGGGAACAATGAGGGTATTTTATTGACGTTTCGGTGGGCTTTGTGGTAATGCACTGATACTAGGTACAGCACAAATTCCATCCCAATAATATCTTCCCATTGATACATCGGGATTTGAACCCGGGAGCTTTGGATTACCAGGCCAGTGGCAAGACCACTCCACCACACCTCCCACACCTGGGTGTGGTAGTACGTCCTAGCATGTTTCACATGCTCGCACCCAGTCAGGGGACATCCTGACGACGTATATAGACTAAACACACATAACAAAGTCACTCCAACAGCTTCCTCTCTCTCCAACACCCCTTCTCCCCTCTCTACACTCTTCAGAAAAATAGGAAAAGTAGAATGTAGATACGAGGTGCCGTTGTAAAGGCTTATCCCTCAATACCTTCATCTGGATCTGGATATATATATACAGTATATATATATATATATATATATATATATATATATATATATATACCTGTATATATATATATAGTAAAACTCGCTAGGAAAATTGAAACAATGGAACACCAAGCTTTCGTCTATTCTCTCAAGACATCTTCAGGGTAATATAAGAAAACAGGGGGTGAGTGAGGCTTAAATACCCGTCCTATATCATCTGTGAGTTGCTAACTACCATATAAATACAACACGTGTTGCCATCCTACTGCCTGTTGCCATATTTTTTAGGAACATACTTCTTTTACATACAAATTTGTAATTTGTAAGACATTAATTTTGTATGTAAAAGAAGTATGTTCCTAAAGAATAATGCACATACTACTAGCACTATCAACCCGATTCGGATAGGCCCCGAATTCGAGACAGTAGATATTTTTGTGTCTCCTTTTGTACTGCTTTAATAGAGCAAAGAGGAAGATAAACCCTTTTCCTAGAGAACCTGCGTGTCTTAGTGTATGAGTCAGATATTAAGAGCGTATTTGTTGCAGGGCTAGTGTAGTACGGTGGGCAGTGACTGTTGGGTGCATGACTACAGCATTGTTGTCTTTTTGCTACAGCATTTCTTTTTGGACAGTGCTGTGGGCTAGGCTATTGGAGCATCTGCTATCCCCGAATCCTCCCCTCGTAACAATATATATATATATATATATATATATATATATATATATAATATATATATTATATATATATATTGGGCTCCTCCAACCATAAACTTATCTCTATCACCTGTCGTATCTCTCCAGTACGGCCACCCGATCCTCCCAGTCGGCGGCGCTTGTGGCACTTTGGCGCTGCCGACTGGGAGGCTCTCCGGCAGTACTTCTTTGATTTCCCATGGAATGATTTTTTTATTCCGTGGCCGGGGACCCTCAGAGAGTGCTGAACGTATTACTGAGCTAATTATCGGGCATGGAAACATACATTCCATTTTCTTTCTCTCAGACTAATGCAAACAATTCTTGGTTTACTCACACTTGTTCTACTGATGCCCACAATAAGGTGGAAGCATTCAAACAGTACCGACGCCTTACAACTCAAGAATCTCATTCTTCCTATGTTTCTGCCCGGAATCAAGCCAAATCTGTCCTTCGACTTGCGAAGCACTCTTTCATACATAAAACGCACTGAACTATCCAACTCTAGCTCTTCCCAAGCTTCATCTAGCCAACAACCTCTACAACAATTTTTCTTCCTCGTCTTTCCCTCCCCTTTTCCACTCTGATGGCACAGCCATCACTTCTTCCTCTGACAAAGCTGAACTTTTCACTGAAACTTTCGCTAGAAACTCAACCTTGGATGATTCCGGTGCTATTCCTCCCTCTCCACCCTCCTCTCTCCTACTTATGCCTAATATACTAATCTCTTCTAAAGATATACTTTCTACCCTCTCTGGGCTTAATACTAAGAAGGCGTACAGTCCGGATGGTGTTCTCCCTGTTGTACTAAAAAACTGTGCTTCCGTGCTGACCCCCTGCCTAGGCAAACTCTTTCGTCTCTGTCTCTCCTCTAACGTCTGCCCTTCTTGCTGGAAGTTTGCTCTCATTCAACCTGTCCTAAAGAAGGGTGACCGCTCTCAACCCTCCAACTATCGTCCAATTGCTCTCATCTCTTGTATCTCTAAAGTTTTTGAAACTATTCTTACCTCCAAATTTTTTAAGTATTTCTCTTCTCATAATCTTCTCTCAGATCGCCAGTATGGTTTCCTTAACCTAGCAAGTGCTAAAAGACTAATAAGAGTTTTACCGTTGCGCTGCTGAAAGCCTAATATAATCCAGGTTTTTGAGCGCATACCAAAACTGCGGGCTTACAGCCAGGCAGCTACAAATTGGTGTGGCTGTAGTACAACTTGGCAACTCTCGATACCACCCCGCCACACGCTCGGCCCGCACTCACTCAAGCGGTACACAAGCACTTGTCATTGAGCCTAGACGTCCCTCACGCTGTCGCCCTGATGACACAACCAGCCCTCCTTATGGTGGTGTCAGCGGCCGTGGAAGGCAGAGAGTGGCTGCTAATGACCCGAGCTACCATTACTATGGCACGAGTAGCTCCGAGGATGAGGAACCTGCACGTAAAGCACGTAAAACACGTGCAAGCAGGGGCAGTGCACAGAGGTACTGTCTTTCGGGGACACTGCCACGACCGCCCAGGCAACTGCTACCACTACTACCACCACCACTGCCACCACTACCACCGACGCAGGAGGCCGCCCTGGGGCTGCAGGACCTGCGGGGGCCACTGGGAAGACAGGGAAGGGCACGGGTAAAAAAACTTTTACCTCTGCCACTACCACCGTGCCACCACCACCACCAGCCGCCCCTGCGGCCTCTGCCCCTGCCACCCCTTCTGCCCCTGGCCCTGCCCCTGCCCCTGCCAAAGGGAAGAAAGGGACAAAGGGCAAGGCGACAAAGGCGACAGGGACCACCATAATATTGCCATCCAGGACCTCTGCTGGCCCTGCCGACGCCGCCCCTGCCGGCCCTTCTGCCCCTGCCAAAGGGAAGAAAGGGACGAAGGGCAAGGTGACAGGGACAACCATAATATTGCCATCCAGGACCTCTGCTGGCCCTGCCGCCGCCGCCCTAACATACAGCTGACTGCCGTGGCTGGCCTTGGACAGCGACACACAGACTTCCCTCCCTCCCACCCACCCACCCCAACTCTCCCCTAAACACATTCATAAGGCTTATATATCGCATAATTGGTCTGTATGCGGTATATTCATTGTACATAAGTACACATACTTTATATATAGCATGACAGTGCTGAAAATACGATATACTGTATACGTGATATTACAGCCAACAGACCCTGTACAACTTGGCAACTCTCAATACCACCCCGCCACACGCTCGGCCTGCAGTCCCCGCACTCACTCAAGCGGTACACAAGCACTTGTCGACCCCAACTCTCCCCTAAACACATTCATAAGGCTTATATATCACATAATTGGTCTATATGCGGTATATTCATTGTACATACGTACACGTACTTTATATACCTGTATAGCATGACAGTGCTGAAAATACGATATATACGTGATATTACAGCAAACAGACCCTGTACAACTTGGCAACTCTCGATACCACCCCGCCACACGCTCGGCCCGCAGTCCCCGCACTCACTCAAGCGGTACACAAGCACTTGTCTCCCACGTAAACTCTCTCACCTCAGTTCCTGCCTCTAAACTCTCTCATAATTCGCTTATATGTCGCATATTTGGTCTATATACGGCATATTCCTTGGTATATGGGTGGCCTACATACGTACACATACGTCCATATATGTACACAAGCAATTGTCTCCCGCGTAAACTCTCTCACCTCAGTTCCCGCCTCTAAACTCTCTCATAATTCGCTTATATGTCACATGTTTGGTCTATATGCGGCATATTCCTTGGTATATGGGTGGCCTACATACGTACACATACGTACATATATGTACACATACTCTACATAGCATAAAAGTGCTCAAAATAGGATACATATGCGACATTATGCCCTAAGCCGCCCTCCCCTCCCTCTACTCCTACCCCCTGGCCGCGCGGATATTCACCCGGGAAATCTTGCCACGCGATGACAATCTGGCCGCGCGATGCCATTCGCTCCACTTTTTTCAACTACGGACCGCCACCCCACCCCCGCAGACATTTTTTGGGGGGTCAAATATATATGGCACAATGAGCGCGAACATTCCCTACACGTTGATGTACTTTTCATCGGTATTTTCAAGGGGCGCCCAAATCGTCATACCTCCGCACAGGGGTGCCTGTATACTATAGGGGGTGCGCAGCGGAGAGGTTAAGGGTCGCTCTACTGGTGATCTTCTTTCATGTCTTACTAACTCTTGGTCATTCTCCTTTCGGGGCTTCGGTGAGACCTTTTCTATTGCACTAAACATATCGAAGGCCTTCAATAGAGTCTGGCATAAATCTCTAAATTCCAAACTACCCTCCTTCAGTTTCTATCCTTCCATCTGTGCCTTTATCTCTAATTTCCTTTCCGGCCGTTCCATATCTGCGGTTGTGGATGGAAATCATTCACTTCCTCATCCTATCAACTCCGGTGTTCCTCAGGGCTCTGTTCTATCTCCAATTCTCTGTTTAATTTTCATCAATGATTTTCTCAACTGTACCTCCAGTCCTATCCATTCATATGCAGATGACTCCACCTTAAACTATTCAAGTAGTTTTCCAAAATACCCCAGCCAGTAATCCCTCGCAAACAAACGTATTGAAGCCATGGAACACTTATCTTCTGATCTAACTACCATTTCCAATTGGGGCAGAGAAAACCTTGTTGCCTTTAATGCTTCCAAAACCTAATTTCTTCATCCATCTACCCGCCATGAACTCCCAAAGAACTATCCCTTACAATTCAACAATTCAAAAATCAATCCTTCATCTTCTCTCAGTATTCTCAGTTTCTCTTTCCCTTCTGCTCTCTCTTGGAAGAACCATATTACTAGTCCTGCTAAGGCAGCCTCCCAGAAGCTGGGAGTGCTCAACCGCTTCAAGGGGTTCTTCACCCCTGCACAGCTTATTGCTCTGTACAGGGGCACTGTGCGTCCTTGTATTGAGTATTGTTCACATGTGTGGGGAGGATCCTCTCACACAGCACTTCTAGACAAAGTAGAGAGGAAAGCCTTTCTTATCATTAACTCCCGTCCACTCATTGAATCTCTGCAATCTCTCTCTCTTTGCCGCAATATTGCATCTCTCTCGCTGTTCTATCGCTACTATAATAATCAGTGTTCCTCAGAGCTCTCTCAGTGTATATCGCATTCTATACGTAGGGAACGTAGTACCCACCTTGCAACACAATCCCACCCCTACTCTGTGCAACTCTCCAACTGAAGAGTGAAATGATACTCCAAATCTTTCTTCTATTCAACAGCTGAGCTCTGGAACTCCCTCCCTGAATCCATGTTTCACTCATCCTATAACTTAAATTGCTTCAAACTCCGTGTGTAAAGGCATTTTGGCTCGACTGTTCATTGATTTTGGCCCTGTCACTCTTTCAACTCTGGGGGAGGCACTCGTCACATGCAGTTTTGCCCTTTGTCTCTCTCATCCACATTGGAAAAAATATATATAGGCATATATATATATATATATATATATATATATATACATATCTTCTACTCGCTAGGAAAGTGAAACCCAGAGCTGCAAGCTTTCGTCTGTGTTCTAAGACATCTTTCGAGAGAGCCGTGGCGGTCGAATGGAGAGCACGCTCACGTGTGAATCTGCTTGACCTGAGTTTGATCCCAGCCAAGTCGGACATTTAATGGTTGTGGGGCGGATAAGTGCAGATTTTACAAGAATCGTTCAAACGATGATACAAGCATCAAATTTGGCATGAATATCCCCGAGAGTCTATATTTTAAGAAAAAATTGTTAGTCACCAGAAAATCCAAGATGGCTGCTATTTTTTTAGATGGCTACCAATGCAATAATGTTTGACACGAAATTTGACACAGATGTCCAACATATAGATATTGGTACCAATTCTAATGTTATTTACTATGCTGGAAACGATGCCATCAATCTTAAATGTCTCACAATCTTATAAACCACTTAAAAATGCAATATGGCCGCCATTTTTCAAGATGGCTGCCAATGAGTTTATGAAAATACACATTGTGATGCACAATTTGATCAATACGTCCGATATGAATGATATTGGTGTTGATTCCTAAATTTTTGACCCCAGTAAATTCATTAAGATACCAAAAGTAAAGCTCAGAAGCACTATGAGATCATTTGTTAATGACAAAATAAGACACCTGGTGGCCATCTTGAATTTTTCAGTGGATAATAAGATTCTGAGACATTAAATAATTATAATATTGTTTTCTGCATGGCAAATAACATTATAATTGGTACCAATATAATTAATTTTGGACATCTGTGTCAAATTTCATGTCAAAACGTTTTCACATTGGCGGCCATCTTGAAAAATGGCAGCCATCTTAAATTTTCAGGTGGCTAAAATATAGCCTCTGGAGGATATCCATGCCAAATTTGGGGTTTGTATCACCATTTGAAAGATTGTTAGAGGACAGGAAGCCACCCATAGAAATCTTCATATTGTTAGTTATATTATTTAACTTATTATCGGGATGAATTCACGTACCAGTGATTGCATAATTTATCTTATATATCTAAATTCCCCACAACTTATCTGCCCCACTACGTCCTAGCATGTACAGTATATCATGTTCGCACCCAGTCGGGGGACACCTCGACGACGTATACAGACAAACAACAAACATACCAAAGCCATTCCATCAGCTTCCTCTATCTACAACACCCCTTCTCTGCTATCTACACTTTCCTAGCCTTATGGTCCTAGTGTACCTGTCTGATGGCGTAATGGGATTCCAAATGTAAGAGATAGAGAAGAAAAATTGGAGTCAACTTATCTATCCTGACCCGTGACCAGGGAAAAAATGAAGTAATTATTGACGAGTATCACAAAGCAACACATACCCACATACCATAGTTATTATAATCAAACAACAATGAAACTCCAAAACACTTACACATATACAAACATAAACAAATATAATTACAGTAGACAACAATGAAAACAACATGAAATGTTAAGCGGCTCGCTTGGTGTAGTGACTAGCGTCTCGGACTTCCACCCAGAAGGCCCGGGTTCGCGCCCACGCTCGGCACATTAAAGATTTTTCACAAGCACTGAGTCGTTACCATCCCTCATGAGCAAAGGGATGGGGTAGTAGTACAGGACCCCAATGGAAATACGCCTAATCGGCCTTATTGAGCTATCCTTAGCTAGCTTAGCATGCGCTAGCTTTAAGAACTATTATTATTATTATTATTATTATTATTATAACCCCGTTGGCCCCACACTTTGTATATCACCCATATCTCTCTCTCTTTCTGTCTATGTATTCATCTATCTATCTATCTATCTATGTATCTATCTGTGTGTCTGTCTGTCTATTCCTTACTTTGTTGACAATAAAGATAATCACATATCTTGCCTATAAAAAAGGAAGACAAAATGGTTACACCTACAGTACAATGCAATATAATACTATTTACTGTATATGAATACTCATTTACTTACAATTATATAAGAATTTCATATGTAAATATAAGCATATACTGTACAGTACATATAACAAAATAAAAAATCTTATATTAAAAATATAATATATACACGTACACACCCTCACACAGATATATATATATATATATATATATATATATATATATATATATATATATATATATATATATATATATATGCAGTACCGGGTATATACATACAGTATATAATTGTATTCTTACATAGCACATATTACAATTAATGTGTAGTTTAATGATTTATATATATATATTTCTGGCAATATTGAAAGCACATCATCAAAGAGACAATGCTAATCTTTACAAATACTGGTTGCACAAACCAGGATATCACTTATTAATGTAGTCATATGTAAAGTCATATGATTTACTTTACTTAGACTTCAGTCAGGCCTTTGATAGAGTTCCACATGGAAGGACATGGTATTGGGTGGATGCTACTCAAGTGGATGGGTCATGGCTGATTGGTAGGAAGCAGAGAGTTAGTATCAATGGTGTAAAATTGGACTGGGTATTAGTTAAAAGTATTCTTAACGTGTTCCTATATATATTAAGGAGAAGAGAAATCCTACCTGGAGAATGTATTTCAATTCATACACAAGTCCATATTCCAGGATACTATACTAGTATTTTTACAAGATTACCCACGCAACTCGGGTTACAGAGATTTCATTTAAATTCTCCACGAGAGTCATTATTATCAAGTATATCTCACAAATACACGTGAGCTAATAAATGTATGAATTGAAGTACATTCTCCAAGTATGATTTCCCTTCTCCTTCATATATAATTTATACAGTATATATATATATATATATATATAGGAAAAGGTTAAGATTACTTGATAACCCCGTGGTGTATTGGTTTAAGAGCTTGAACCTCATTCTGAATGTCGGAGGAATCCCGGCTGGGGGTATTTAAACATTTATTAGCTCACATGTATTTGTGCGATATAAGCTACTTGATGTATATATATATATATATATATATATATATATATATATATTTAATAGTGGCCCCTTCATCATTGACGATGTTGCCTATTAGTATAATAATCTCCATTCAACACCCGCGTCAGCCGTTTGAACCAACCGCGTGAGGAAGAAAAAGAGTAATCTTCATAAGTGCAACGCTACTTCTCTTATGGTGTTGTCATAGATCGGGTACCCACTACGAAAAGACTTTCGTAAAAAATAAGAGAGTAAAAAAGGAAAAAAAATAACACTTAATTACGGTTATCAACAAGCTTCCCACATTCGGTGGATTTTCTTGTGTTATGGCTTCTTACCGCCTCTCGCCAAGCGCACAATTCGTCCTTCTCTTCCTCGCTGGCCTACTGGCAACACTTGTGCCCCCGAGCTCCGGCTTCATTCGACGTTCGCTCCCCTCTAGTGAGTCTTTACTCATTTGTATATATCTGGGGGATAGTGAGCAAGGTTTAGATTAGCTA
This sequence comes from Paralithodes platypus, assembly GCA_032716605.1. Taxonomy (NCBI): domain Eukaryota; kingdom Metazoa; phylum Arthropoda; class Malacostraca; order Decapoda; family Lithodidae; genus Paralithodes; species Paralithodes platypus. The sequence continues at coordinate 19,895,761 of CM064525.1, forward strand.
GCACGGGTTGTGTTATTGTTGGCCCGCAGGAAGTGTTAAATTAGGGTACTTTCAGTCACTTACTTGTTGTGTTCATATTTTTCACCACACGCGTGGTGTTACTTGTTGCTGTGCGCCTTAGTTTTTTGCTTTTCCTTTAGTTAGGAGGCTTTTCATTCATCGCTAGCTGTTCCTTAGTCCAGCTTTGGGTCGTGGGACCCTGTCTTTGTTTTTCCGCAGTCGTGCCAGGTTAAGATTGTCACACGTGGCTGTGGGATCTTCTGGCGTCCGAGCCAGCTGGGAGGCCCCATTCGGGGGCTATCTCTGCGCCTTTTGCTCGTTTTCATTGCGCTTTAGTTTCTTTTAACGAGTTTGTTCTCGTGCTAAGCCTTTAGGTTATCTTTTGTGGAGGGGTAGCTTTAATTTTCTCTGTTTGTGAATTATTTTGTGCCCCCCTCTTGTTCTGGGGCTCCCTGTTGGTTAGTGTTGCCACTTTCCGGGAGTCCTGGGAGACGTCCTGACGTCAGGGTTGTTTGAGAGTTAGGGTTGTTTTTTTCACTCGTTGTTGTGCTTTTCACCGAGCTTCTCCCCTCTTGACCCGCCGGCCTTTGTTCTGCGGCCTTTGGTCCGTTCCGCCGTGCAGGCGCGTGGTTGGGTTCCTCTCTTTTTTTGTCCCCCTGTCGTTGTGGTCTCTAGGGTAGTACGCCACTAGCCCTCCATCCGGCGACCTCGCAGATCCGGCGGAATGAGATGTTTTTCTTATTAAACTAATGATTTCAACGTGCCGGCCGGCCCATTGTTACGTTTACCACGTCATTTCCGGCGGCTTCGTGCGTAAACGTCCTGGCGGCGGGTGGCGATTGTTTCTAATTGCACTCCGATACCCGCCGTTAGTTGGCCTAACCACCTATGACATGTCATAAGCTGGCGCTCTGACGTTGTTGCGTTTACCCCGTATTGCCGGCGGCTTAGTGTGTAAACATCCCGGCGGCTGCTAGCGATTGTTATTGATAACACGCAGGTGCCCGCCATCTTTTGGCCTACTCAGCTATGACCCAAGTCATTGTATGGCCCTCTGCAATGAAAACCTCTTCTCATGATTGAAAAGGGGCATGAAAAGATGCTTTTCTACAACCTCTTAGGGGTAGGAATAATGGGGAAGGCTGTAGCCTACTGTTTTTCCTGCTCCAAGAGTATAAGATGGTTAATGCCCTCTATATATCCTTATGAGCATTGATTCCTGGAAATTTTATCTTTCCAGGCCCCCCTACTACAGCCTGGACCCCCTGCTACTGCGACGTTCCCGCCGGGGAGGGGAGACTCTGTAATCATGCCTCTGTTCACAATCTGCTCAACTCCGACATGCCTCCTTGTTCCGGTACCAGCGCATAGACTGTGTATCCGTTGTGTAAAATGCTTTGACAAATCCTCTTTCATGTGGACATCTCGCACATGTCCAGTCTGTTCAGACCTTTTTGAGGAGTGGCTCGCCGGCCAAGATGCATCTTGTTTGCTCACTCTCATTGACATTAAATCCAAGTTTACGGCATATGCTTCTCGAGTAGCTAACTTAGAACTGTTCTGCGATAATCCTGAATTGCTAAGGGTGGTCAAGTTATATTCATTTGATGAGAACCTAGCTCCCCAGTCACAGAACCCCCCCCCAAGACCTTTGCTGACCCTTGAGTCTCCCAATTCCTCCTTGACGTCGGCACAGAGCTCCTCTCCCCGATCCAAGAGGAGTCGCTCAGAGTCACCGGAATGTCTTGGACCTGTCCACCCGGATCCATCGACGGGCCACCCGTGCAGAACGGCCAGCTCGGAGTTTCTACCGGACAAAATCCTCAAACTTTCTAGCCCACAAAGGAGTGTTAGGATAACTAGAGATATCCCTGCTTTCTCACAGCCGGATCTTAATGTGGCACAGCCGGTGGCCCCGACGGCCGCCTCGAGAACGCCGGGTTTTTTTCCCGGCCTCCTCGGGGCGGACGCCGGCCACTCCCAGGCGGCCACTAGAGTAAAGAAATCTGTAAAAGTCAGGCTCCAAGGTTCCAAACTAGTATTAACTAACAGACACGTCCCTAGTGGCAGTAGGGCTTCTAATCCTTCTCAGTCTCCTTGTTCCTCTAAATCAGATGCAGTTATGGCCACTGTCTTACGCGGCAGACCAGCTACCATCAAAGGAACAACCAAGGTTGGCTTTTGTCCCCAGTGACACAGGGTTGCAGCCTCAGGAGGTCTCTCGTGAACCACCAACGCCACACGACCAAGAGTCGCCGGCCAATAGTTTGAGTCGACCATCCCTACTTAGTAGCAGTCAGGCACTAGATCCCAGTCAGAGTGCACTTGAGGCAGGCGTAGTGGTAGTAGACCAACAAGCTAGGCCCCTGAAACATCCTAAACCCCCTTGTTTTACGACTGAACAACTTAATGATTTGTTGCAAAAAGTGATCCGCCAATGTGCTATAAAACGCGGCCAAGCCTCCACTCCGGCACCGGGATCACCACCAGGTTTACCTGTGCCCCACCCTCTTCATGTCATTAAAGGTGTCCCCCATATGTCTACCACCTCCGCTGCGACAGAGACTGAACGAGTGATCATCCGCCCGTTGACTACGGGACCTACGCCGGTTATCCCGGTGATCCCTCTCATGACAGTAAAGGAAGTTTGGCCTCAGACCTTAGGTGCTACCCTAGGTTCGTTGCCGGAACAAGTAGTTGTCCGCCCCTTGTCCCCGGCTAAAGTGCCGGTGTTAATGGACCCGAAGTTTCCAAGTGTTTCGCCGCCCTCTAACGTAACTCCCCCCTCCGCCGGTCGACCCTCACAGGGCTTGCCGGCGGATGATTTGTTACTTGCCTCTACCTCCTATAGGTCCCCCTCGGATAGGATGGGCACTAGTTTAGTTTCTCTGGCGTGGGATCAACGACGTGATTATTCTCTTCGTTCAGATGACACTCAACCATATACTTCCCCTTCTACGGCTCGTAACCGACCTTCCATTAGTCCGCCGGGTCCTACTTTTCCCCCAACCCATCAGTCCTCTGCTATGCCCCTATCATTTTTGCCGCACTTGCTTAACCAATCCCAAGTACCAAAAGCACCGGGAAAGCTCTGGCTTCCGGTGACAGCTTTGTCGAAAAGGGAGGGGCATAGGTCGACACAAGGGGAGGTCCCAGTGCCGGTGGAGTGGGCAATAGAAGTTAACCGACGTCAAGTCTTTAGGGCAAAGAATGAACAAGGTAGAGTGTTACCTGTCCCTATCGACGCTAGACCTGACCCTGCTAATTATCGGTATTTTGTGTATAATCCTGGCCAACTGACTCCCTTTCCGCCGGATGCCCCTGTCCAGGACCCTCCTTACCCAGATACCCCTATTCGCCCTGATTGTCATGAATGTTGCGGCATCAATGGATGTCATTCCCTTTATCAGTGGAGGGAACCTTCTCTCAAGTTTCACAGATGTGGTCCCCACCAAGACCAGAGGGAGTTGAATCTGGGTGAGGTGGGCCATGGCCCATGGGTAATGTGGGATCACGAACTTCAGCAATTTGCGATAGATATTACATCTAATCCCTTGTCACCAGTTCCCCCTCCCCCCATTACCGAGTTTGACTAGCTGAAACAATTGGGTGGAGTTCCTCTACCTATTTTCGATTTTCTCATAACCCCTCAATTAGAAGCAGAGGATTTTCCCTTGCCCTTCATTGCTCCAGAACCCATTGAACTCCAACGGGAATTTCTGGTAAGAGATAATGCCCATCGAAAGTTCATTAGTTTCCTTTTAACTAGGGATACTGCCCTGGCTATTGCTAAGCCCCTGCCAGACCCCCCGTGGCGGAAGGAGGAATTAGTCAAGGCTTTTCAACAATATCTCCTCCCTTCCCCGGCTCGAGCAATCACAGAAATCCAAGCAGCCTTATTTGAGGCAGTCAGGTCACGACAGCTACTCAGACTCGGTATGGCTCGGGGATTACCTCAGAATGTTTATTATAGAATTTTGTTCTCTCCGGTCTTGACCGCGAGGCCCTTCGATGACCAGACACAGAGAGATGTGAGGGTAATGCTTAACTTTAGTGAAGTAAACCCCCAATAGGTCTCCCCCCACCCATAATTGAGCAGTTGCCGGCGGACGTTTTTCCAACGCCCCAGCCACAAAATGTTAGTGTACTTTTATGAACATTGCAGTAGCAGTCTTGGTCTATCCTCCCCCCCCCCTACGTCCTCCTCTCTCCCTCAGCTTTGCTAGTGCAATAGGGTTCCGAGTTTGGATTCAGTGTTTTTTCCTGAGGGTTGGCAACGCCTCCTTACACATCATCTGCCCGAACCGAACTGCGCCGGTCCAAGCGCGCGCGCGCCGGAAACAGGCCACGGGAAGCTAGGCTCGGCCTCACCCAGCGCTGAGTGACAGAAGGATGCAACTTTCTGCATGATGGATGGGGTAAAAACACTCATAGACGCGTGATCGACATCCCCGGGGGCATGCGAACATCGCTTCCCCGGGTCGGACACGCACAGACAAGGCTTCTCCCTTAAACAGGCAGTATCTTACAGAAATTATAGTTTAACGGCGACGTCCGCCGGCAGGCGACTCCCCTTATGCTTTCGATATGACATGTTACTAAAGATTCAGCGTATATGTGTACTCTAGGTTGGGGGCGGCTACGACTCTGGGTTTTTGTAAAACAAGGCGAGGTTGCCTTCCGTTACGCTTGTAGATCCCCTAGGGAGTACTAAGTTTAGTTCTCCAGTTTACGTGCGACACAAACACGAACAGGTTGATGTTCTTTCCATATGAAATGTTTCTGGATAAGCTTTGAGCAGATCTTACCGTATCTTGTACTTCACGATCTGGTTGGGTTCTCGGCGTCAGAAAGGATAATTCATCCCGGCGGGTAAGCTCATCCTCATTAAAGAATTATAGGGATTTTTTTCCCTCTCTGATTATCATCCTCTACTCAATTCGAGTTGTGTCCTGTAAAGGAGTGATCTATTGAATAACCCATTTACCCGAGTCAGGGGCAGCTCAGGAGTGGGTCCATTCTCTAATGAAATTAACTTTTGGGGGCCGGAACTTGCTTATACACCCCCCCTTTTTATTAAAGAAGGCTCCTCCTCCCTTTTTCCCCAAATATTATGTTAAACCGGGGCAGGCGGGGTCGTCCTTTTCTTTTCAATTGTCATGACAGAGTACCAAGGCATTCAGCCAGAGTTTTATACTTTCCGTTTCCAAGTGGGACTCCAGACAAGTTAACTCTGGTAGCAGTCCCCAAGAAGGATAAGGACTCTCTCTGATCTTTTAACCTATGTTTTGTCAGTAGCCAACAAACTCCTTCCAAACTTATCAGCTCCCTCTGCTCTAACCCCTATAGTTAGGCCACACTCAATGTCAGTAGGAACCGGAGTCACTTTCAGTTCCTTTCCGGTCCCGTTATTGAGACTGCTTCCCGCCGGCAATTCACCAGGTGGAATTCACACCTTCCTTTTTTGGCCAGCCTTGCTGAACCTGAGCTATCTCTGACCACGAAGTGATAGGTAACGGTTTGTGTCATTTTGCAAGTTTACTTTTACAGCGTTATAAATCTTACATGTCAGACTTGGACGCCGGAGGGGGGACAAGGCCACGGCCAGTCACGGCTACCACCCAGTAAGTTTCAGGTTTCTTGCATGATCCTCTTAAACTAGCATTTTATAGCCCCCCCCCCCCCTCCCCGATGAACGAACTGGTATAGCCAGCTGATGCTCTAGGTGTTATTAACTCCTTCAGACATATTATGTTCCAGTAAGTCTACGGAGGCGGGAGCCCGGTATCCTTGCCACCGCCTCGCACTACACTCACAACAACACTGCAGCCGTTAGAATTATCGGAGGTGGCTGAGGTTGCCACCAACGGTTTTATCGTAAGCTAACTTATCGGACTTACTGAGCTCCATATGACGCTAGAGCGTCATATAACTTATTAGAGAGCCATGAAGATAAGTCCATATGACGCACTAGCGTCATATGAGGTTTTGGCGCACTCGGCCATATGACGCCGTAGCGTCATATATGTCTGAAGGAGTTAAGTTTACTCAATGTACATACAGTTTTTCCTTACTCTACGCCATTTGGCTAGCTTATGTTGTGGACAGTGATGTGCCCCAATCGCAGGATTAACTATCAATATTTATCTCTTTTTTAGATATTTGGGATTTAGTTTGTTTCCAGCTTCCTTTTCTCGATATCGGGATTAGGGTACTCTCTCTGTTCAAGTGTTTTGTTTACTACTTGTATTCCAGACGTTCGTCGTTAGTACTGTGTTAAGGGGACCGACCGTTTAATTTCAAACTTCCAGGTCTTACTTTCAATTTAAATGAAATTTGGCACAGGTGTATATGATCATAAAACTAGATAAAACAATTTTTTTTTTTTTTTTTTTTCTTGCAATTTAGGTAAAAAAAAACTTTGAAAACCATAGCACTGCAGAAAATTATAAACTCCTACAGAAATCCCTATAGCACATGTTTTATGTGATCAAACAACTCACAAAAGGTGTATCTGTAGTTTCTATAAAAAAAACATTTTATATATTTTGTGTATTTTTGTTCGATTTAGGTGATTACGGATTCAGGCGAATATATTTATAGAAAATTACAACTTTGACGACATATTGTGAATTTTTTTTTTTACTAGAGTAAATTGGCTTTATAGGCCTTTTAGTGTTTTTAATTACCTTTCCAATAGTATATACACCATTCCTATAGGTCCAATAATAACTGTAGAATAACATCCGATAGTGCGGCAATATAGGTTCTGAGAAAAACAGGTGAAAGTCTAAGGTAATTAGGTGAACATTTTTACTTTTGATTTTAAATTTACAATATTTTACGCAGGAACATGGCAAAGTAGAAGATAAAGCATATGGGAGGTTGTAGAGTAGCTTACGCTCTTTCGATTTATATAGGTATGCTCCTCGTACGACCAGTAGTTACTGAGCATGTTAATTTCAAAGTTCGCTATATAACGTTTTTAGAATTACAGGAAAAGTTTGGAAAACATAAAAAAAAACGATTTCCCATGGGTTTTCACTAATAACATTTCACTGGCTTATGAAGGGATGTTGACTCTTGTTGAGTAAACACCTATTGGTATTTTCAGGATTTCGAGTTTTTTAAGCCTAAATTAACCGGTCGGTCCCCTTTAGTAGTGCCCATTTTGGGCTAAGAAAAGGGAGGGGGGGGGGGGATATGTGGGTCCCAGTACATAAGAAGAACCCCCCTCCGCAGGATTACAAGGTAATACAGGGCAAGCTAGGCGCTGCTTCCGCCGGACCAAGCCCAAGTATTTGTTTACGAGCTAAGAAGCTCGAAAAATTTGTTTAGTTAATAATTAAAAGTTATTTAACCATTGTTTTTTTGTTTTTGAAAGCTTAAGTAAAAGCTTATTTATTTTACACATAATGTAAAAAATTTACGCTATTTTTAGCGAGTACAAGTATACTAATTGTATATGTAAAATTAAGGTTTCTATGCTAGTTTTCACTAGATAGAAAAGTGATGTTATTGGTCGAAGTGACTAAATAGGTGGACCGAAGGAACAAGCTGGGATCAGCCCAGGTTCCTGGTCAAGGTGATTATGTGTTTTGAATTAGCTCTATGTATCACAAATTACAACCAGTACCTCATGTAAGAGGATTATGTTGTTCGAGCAGGCTTCTTTGAAGCAACGCACTGCTCACACTCTTTACTATTTTATATTTTTATATTGTATGCACAAAACAATAAAATATATTTTTCTGTTTTAAGGATTCTTGACTTAACCTACGGTTATAGAGGTTAGCGAGCCTGAGCAGCTGGGGGGTAGGAGGGGGGGCGCTGTAAGCCCCCCGGAAAATTTTGAAATTTGAGCAGTTTCTGGGGCCTTTTTGAGGCCTAAAAATTTGTATAAGTAAGAAACATATGACACATAAATATTGATGAGCCTGATACCAGGCATCAGTCAGTAAGTTACAAGGTCAATGGTAATTGTAGGATATAAAGCCTATGTGCAGAGAATAGTTTTTTCTTCATATACTATCATACTATAGTCCATTCATTATAGGTAGGCCAGAAATTGTGACCCCTAACCTTTGTAATTCGCTAAATGGCTAGAGCAAATGGCTTGTAAATGTCCATACTTATTGCCTGGCTGACCCTTCCCAAAGGTAGAAATATTAGCTTGATTACTCCAGTCTTTCCTTAGGTATAGAGGTAAGTGGTCTAGATGTTTCGCCTACTTATAATGAATATACTATAGTTTGTAACGATTTCTTAGCATATTAAATTGGATAATTTGAAGAACTTTTATTATTGTACCATTATATAGATTTAATTGGCAAGGTTTTTCTTCCATTACTGTGATAGAAAAACAAAAAAGTATAATTTATTAACTCCAAATCATAAAGCAATTACTTTAGATAAGCCTATTGATAAAATACAAGATTACAAACAATTGTTATTCTATAAAACTGATATCCTTTCAAAGTTTCATATAGTGACATGGCCTAATGGTATGTGGATATGTGTCTTTTATTTCACAATTTAATATAAATAATATATTATATTGTAAATATATAATAAGTCTCATAAAAACAATACATATTGCATTTATATTTCCAATAATTTCAATAAATATAACGGCTCAAGCTTCAAAGAAAACCAAGCTTGGTGAAAATATAGGGGAAACTTACTAATATTACTATTATGATTTGAGTCATAGCCATAGGTTTATGTATATTGTGGTGAATGTGGTGAACTGGTTATGCATTATTTATTATTTAATTTGTATTTATTTATTTAAATTACTTTTGGCAGTTTTGGGGTTTGCATTTTTTGGGGGGCTGAGTCCTTGATTTGGGGGGGGTTAAGCCCCCCCCTGGTGACGCCACTGAACATCGTCAATGATGAAGGGGTCACTATTAAATTATAGGTTTGATTCTCGAAGGGAAGTAGAGAAAACCTAATATTTAGTAGGGGCCCCGGAATCATTGACGACGAAGGCCCTCCCAGGCATCTCCTTCCCATTCGCTTGATATTTTGAGTTTTTTTATCTTGATATATCAGTGAAGGACGAATTGTGCGCTTGGCGAGAGGCAGTAAGAAGCCACAGCACAAGAAAATCCACCGAATGTGGGAAGCTTGTTGATAACAGTAATTAAGTGTTAAATTTTTTCCTTTTTTACTCTCTTATTTTTTACGAACGTTATTTCGTAGTGGGTACCCGATCTATGATGACACCATAAGAGAAGTAGCGTTGTACTTATGAAGATTACTCTTTTTCTTCCTCGTGCGGTTGGTTCAAACGGCTGACGCGGGTGTTGAATGGAGACTATTATACTAATAGGCAACATCGTCAATGATTCCGGGGCCCCTACTAAATATTAGGTTTTCTCTACTTCCCTTCGGGAATCAAACCTATAATATATATATATATATATTGCTATAAAGATTTATCTTACTATCTATCTATTGCCGAGTTGCCGGACGCCCTGCTCCCCTTAACCTCTCAGCTGCGCAGCCCCTGTAGTATACACCATACCCCTGTTCGCAGGTATTTCGATGCATTCCTCACTAAAATCATTAACACTCTCCGTCTCATATGACGCTAGAGGCAGAGCGTCATATAACGGTTTTGCCAAAATACTCATATGACGCTAGAGCGTCTTATGAACTTATCTTAATACCTCTCTAATATGTTATATGATGCTCTAGCGTCATATTGAGCTCAGTAAGTTAGGTAAGTTAGATCAAAATCTGTCGAATGGTGGCAACCCGAAGTTCCTCCGACTTCTAACGGTCCCTCAGTGAGATTTTGACAGTTGTGGGGATAGTACCGTGTCGTCCGCCTCCTCGTCAGTAAGTTAACTATTTCTGTCTGGGGGAGTTAATTTACCATAAATATAATTAATACTTATCCATATGCGCCTATTTTACGTTTAATATGAAGATAGTAACCTGTAACAACAATAAAACAAGTGGGAATAGTGTTTGTATGGTCAAAATCGCGAATAAATACGGAGTGGCCCATTCATGAAATGTGAAGCAGAGCCAGGCAACCCCACCTCTCGCGAGCTCTAGAGCATGACTGAGAGTCTCACCGCACCCTGTACCTTACCTAACACACTCGCTACTCACATAATCACACCCTGCAACCGGCTTGCAGATGTTAGTATGAAAATATACCAATGAATAAGGGAATAACAGGAAAAATTGAAGGGGGGGGGGGGGGGGGCGGAAGGAGGGGACTTTGACAGATGTAGAGAAGTGATATGAGGTATGGAGGGAGAAACAAATGTTTGAAGTGCTACTGGGGCCTTTTAAAAGTTTTTTTTTAGGCCTAGGATCTTAAGAGTCTCCCCGCAATCGCCCAGTAAAACCTCTCAACCCCCTCAGACAGGATATATTAACTTACTGACGGGTTGGCAGACCGCCCAGTATTTCCCCCACAACAGTCTTTCTCACACTGAGGGACCGTTAGGAGTCGGAGGAGTTTTTGGGTTGCCATCAATTGACAGATTATGATCTAACTTACCTAACTTACTGAGCTCAAAATGACGCAGTAGCGTCATATAACTTATTATTGAGCTATTTCACTAGGCTCATATAACGCGGTAGCGTCATTTGATAGTTTTGGGCGGAACCGTCATATGAGACGGAAAGGGTTAAGAGTCTCCCCACAGCTGCCGGGTTAATGAGGGTGGCCATACACAGAAGGCCCCCATGCGGACCTATTCCCTTAGAGGGACAACCCGAGCCAGTTTACTGAAGGACTTACAGGATTGACCACTCAATTTAGGATCCGTCAGACTCCGAAGCCCTCTATGTATCTTGTTAGCTCTATTTTTCTACAGTGGTATTCGGCTAGTCCATCCACTAACCTGCCTTACACTTAGATAAACAGTACGGATTTGTATCAGGTTTACTTCCCTAGACAGGTTGCCGACCAAGGCTGACGAGTCCCATCCACCCGGATTTTAATAAGCTTGTCTCCCCTTGATGGGTTACCGATCAAGGCTAATGAACCCCTCCACCCGGATATAATATAATATGTAGAGTGACGCCACTAATTCTTGACTAGGGGTGCAAATCATAGCTCAGTCTACACAAACTGTAAGCCAATTATGTCCAGGATTCTATAATAAAAAATCTTCATACTGCTTGCTTCACAAAGTTCACCCAGAATGAGTATGGCCTTAGCTTGGTTCTTCAACCGGGTTTGGGCACAGCTTTTACCATCCCTTCTTGGTCAAAGACAATTTGCGGTGTGACTGTACAGTATATTATAGCAACAAGAGACTCATTAAACACAGAGTCTGAATATTACAAAATTGTACGTATATTCAGCCTATGTACTTTGTTAATGGCTGCCCCGGTTGCAATTGAAACAGTATTTTGTATCATTGGAAAGGTACAGCTACACTGAACGGGATTATTCTAGAAGCTTGAGCTGCGAGAGTGTTCATAGCATGATACAACTCACTATAATTAACCTATTCAGTACCGGTGGCCTTCTTTTCACTAAATTCGGGCAACAATTACACGATATTATTCAGCTCAAGAAGAACGTCTACCCATTAAAGGGATACAGACTGTCTCACTTAATTCTTTCAATTACCATATATCCCTATTAAGCTTCATAAAACCGTCTAAATGTTGCTGAAATCAAACAAAACAAACGTCTCCGGTACAGAAAGAGTTAAGCCAGTGTCACACGAGCGATTTTTCCGTCAACTTTTACGAGCAATTGTTGTCTGGCATCTTCAACATTTAAGTTATATCAGAAATCAGCCACCTAACATAATCTACCTTCAGTCTAGTTTCCGATTCCAATGTCAAAAAGCCTCAATATATAAAAAAACAAAACTTTCCCATCGAAAATTGCTGGAAAAAGCGCTCGTGTTACACCGGCTTAAATTAACGTGGGTACCTTACTGGATGAATTTACCTTACCCATAATTCTAACATTAGACTTAAGGGGAGGCAGTTGGTTTTTCGAGTCCTCCTCCTCCCTCATGTTTAGCCCTATTAGTTATGAGATTTCAAAACATGCGCAGCCCCTGTAGTATACACCATGCCGCTGTGCTTAGGTATTTACACTCTTTCCTTACTAAAATCATTATTTTACCATAAATATAATTAATACTTATCCATATGAGCCTATTTTACGTTTAATATGAAGATAGTAACATGTTACAACAATAAAACAAGTGGGAAAAGTGTTTGGATGGTCAAAATCGCTAATTGAAAGCGAGTTTCATTCATCAAGTGTGAGCCAGCCAGCAACACATCCTCCTCTCTCGAGGCCTGGAGAGAGACTGAGGCCTCTCTCTCTATCTCTCGCTCTTTCCCACGCATATACACACAGATGACCACGCCCTACAAGCGACTCGCTAATGTTAGCACGAAAATATACCAAAGAATAAGGGAATAACAGGGAAAATAGGTGATAATTGAAGGGGGGGGGGGGGGGGGGAAGGGGGAAGGAGGGGATGTGGAGGAGTGATATGTGGCATGGCCGAGGGGCAAAAAAAAAAAAAAAAAAAAAACATTTCAAGTGCTACTGGGGTGTTTTAGATTTTTTTTTTTTAGGCCTAGGATCTTAAGAGTCTCCCCGCAGTCGCCCAGTAAGACCTCTTAAGAGTCTCCGCGCAGCTACCGAGTTAACAATCCAAGGCTGCACAATAAAATCTCAAGGCCAAATACTAACCACCGTCATGAAAGAGTAACCTAAGAAGTAAGAAATTTCCCTGGTCGTGTGTTTTTTTTTTTTTTTTTTTTAAGAGACAATGAACGGAGGAAGGAAAAACACAGATAAAACAAAAAGGTCCATGTGCCTAAAGGCATCCTCCATTCATAAAATGTTTGTAACAACTGGATTTAAACATTTGTTGATTGTAAGTTTGTGGAAAGCAATTCGAGGGAAGTGAATTCCAAAGAGTAGTAGCTCTGGGGATAAATGAATTCTGATAAGCAGAAGTTCTGCATTGTGGAGGAGAAAGTGTAAATTCATGGGCGCTCTCAGCTGCCCTAGTTCTACGGGGAAAGATGTGGAGAGGCGGCACAATTGAAGCAAGTTCCTCGGAACAATTGCTGTGAAAATATCTGTAGAATAATGCAAGGGATGCAACGTTTCTTCGTATGGCTAATGTAGGAAGGTCCTGTGTGATTGCAGGGTTATTGATTAATCTAATAGCTTTATTTTGAATTTTGTCCAACTGCCTCAATGCAACCACTCCACTTCCACCCCACAGAGGTGAACAGTAATCCATCTGAGAGCGCACATGACTTTTATATATTACGGCCAACTGCTCGTCAGTGAAGAATTCTCGAACTCTGTACAGGAGTCCCAGTTTTTTAGAGGCATTCTTAGCAATGCTTCTAACATAATGTGTCCAGCTCAAGTTAGTAGTTAATGTTACACCGAGAATGTCAATACTAGGGGAAGTGGGAATATTTACATCATTAAAAAATATATGGGAGTCAGTGAGATTCTGTCGGTTAGAAAATTGAATGTACTTGGTTTTCTGTGCATTAAAGGAAACTAGATTCTCTTGTCCCCATTCATTAATTCTAGAAAGGTCCCGGTTCAGAGAAATTGCAGTGTTTATTTTTGAATTTATAAGATCGGGTTGGGTGAAAGAATTGGTAAATGTGAAGGAACTGTGGAGTGTTGAGTCATCTGCGTAGGAATGTATTGGATTATGAGTGGTAGATATGAGATCATTGATATGAATGAGGAACAGAGTTGGGGCCAAAACTGATCCCTGGGGAACACCAGCATTTATTGAGTGAAATTGAGAATAAAGGCCATCTACCATTACACGTATTTTTCTGTTATGAAGATAAGAAGAAATTAGTGGAACTAATGATGCAAGGCCGTAGTGTGACATCTTCGACAATAAGGATTGATGCCAGACTCTATCAAATGCCTTTGATATATCCAGTGCTATTGTATGTGTTTCACCATGTTGGTCTGTAGCTTGGTTGATTTGATGCGTAAGAAGGCAAAGAATGTCTGCAGTTGATCGACATCGTCTAAAACCATATTGCCTATCACTGATTAATTTATTATTCTCCAGATGCTTAATTATGTGATTATTTAATATAATTTCAAAAACTTTGCCAAGAGTGGAAGTTATTGCTATTGGTCTGTAGTTTGATGGATCTGAAGAGGCACCTTTTTTAGGAACTGGATGGATGTTTGCTTCTTTCCAGGGTACTGGGAAGCATGAGGTATGAGTACACAGACGGAAAAATTTTGCCAATACAGGAGCGAGCACCAAGGAGCAATTCTTAAGTACTATTGGAGGAATTTCATCTGGACCAGGAGCCTTATCTACTGAGAGATTCTGCAAAATAGTTTTGACATGTCTGGTGTGGATCTTAAGTGAGGGAATTTCAGGTGAATTAAAATTAAGTACAGGGACATCTTGATTTATTTCATCTAAGGTTGAGTTGGTGGAGAAAATATCTGCAAGAAGGTTAGCTTTACCTCGTGGGTCACTTACAAGATTGCCAGTCGGAGATTTTAATGGTGGAATGGATGAAGCAGTAGTGAAGTTGGATTTGAATGAGTTAAGAGTAGACCAAAATATTTTGTTATCATTTGGATTATTTAGAAGTTTATTTGCCTGCTTATGGAGAAAGTTTGATTTAGTTAGGTTTAATACAGTTTTGGCATGATTTCTGATGTTTCTAAAGTAATTAAAGGCTTCATGTGTTTTTGATCTTGTGTATGCATTGTAGGCTATTGCTTTTTGTTCAGTTACTCTAGCACAATTATGGTCAAACCATTTAGGTGAATTAGATCTTTTACTGTACTTGTGATGAGGAATAAAAGTTTCCATTCCAATTTTTACAAAATCTTGTATGTGGCTCAAGGTGGAGTGTGCATCATCAGAAAAGAAAGAGGTCCAGGGAATATCAATAAAGAAACCTTGAAGACCCTCCCAGTCTGCCCTATCGTAATGCCATTTAGTCACCAAAACAGGTTCAGAGTGGGAAGGTGTGGTAGGTGATAGACAGGTGGCCTGTATCAGACAGTGATCAGAAGATCCAAGTGGGGACCTCACTGTAACATCATAATTTTCTGAATTGGTTGTTAAAAATAAGTCCAGTAGGTGGGAATTATGATTAGGATTATCTGGTACACGGGTGGGTTGGTTGACTAGTTGAATGAGATTAAATGAGTCTGCAAATAGCTCACATTCAAGACCAGCATCATCAGTCCTGGCTGAATGAGTGAGCCATTCAACATTATGGACATTAAAATCACCCAACACAGTGATTTCAGAAGAAGCATTTAAGTTGAGGACACTGAGTTGTGAGGACAGAGAATCAAAAAGACTTTGCTCTGGAGGAGTATTTGGGGAACGGTAGATGCAACATATGTATTTAAATTTACCAGCAGAAATTAATTTGTATATAGAATAATCAAAATAGGGACAATTGAAACTAGTAACCTCCTCCAGGGCAATTTCAGATTTTGCGAAGCAACATACACCACCTTTAGGTCTGAAATTTTGGAGCAGTTGATAACCTGGAAAATTAAATCTAGATGTGTCAGATGTGGATGTTACTTGAGTCTCTGTCAAAAAAAGGAGAGTAGGGGATTCTGCTTGAAGAAATTGGTGTACAGAATTGATGTTAGAGTGAAGTCCCCTTATATTACTAAAGAAATAGCTGTACTGACAAGCAGCTTTGGGACGTTGCAATGCTCTTGACACAGTCGCATGATGACGACCGGGAGGGCCCTGTGTCAATAACCCAACCCTGCCGGGGGTGGATATCCGAGGGACCACCAGGTTTGCTCTTAACAATTGTACTGCCATATTTATAAGGTAAGTGTATGGTGTTACATGTATGATATGTAGTGGGAAGAGTAGTATTTTATGGATAGAGGATAGCGATGTAGGGCAATGTCGTGAAGTTGGATGTGTATGTTATATAAAGAGGGTTTTCCTGATACCCTTGATGTGTGAGGCAGAAAGATATGTATCCAGCTACCAAGGCCTGGGAGAGAAAATGGAATTCAGGCTATTCCCTGAGTCTCCCGAAACCTTGGCGGTAGTACTTCCCTGGGCGGGGCTGCCTACCCCTACTACCTACAGCTCCCTTACAGCTCTCTGGGCAGTGAGACAGTGTGGAAAAGATACACAGTGTCTCTAAGGATATTCCGTGACTCGGCTAGACCAATCACGGGAGGCCTAGCTCAAATATGAAGCGACACCAGTTGCTCAAACTCTGTAGTCTAAATGACACTGCCCGCCACCACACACATCCTTCTTTGACTCCTCGAAAGACCACCCTGAGAAGTTTTTGTCCAATATTCAAGGTACTAGTTCTTGTTTACTGTAGATGCTGACTTGACACATTTTTTTTTAAAGATGATTGGATATATCCAGTCGGGGGTGGGGGTGGGGGGGTGGCCTTGATCCCTGTACAATACTACTGCAAGGAATATCGCATATTGTTATACCTGTATTCTTTGCCTCATCATAATTATCTCAACATCTTTTGTAATCGATCGATCGATCAAGTGTGTCTGTCTGTATGAGTATCTTATTCACATAATATATAGAGAACGAATTCATTAATATAGATGAAACTTGGCCAGTAACTTAATTGTGTGCACAAAAGTATCCTATTGACTTTTGGTTAACATTGAATGACCCCACTGAGAGCTGTGGGCCTTAGCCCATACGATAAACCAGGTCAGACGGGAAATGTATTTGTATGTTTTGTAATTCCTGTGCCAAATAAACATTCTCATGGTGAGCTAGTGGTACCGTACCGAGATAACACCTGGCAAGCCATCCCGGGCAAGCTAAATACTCTCCAAGCCATGCATGCGGGTGCACATCTCTCCAAGCACTGCAAGGTTGATCCAAAATCAAACTTAAGTCAAACGCGTAAACATCGTGTAGTCGTAGTGAAGGCTACATAGCAGCTCGGAGCATCAGATTAATGTATACTTATAGCCCAGAATACAAACTTTCGTTCACACTTTTAATTTTTCTAGTAGTCCTTCGTTTCACAGAGTTATACCAAGTTGAAATCTCCCCAAAACATGAAAATAACTTGTTACTTGACCTTCACCTGGATCGCATAAACCCATCATTTCATGAAGGTGCTGTGATGGCAATATAATAGCTAGGAACATCAGGTTGGTGTCTACTTTCGGCCAGAGTAAACATTTTTGTTTACGCTTTTCCTTTTTTCTGTAACCCTTCATTTCACAGAGTTTAAAACCTGAATAATACAGAAATATGCCCGCTGGACAGGGGTTAAAACTGCATGGCATTAACTGTATCTCAAATACTATTGCACAGAATAAAATGCTTTTTGGTGTTATATTCCTTACTCATGGCTTACTATAACTTAGGTCATCGATTATTCCAGTAAGTACGGTATTTGCATGTGTTAGTTTTTTTCCTTATGTGTATGAAGGAAACAAATGGGAAACATCTCTGTTTCATGTGCTCCCACCAAAGTTGAAAGAGTGATAGAGAGTCAAATTCAAAGTATGTTAGAGTCGAAATCTCTGGACACATGGACCTTGAAGCATTGTAAGACATAAGATGAGGGAGAGACAGATTGAGGGAGAGAGTTCCAGAGCTTACTTGTTGAGCAGAAGAAAGACTGGGTATATTGGTTCACTCTTGGGTTAGAGAGTTGGAGAGAATAGGGGTGGGAATGTTTTGAAAAGTGGGTGGCCCCCACACTCCATAAGGGAAGAAGTATGCACTGAGAAAGCTCTTAACCTCTGAAGTGCGCATGGGGGTAATTGGAAACGTCCCCCTGTGCTGACGTATTTGAGGTGTTTCCGTCACTAAAATATTCATTGTGCCATTAATAGCATTAATATTTATCCATATGCGCCTATTATGGGTTGATTATAAAGGTATTAACCTGAAACAACAATAAAACGAGTGAAAACAGCGTTTGGATGGTCAAAATCGGAGATATAGCCCGCGAGTTGTATAATGTATGGGTGAGGCAATCTGCTTTCCCGCCAATTTCCCCCAAGGCCACTGAGACACAGTCGATCGATACTCTCTCTCTCTCTCTTGCACTCGATTGCCATCAGTGATGACAACACCCTGCTTGCAACTCGCTAATGTTAGCACGAAAATATACCTCAGAATAAGGGAATAACAGGGAAAATAGGTGATAACTGAAGGAGAGGAGGAAAGTGGGGAAGGAGGGGAGGTAGAGGACTGAGATTCCCGGGTTAAGAACACTGATTATTGTAATAGTGGTAGAAGAGTGAGAGAAATGCAAGCTTGCAGCGTGTAAAGAGACTAGGGAATTAGTAGGAGTAGGTGAGTTGCTGAAAACAAATGCTTTTGACTCTACCCTTTCGAGAATTGCGGTATGAATGGAACCTCCCCACACATGCGAACAATACTTGATACATGGGCGCAACGTGGGTTTTAGAAATTGGGTTTTAGAAGCATTGAAAGTAACAAAATTCTCTCTGGCCCTATTTGAAATACCGGTAGTTGAGAGAATAGAAGATAGACATGCTGATGTATCAACTGGATAAGTTTTGAAGTAATTGCATGGTGGGTTGTTGTGGAAAACTAGTTGAATAGAATAAGGTAGAATCATCAGCATACCAGTGGTTATGAATAGAGGTAGAGTTGAGAAGATCATTAATGACTATTAGAAAGAGAACTGGAGACAGGATAGATCACTGAGGAACACCGGAGTTGAAAAGTTGAGAAAGATAGCGATGGACATTCACAACTGCAGCTATGGAATGGCCAGAAAGGAAATTTGAGATAAAGGCACTGATAGAGGGATAAAAACCGAAGGAGGTTAGTTTAGAAATTAGCGAATTGTGCCAGCCTCTATCGAAAGCTTTGGATAGGAGGACGATTATTCATGGCTTCCAATACTCTGGCAATCTTCCTCTTTCCCATGCTAGTCTGCACATCTTCCAGATCCACTCAATCACTATTTCTCCTCCATACCTTAGCATCTCAACACACACTCCATCTGTTCCTGGTGTATTTCCCAACTTAACTTTTTTCATTGCCACCCTTCCACCTTTCTTATCGCCTCCTCTTTCCTTTCATATTTCCTTCTTCCTGTCATTCCCTACCCGCTTATACTCACACTTTCCTCACTTTCTGTATTCAGTAGCTCACTGAAATGTTCCTCCACCTCTCTGTTCTCTCCCTCTTTCTCACAAGCATTACTCCACTCAATTCCTTCACAGCTTTACTACCTTCTTTGGCACCTTCTTTGACTTTCTTCAGTTCCTTCCAAAACAGTTTCATGCTTTCATTCCAATTGGATATATATATATAAAATATATTACTGTATCATTATTAATATAAATATTTTAATTGGAATTGGCTAGATGTAGTAATTTTAGTTAGTATACATATACACATTTTGTTCACAGATACTGTTGAGTCACCAAACAGTCTGAGATAGCTGGGTTCACCATGTCTCTTCAACGTTCAAGCAGTGGGATAAGTTCTGAGGATCGCCGAGTCTTACGTTTATTCAAGATCATCTCTTGTGAGGGACACCACACACTACATAATGTTTTTAAATGGGGCTACCAAAAATACTCAGCAAAGCCAATTACCACATACTTGGATGAGAAAGGTTGGACACATAGGGAAGTGAAAAAATACTTTGACAGCACCATGCGAGATAAGATCAATTCTAATGCAGATGGTTCAAAGTATGACATCAGTTTGTTGCATGTCTGCATAAAGTTTGGTTGTGATGGTCTGGCACTCCATACAAATCAAAATTCATGGCAGGAGGGATCCGACAACCTGGAATCTCTCTGTACCTCTGTTAAAAACTATCGTAACAGGTTGGTTCATGCCATGGATACATTTCCAGGTGAACAACAGATGAGAGACTTGTGCAATAGTTTCAAAGACATTTTGAAGAAGATACTCTTTGAGGCTGGTCATAAATATGGTAAAGAGGATGAAGTTGACAGCGAGATTAAAATGATGGAGGATAATGTGGAAAATATCCTACGTGCTCCACTGGCACCTGCAGATATCAGCCAGTATTTAAAGGAAATAAAGGAGCTTAGAGAAGAACAGAAGAAGATTGTGTTGGAGGTTGGGAACACACAGCTCCCCAAACTTTACAAGACCATGTCAAAAGTAGATCCTGCCTCCTTCGTCACTGGCAAAGAGAGATTAGAAGTTAAGAAAATTTTCACAGAGCTTGAAGTCGTGCAAGAAAAACAAGGAGGCCCAAGTAAAAAGGTTGATTATGAGGGACTTCTGGATCTGAAAACTGAAGAAGGTGAGACACCAACTGTATGGATTGTAGAAGGGGAAGCAGGAGCTGGCAAGACCACCCTATCCAAACTCATTCTGGATATTTGGGCTGACATGAAGATTGATTGTACTTCTCCTACTATTCGTGGACTTGAAGAGTTTGACACCATACTCTACACAGAGGGCAGAAACAAAAAAGTATCGAGCCTCTTGGATCTGCTCAAGGTTTTGATGCCTCTTGCTGATGCAAAGTTAACACCTGAGGATTTGGTTCAGTCACTCTTGAAACTGAAGGTTCTCCTAATCATTGATGGGCTTGATGAGCTTAACCCAGCATCAAGACAGCTGATTATAGACCTGCTGGATAAACAGATACCAGCAAGTGATAACAAACTTAAGCTCTTAATGACAACTAGACCACATATGTTGCAGGAGCTTCCGTCTATCATCAGGAACCATGTAATGGTGCACACAAATCTCCAAGGCATCTCTCCAGATAAATGGGAAGAATTTGTGTCAACACTCCACAAACAAATGAAGGCGGAGGGTCAGAGTATTCAAGACACCGAGCTCCTTGTGGACTTTGTGAGGTCGTCTCGTGCTCAACTGAGAGAGCATTATCGTCTTCCACTCAACCTGACGCTCCTCACATATTTATGGGCTGCTGACCCCTCATCTGTCAATTCCGTTACCACTGCCACTGAGTTGTACATTGCCTTGCACAATTTAGTTCAGGAACGTTTACTGAGAAGACTCCAAGATCTTGGCAAAGTCTCTGAACTTCATACTCATGAAATTAGAGGGCACTGTAAAACATTTTTGAACCAGTTACACAATGTTTGCTTGGAGACGCTTTCTTCTGGATATATGCAGCTTTCTGAGGACTCAGTAAATACGTTAAGAAATGAGTGTACAACATTAAATCTGAACTTTGATGAAATGGCAGCAACTTTCCTTAGCGTGGAAAAAGATTGGTGTGCCACTGGTTACAAGTTTGATCTTTTCATTCCTCACAAGAGCATTATGGAGTTCTATGCAGCCCACAGATTTATGTACTTTATGATACAGCCAGAGAAAGAATCAAAGAAGAAATTGGATGACCTTGTGAAAGCTTATGAGCAAGCTTTTGGAAAACCTGTGACAGAAGAAAAGAAAACAAAATTTCGTATTCAAATTGCCGACAGACATCCTCATTCGACTCTTCAAGAATTGGTGCAGAATATTCTCAAGAAAGACATGATGAAAGACAGCTTATCCCACTATCAGAATATGTTCCTGCATCTTGGAGGTCTTTTAGCACACGAGGAAGGAACTAATGTCCTGCAGGAATATGCTAAGGAGCTGGTGTATGCCTGTGAACGGGCTGAAGTTAAAGGTCACCAGTGGTTAAACTTGGTGGTAGAGACAAACTGTAATCAACATGTGGCCCGACTGGTGGCAAATCAGGATATAACGGTAAGTCAGAGCTATAACTTATTTATATTGCACAAGCTTTATCTCATGTCTGTATAAGGAGCCAGAGTGACCTGTTTCAATTTTCTCTTTAAGAAAGGACTCTTCCATCACACTTTCATTGCATGTCTCCATGATTTCACTTTCTTTTTGTAATATTTAATTCTTTAGTCTCTTTCAATTTTTTGTTTTTATATCTTCTTCATTTTACAGTTTCTCATGTGGCTTCTCTACTATGGATTCCATTTAAATGTGTAGTTTTATGTTTTTTCTGTCGAACACAAATACCCAGATATTTTATTGTCCTTCAACTGAGATCTTCCTTTCTCTCACCCTAGTACAATCATTGACCAATTTCTGAAGTTGCTTTACACATATAGGACATACATACTGTACATACATTATTTTTAAGACTGAGTGCTCCACCTGAGGCACAGTTTCATTCTCACGATCTAACAGCAGCCCTATTCAGAGATGCCTCACTTGTTAGGTGTTTAAACTGAGATAAAACTGAGATTCGGCAATGCATGTAACGCTAAACCCCAGCGCCGCATAGGGTGCGTCGCAGTCAATTACTCCGGTCCTATGGCACCTAGAGGGCTCAGATTTGTATGGGAACTGTGTAAGTATCCTACGCGACAATTCCGATGGTTGAAAACCCTCAAAGTCCAGCCGCTTGCGCGTGAGGACGCAAAAACCTTTTTTTGCATGTTTTTGCCTACCCAGTTCCCCTCTTGTAATTACGACTTTCGGGCGCCCCGTAGGACCCCTTAATGACCTAGGGGATCGATTTTTTGTGGTTTTTCCTTCATTTCTAACCCATTCCTGGTATTTTCTGGAAAACAACAAAAATTTACAACCTGCTGGTCCTGGGGTGTACATTTATTATTAATTAGCTGGTGCTCAGTGGGTTAAGAATGGTATTATTGATTTTACTCATAATATGTATTAATATTCCTCTGAATTAACAGAAACTTGGTGTGAGAGACGGACACACAGGAGCAGCCTTAGCCCTATTTGAACATCTCCCAACCAACACCCCGATTGAAATAATCTTGGAAACAGAAGTTCGCTATGTGCCAAGACTTAAGGATCTTCTTGAAAAAGTGGCTACTCGTGATTGCTACTTAGAAGTGTTACTGAAGCACCAATGGAAAAACAAGGAGTGTGGGATATCTGACTCTCTCCTCCGTCCACTGATCCATCAAGATGCCAGGTACAGTACTGTGCTGATATAAACAAAAATCCCTGGTAGCAGACCAATGGCTAGCACTCCTGCTTCATGTTAGGAAATGGGTTCCAGTCCCCCTAGTGGAAAAAAATAAATAAATAAAAAATAAAAAATAAAAATAAAAATAATAATAATAATAATAATAATCCAGTACTAGCTATGTAGGTCCACTTGGTATACTGATATATGTTATTCCTGGTAATTAGAATTAAAAACAAAATAAATAAATTGGGTTAAGCTGCACAAGAAATGTTACTGTTTGGATACTGTAGATTAAATTTAATAAGATGTACTTTATGTCCATGCATATATCTAACTGGATGCTTCAGAATTGAATGGTGAATGTATTTTCCCATATGTGTCATAGGGCAAGACAGTCAGCCTTCCTACAACTAAACAGTATTATTAACGTTTGGTACAGGTGTAGGCTATCTCGAGTGACTGGGAACCTGGAGAACTTAAGAGTGCTGCCAAAAACGTTGGAAAATCTGCGAGTGTTGTTGACTGATGACCACCAGGCACAAAACGTATTGCAGCAGTTGAATGATCTAGTCTCCAGTCGTCACTTCTCACTCGGTTATCTTGGTTAGTTCAGTTTTACCAGAAGTATCAATGATTAGTGACAAATATATATATACTGTATATATTATTTTGGTGACAAAGTTAGTCTAATAGTTAATAAATAAAAAATAGCGTTTCTCAAAACATTGTGCTTGCCTTCAATACTACTATATGTATACATAACCAGTCTTAGTAGTATAATATAAAGTAGTATAACAACACATCTCTTGAACATTATCTACAAACTTGTAGCTAGTACTCTAGTATATTGGTCTGCTGATATTAAGTTGTGTGTCACCGCTTTAAGGGTTCCATGTGATGCGAGATGTGAGTGGGATAGGCCTTCATCATCTGCCAACTGGTAAGGCTACACTTTGGTTGTCAGGAGTGCTTGGGACGGACCTGGACCGGGTGCTACAGATCATCACATCGCTTGCATCACCTAAAATGTAAGTACAAAATTCTACTGTGTTATTGTTCTCATTGCTAAGATTATTATATCATCATCTCCAACGCCTTACCTCCTCTTCGAAAACCCTGGTAAAGAATAGCCAGAGTTGAAATGTCTCCAAGCTACTTTGTCTAGCCAAGTTCCTGTTGCCCATGTCACAATGCTCATTCCTCTATATGAAAGGTTTTGTTGACTATACTCTTCTGCTGTCTTCTCTCTTGAAGATTGTTTACTACCTATCACTTGACTTTCATAACAAAATATAATTACAGATGAATGCCACTGGGGTTTATCAAGGTCATTCAGAACCTTAATCCTATTTATTAATTTCTGTCACGAGACAATGTTCAAATTGAATTTTTATTTTTTTTAAGCACGGTAGGACTACTGTAATTCAAAGTGTAAAGGCCAGAAATTTATGACAATATACTTAATGAATAACACGATGTAGAATAATACTTGAGCCAACCAGGCCAATTGGGATATTTCTATTGGCCTCATTGATAGAGTGCTCGCCTGAAGTGCTGGGGGACCCCCGGCGGGGTCAAATTCCGGCCCGGTATAGTCCCTTCTAAAGATTTTTCTGAGGCGAATTTCTGCATCTAACAAAGTATAGCTGCTACGGTAACATTGTCAAGAATAGAGTAAAAATGTTTGAGAGCAAGCGGGTTTCACTCCCATTTCACAGTGAAATGGGAGTGTAAACCTGCTTCTTACTTACACGCAAATAGTGTTACTCTACTCTTGACAGTACAGTATTACCATAGCAGCTACACTTCGCTTGATGCAGAAATTTGCCTCAGAAAAATCTTTTTTGAGGAACTATCCTGGACTGGAATTTGAACTCAGGTCCCCTCGCACATCAGGCGAGCACTCTACCAATGAGACCAATAAAGATATCTCGCATAGCCTAGTCAGCTTAAGTATATTTCCGCATCGTGTTTTCCATTTAGGATATGGCCACAATTTTCTGGCCTTTACAAAAGGACTGTACGAAACCTTAACATACACAAGTATGTTTGACCCAAAGACTGCAACGTTACTCTTGGAATGTCTTACTAGGCGAATGCGATGTTCCTTCCGGAAGATGACACTTAAAATAAAAATAAAACAAAAAACGCACCAGTGCCGGTGAAATGGAAGCAATATGTGATTAGGTGGCATGTCTCCTTACCACCACCTCCTCTCTTCCCTGCACATGTGTCTCACCCACCCCCCTCCCTCTCTTTCTCCCCTTTTCTCTTATAGCTTCCCCCTCCTCCTTTATTCTACTTTTTCCATTCCCTATCTTTCCCTACTTCATCCCTCCTGCCTCAAATTAATTAATTCACCCTCCTCTACAACTCCCTCCTCCCTCATACATGCTCAAGACAACAGCTCGAGCCGTCAGTGTCGCGAGGGACTTCAGAAACAGCTGACCTATGTCCCTCTGCCTCGTATGCACTTGTCACCCCTTTGTCACAAAAATATGTTTTTTTCACTAGATATTTGCCTTTCACACCTATTTTCTGGTTCATCAATATTCACATGTTCATTACACAAGTAAAATATGAGCATATGGTGCAGAAATATTACTCTTTATGGTAAAATTTTTTTTTATCCGAATTGAAGCTAAATCTTTCGCACTGGCGGACCTGTCAGAAATATATCTATCGCATTATTTTTACCTATGAGATTATCTATGAGACATAGTCAATATCTAATATTTCAAAGGCCTCCAAAGGTGAAGGAGGCCTCAGAGAATTATGACCCTCTTGTGACTCTTCCCGGCACACTTTACAACAAGTCTAGGTTGACTAGTTTTTTGGTACATATTTTAATGTTTTCACTCCTGAAAAAAGACAGTTTTCGTACTTTAGGATACATGAGTGTGAAAGATGAAATGTTAGGTTCCATTTGCTGTAAGATAGCAAGCATTAATGTTGTATATATAGTAAAGGTATCCTTTTTTTATATTGCTTAATGAACTGTTGCCTTTGCAAATTCTGTATATGAATGAACATGTTTTCTTTTTATGATACCAGGAAAAGTGGTCAATGAAGTCATGTACCTTCACTAATGTGCATGCATTACCGTCTAAATTACTTCCTATTGTCACATGCACAAACAGTTTCCTGTATGGTACAATCAAACTCTAAATTAGTTTCCTACTTTCTATTATTGAGGCGCATCAATGGGGTGTGGACTGTGTAGAAATTAAAATGATGCACACTATATATTTTTTTTTACAAAAAGTGATGATCGACACAGTAGACACAAGCCACGCAGGGAAATACAATCACTCTGTACAATAGATGGATACAAATAGATCAATGGCACATCAAAGGAATATAAGAGAATACAAATGAATATAATTATATATGCATATAATTATACAATAAGCACGGCTAAATGATTGCCTTTATTGAACTCAGTGGTAGCACGTACAAGTGACTATAAGGCAAGTTTATCTCCTCTCCAAGGATTAGCTTCACCCAGCAACTATCCCAAAGCAAGGAGAGAGAGATATAGGGTGTATGGGAAAAGGGGGGCCATGGATTAATGGAGTGGAGATTGAGGAAGAGGAGGAGGAGTAGCTGGAGATCAAACACAAGGGGCGCGTGGAGGCCCGGAAGCATATTCCCGAAGTCATGACTAGTATATATATCATAGGACCAATCAGAGGCTGCAGTGGCAGTGACGTCACCCACAAGGGGAGGAGCCAGTCTGTCTGTCACTCTCTCTCTCTGGGTGAGGAGCCTGCCTGCATCTCTTTGGTTTCTCTCTCTCTCTGGTAAATAGAAGAAGTAGTCACCTAGTATAATAAGTTATCAATATTTATTCGCATAGTATCTGTCAAGATTAACCCTTATAGAGCAGCGCTCGACTTAAGTCGTGCACCAATTTGCAGCAAGTTAAGGCGCGGTTACACATGCCCAAATTTTTGCCACCCAAGCAACTTTTGTCACCGCTACGGGCAACTTTTCTGAGACCCAAAAACAAGTGGTTACACATGCAGGAAGAGAGTTGCTCGTAGCACTATCTCCCGTAGCCTACAGTCTTTCGTTTTCACTTCGAAATTAATTGGTCTTAATTCGGCCGTTTTAGCTTCCCGTCACGCTATTAATACATCACAATCCCTATGATAAAGCTGAGCATATATAAAAACCAAGGTATGTATGACTATATTGCTCGCCATTACATAAAACAAGCGACATGAATCCACGTCTGTCGGTAAAAGTGCAATTCAGTTGAAACAGCAGCACGCTCATGATTGGCTATCTTATTATTACCCTGATCATTTATTTATCATCTGTATTGTTCCCTATTTATTCATCAACTAGATATGTTTTAAGTCATTTTAATGATTAGGCCTACTTAATAAATTACAGTACTATCCGAATCTAAAGAGCTCTTAAAGAACACAGGAAACACAATAATAACATATATTACATCATAAAGTAAACACAAGCAAGATAAAGATATGGTAAACCAAAGAAGTAAGCGAGAGAGAAGACTGGCTGGCCCGGGCTCACCCGGTTTAGCCAATCACAGGCCTTGCTTTACGTATTACACATTTAAAATAGGCAGTGACAGTATTTCTCTCCTTGCTTGTGTTTACTGTATTATATGTACGATTTTATGTGTTCCATGTGGTATTTTATAGCTCTTAAGGTTCGGATATCACCTGTCACATTATCATTAGAAGTATTAAAACTTATTTATATTAATATAGGCCTAGCCTACTGTATATGGATTATATATATATATATATATATATATATATATATATATATATATATATGGGCCTATTTAGGCTATAGGCTACATATGGAATATATGTCCACAACATAGCCTATTAACCCGTTGAGCCCCGGCTAGTTATAATATTTTGTTCACCCCAGTCCCAAGCCATTTTCACTTATTTTTTTTGTTTGCTAATATGGAAGACAAGGATGAGAAATGAAAAAAAAAAAAAAAAAATCACCTGACATTTTTTTTGGGGGGGGGGGGAGAGCCTCAAAAAAAATTGTTGAGCCAATATGGAAGAGAATGGTGAGAAATGAAGACAAAAATAAAAAAAAACTCATTTCGGTCATTTGGGGGGGGGGGGTTTCAATAGTTCGTCTCCCCCGCATGACCACCCGCCCGGGAGCACTAGGGTAAAAACTGAGTATGGCATTGTACGGCATACATCCTAAGGAGTATCTCACATAAATCTCAAGCCTCTAGCTCCCATACGACCGGAGTAATGAAGGTTCAAAGTGGCGGTGAACTAGGGGTGTAAACTATCCCCACTAAGCCCACCACCACCAGCCGCGCGGTTGTCTCGGCCCGATCACACCTACTGGCCCGGCTCCCACACACACTACGGTACCTCCCCCTCCTATTCTCCCGCCATTTCCTACCTTACGAGCCACGTAAGTGTTTTTTATATGTCGGACGCACGTGATGCGTCGCTGGGAGTTGGTGATCAAAGACTGCCGACGCAACACGTGCGACGCTGGGTCTCTGCGGGTTAATTCACGCCAAACACTATTACTGTATAAAGGAGTACAAAGGAGTACAAAGGAAATCAAGCAACAACATATCTAGTGACCCTTCTAGGCTGCTTGTCCTCCAAAACACTGAGGATCAAGTGTCCAAACAGTGGTTTAGAGTGGGTAAGGGAACATTGGAAAGGGAACTACTGCCCTGCCACTAACGTGGCAGGACTAGGAGGTTAGTAGGGGATATATGGGTTAGTAACTGAGGGGAGGATAAAATAAAGTTATTCATTTACAAACGTAGTCAGTCGCGGGTTTGATGCGAGATATTTGTCTAGGCGGAATTTAAATGAATCAACGGTGCTGCAGTCTATAACGTCTCGGGGAAGCCCATTCCACAAGTTGACAACTCGATTGAAGAAGAAATTCTTAGATTCGTGTGAGTTAAAAGATTTACCAATAATTTTGCAACCATTTCCCCGTGTGTAATTAGATTGGTCGATAGTGAAGTACTTACTACAGTTCATATTGTCGATGCCTTTGATGATTTTGAACACTTGAATTAAGTCACCTCTTAATCTGTGCTGGGTTAAAGGAAATAGATTTAATTCTCTAAGACGCTCTTCGTATGGTTTGTTCTTTAGGCTAGGTATCATTTTGGTAACTCTACGTTGAACTCGTTCTAGCTTGTTTATGTCTTTTTGGTAATAAGGGCACCAGCATTGAACGCAGTATTCCAGAAGAGGGCGGACTAAGGAATTGTAAAAGGTTAGGATTACGTCTTTGGATTTATGCTCAAATGATCTGCCTATAAAGCCAATTATTTTGTTTGCCTTCTTAACAACTTCTGAACATTGTTGACTCGGTTTTAGGTTACTCGATATTGTTACTCCCAGATCGGTTTCTCTGTTTACATTCTTAAGCTGAGTGCCATTCATCGAATAGTTTGCTTTCTCATTTAGATATCCGATATGTAGTACTTTACATTTATCCGCATTGAAACTCATTTGCCAAATTTGGGCCCAATGTGACAATTTATCTAGATTGTGTTGCATATCGTCAACTTGATCTTTTGAGAGTACGCTATTTGCAATTTTTGTATCGTCAGCAAATTTTGAGATTGTACAGGTGAGACCCTCACCTATGTCGTTGATGTAAATTAGAAAGAGAATTGGTCCTAGTACCGATCCCTGGGGTACCCCGCTACTTACATTGGTCCATTTAGATGCCTTACCGTTTATGACTACTCTTTGCTTTCTGTCCCTGAGCCAATTTTCTATCCATTTCAACACACCGTCTTGTATTCCATGCGCTTTGAGTTTTAGCAGTAAACGTTTGTGGGGAACTTTGTCAAAGGCCTTTTGAAAATCAAGGTATATAATATCTACAGCTTTACTCTCATCGTAGAGGTTGAGGATATCGGGGAAGAAGTCTAAGAGGTTTGTTAAACAGGAACGTTTTTTACGAAAGCCGTGTTGAGTATCTTTAAGTATGTTATTTTCCTCCAAGTGATTTACGAGTCTGTCTCTTATGACCGTTTCTAGCATTTTACATACAACTGAGGTTAAGCTAATTGGACGATAGTTACTGGGTAGGGATTTGCTGCGTTTTTTTAATATCGGTGTTACGTTGGCTATCTTCCACTGATCAGGCGTAGTTCCAGACTGCAAGGATTTATTGAATAGTAATGTCAGTGGTTTGGAGAGCTCATCCTTAGCTTCCTTTAGAACTCTAGGCGAGATTGTATCAGGTCCAGGCGTTGTATTTACCTTGAGTTTATCTAAACAATTCAATACTTCTCTCTCTGTAACGGTGATATTGCTTAGAACATCTGAATTATCAATCTGAATCGGCGATGGTGTAGGGATATCACTGAGGTCTTCTGTTGTAAAAACTGATGCAAAGAAGGTATTGAGGGCATTACTCATTTGTACTTCGTCTTTGGTGTATTCTCCATTTTCATCGACTAACGGTCCAACAGTTGAAGTAACTACTTTTTTCTTTCTGATATAACTATAGAATTCTTTCGGGTTTGTTTTACTTTGATTCGCAATATGTAACTCTAGGGTCTTTTTACTTTGCTTAATTAACTTTTTGGCTTTGCGTCGTAGCTCTACAAATTTCACCCGTTCTTCGTCATTTTGTGAGGATTTTAATCTATCATTAGCAAATTTTTTAGCAAGCAGGCAGTTTGAAATATCTTTATTCCACCATTTGGGCTTATTATTATGGCCTGGACGCCGTATTTTCGATGGTATGCAATCTTGCACTGCTTTTAGGTAAGTGGTTTCGAATAACTTCCAAGATGTATTTATGTCGTTATTGTTAATTAAAAAGCTCCAGTCAGCTTCTTTAAACATAGCTCTAAGTTTATGGAAGTTTGCTTTCTTGAAATTAGGGACTTTTTCGATGCTACTATTTGGTTCGTTACTAGTAAAGTTTAAAGTGAAAGTTATCGTACGATGGTCGCTGTTACTGAATTCATCACCAACATTCAAATACTCTATTAATTCTTCTTTTGTTGCAAGTACAATGTCAAGAACGTTATTACCTCGGGTCGGTGTTCGAACAAATTGATAAAGCGAACTTTCTTGCAAGTTCGTATACAAGTCATGTCCGAAGTATGAAGTAAGAGTATCGCCCCACTTGGTCACAGGTAAATTAAAGTCGCCAAAAAATACGGTATCTTGTGAGTTACTTACATCTGCAATTTGTTCATAAATTTCTCGGTCAGTTTGCACTGATTGAGCTGGAGGTCTGTATATTAATGCAAGTATTATTTTTGTACCTTTATTATTCTTTATTAGCACAAAAGATGTGTCGACGTTCACAATTTGAGGTTTTGACAAGAGTGTCGGGTTAAGACTTTCTTTGATATAAAATAAAACGCCACCTCCATTTTTATTTATTCGGCTTTTCTCAAACATTACATAACCAGGAAGTGAATACTATGCTAAAAAGTCTCTATCTACTGTATTGAGCCAAGATTCTGTTATACCAATCACATCATAATTTTCAGTAAACACTAGTTCCTCTAAATCTGAAAATTTATTGCGTATGCTACCAGCGTTTGCATAGAAAACCTTTAAAGTTGCGGTTTTAGAACTCACAGAACGTTCTTTAATCAAATTTTTGGTTCTGATCGGATCTACATTTACATTCATGGCTGACATCGGTCCTCGGTCGTTATCCCTGGCGGTTTTGAATTTGGGTCGTGTTGGTGGAGGTTTATCCAAATTCGCGGTTCTTGACAGATTAGCATTTAATTCCTTCGCAGGTTGCCGCCCTCGCTGTCTTCGGTCCTCCTTCCTGGTTATCCTGTGCTGAGTCGATTTCTTCTCCGAAAATCCTTCACCGCATCGTTGAGAAGACGCCCAAAACGTGCTGCTCCCACCTGGTTCAGATGAACTCCATCGTCCGAAAACAAATAGTCATCGTAGTAGAAATTGTCCCAGGTGTCGACGAATCCCACGTTTTCCTTCCTGCAGAGGTTTGCTAGACAACGATTTGTGCTGGTGGCTATGTTGTAAAATTGGCTCTCTACACCAAGCCGGGGGACGATTCCTGAGACGATGATCATTGATGACTTCTCCTTAAACGACTTGATCAGCTGCTGGTACTTTAAAAGCAAATCTTCCGACCGGGTTCGCTGTACATCGTTGGATCCAACGTGGATGACGTACATTGTATTAGCAGGGGCCAGCTTAGATACTTCGTCAACTGCAGCAACTACGTCGTCCACACCACCACCAGGGATACAAAAACGCTTCCTGGTCTTAGGTGCTCTGGTGCAAAACTCTGTGAGCTGACCACGTATCATCGAGTCTCCCACGAGCCGGACTTCTTCTATTTCCGCTTCGTCATCTGAGTCTGCGAGTATCTGGAAGCGGTTTTGACACTCGGTAATCGGTATGGGTTTCCTGGTCTTGGGGCAAACGTTGTTCCTCACAACACGGAAGTTGTCTTGAGGGGGAAGAGAGTTACTATTTGTTTCTTGACTATCGGAACCATCAGATGAAATGGCTACTGCAGGCGTTGAATTGTTGGCAGTTGACTTTGGGGCGTTGGTGGCTGCTGGAGTTGCGGTGACAATTGAAGTTTGTGGTACTCCAACGTTGAGTGTTACAATCTCTTGGAGTGATTCCAGCTTCATGGTGAGGACGTTGATCTTGTTGTAGGCTTCATCTAATTTCACTGTCAAATTCTCTTGTTGCTGGCAGAGACGGCAGACTTGAAGATCGACAGTACATGTAGGCTACTAAGTTATGTAAAGAGTAGCCTACTATTTAGCACGTCGCATTAACCGAACCTATAATGCATAAATACGGTATTTAATCAAGATTACAAAGCATTCAGAATACATAATTTGTAATACTGAAGGAAGTATTCGGCTAACCATTGCAGTAACGAAGCTATTATTCATATTTAGTTATAACAAATCGTTTACTGTTGCAAATTATAATTGTAAGTTGATTATGATAACGGATATATGATACATTTAATCCCTTGAGAGAATATTCTTCCCATTCTTGCCTAAAGATATTGTAGGCTATTTGTACAAACTTGAACTTTCGCATTCATACCGTAGCCTACTTCTTGATTAAACCGTTTTCTCATCCCAATCTATTGAATATTATACTGTGATGACATATATATTTAAGGATTGAGCATTATTATAGTATATTAATGCTTGTACATCATATATATAGTTATCACATTACTACTATTGCATGCAACCCATATTTATAGTTGCCGCAACAGGCGATGCGTCCCGTACGTTCGGGACGCAAAAGTTGCCCTATTCGGGTGACAAATGGGTCCCGAAAAAGTTGCTTGGGGCGCAATAGTTGCTCCACGGAGCAACTTTTGTCACCGATTCGGGCAACTCGGGCATGTGTAACCGTGCCTTTAGGAGCATTATTAAGGCTTTTAAAGGGTTAAAATAGAGTGCAAATGGCCGGGAGAGCAGCGGGCCAGACAGCCGACTCCCAGGGCTTACCGCCGCCCATTAACTCATGTTCCCTGTGTTCTCGAGAGGCCGGCAGTGTAGCCAGTAGTGAGCATAGCTGGGAAAAATATACCGATATATGCTAAACTTCCATGTTCGTGGCACCACTGCAAGAGAACCACGAGTGCTACGTAGCTCGTTCTGGTCTCATTTTGAAGCTTTTAGTGCCTAGTTTTTTGCTAATTTTTTTTTTTTCATGCAGATGCTTGATTTATCATGCAGGAGGGCCTGAATATGCCCAAATGAGCCCAAAACACCCCGCTAGACAAGAGTTAAATAAGCATCCAGTCTACAATACGTTATTCCCATTAATTATGGTTTTACTTGAAAAGCAATGAGTAAACAATGAAAATGTTGCGATTCTGGCATCTTTGGTCCCAAGATTTGAGGAGGAGGGTGTTGCCAGTTCTCCTTAGACAGTTAAATTGTTTCAAATAGTTCCTGTTTTATTTATCATTATCATTTAAATTTGCATTCATGTACAACGTAAATAAACCATAAATGGTCACTTTTCACTCTCTCTCTCTCTCTCTCTCTCTGCATATGTAATGATCTCACTCCATAATATTATGTATGTAGGCCTACAGTATATATGTATGGCTGTATGTATGGATGTATGTATGTATGTATGTATACACTCAGGCACATACCCCATAGCTGGGGGTGGCTGAATCGAGACATAGACCAAGGGAATAAATAAAGATCAATGATAGGAGAGAAAGTGATAGATTGATATCAGAGGCTGCAGTGGCAGTGACGTCACCCACAAGGGGAAGAGCCAGTCCGTCTGTCACTCTCTCTCACTCTGGGTGAGGAGGCTGCCTGCCTCTCGTTTGTTTCTCTCTCTCTCTGGTAAATAGAAGTAAGTCACCTAGTATAACAAGTTATCAATATTTATTCGCATAGTTTCTGTCTAGAATAAATAAGCATCCAGTCTACAATATGTTATTCCCATTAATTATGGTTTTACTTGAAAAGCAATGAGTAAACAATGAAAATGTTGCGATGCTGGCATCTTTGGTCCCATGATTTGAGGAGGAGGGTGTTGCCAGTTCTCCTTAGACAGTTAAATTGTTTCAAATAGTTCCTGTTTTATTTATCATTATAATTTAAATTTACATTCATGTACAACGTAAATAAACTATAAATGGTAACTTTTCACTCTCTCTCTCTCTCTCTCCGCATATGTAATGATCTCATTCCATAATATTATGTATGTAGGCCTACAGTATATAATTATGTAAGTCTGTTAACCCGTTGAGACCCAGCGTCGCACGTGTTGCGTCGGCAGTCTTTGATCACCAACTCCCAGCGACGCATCACGTGCGTCCGACATATAAAAAACACTTACGTGGCTCGTAAGGTAGGAAATGGTGGGAGAATAGGAGGGGGAGGTACCGTAGTGTGTGTGGGAGCCGGGCCAGTAGGTGTGAGCGGGCCGAGACAGCCGCGCGGCTGGTGGTGGTGGGCTTAGTGGGGATAGTTTACACCCCTAGTTCACCGCCACTTTGAACCTTCATTACTCCGGTCGTATGGGAGCTAGAGTCTTGAGATTTATGTGAGATACTCCTTAGGATGTATGCCGTACAATGCCATACTCAGTTTTTACCCTAGTGCTCCCGGGCGGGTGGTCATGCGGGGGAGACGAACTATTGAAAGCCCCCCCCCCCAAATGACCAAAATGAGTTTATTTTTATTTGTGTGTTCATTTCTCACCATTCTCTTCCATTTTGGCTCAACAAATTTTGTTGAGGCTCTCCCCCCCCCCCCACCCCCCACCAGCCCCCCCCCCCCAAAAAAAAAAATGTCGGAGGTGATTTTTTTTTTTTTTTTTTCATTTCTCATCCTTGTCTTCCATTTTAGCAAACAAAACAAAAATAAGTGAAAATGGCTTGGGACTGGGGTGAACAAAATATTATAACTAGCCGGGGCTCAACGGGTTAATGAATATTTATATAAGTACAGTCGTGGTTAGGGCTACTTGAACACCTTGTTATGCCCTGTTTTTCTACAGGTTTAACTTGGGTAATGTGAGTTCTGAATGACTGGGTATAGAAGGCTGCATGCACAATACAAGGTATGAGGAATAGAGAACACAAAATAAACACACAGTAACACGACACAAGTTCACGTTTATTGAAATAAAGAAATAAAGAGCATAGAAAGATAGTTATATTTGCACAAAACAAATGATAGAAGGGAACTGCTAGCATTTGCGGATTTGGATGGAGCCTAGTCTCCCACTTCCAACGTTCAGGTATATTCTTCTGATCACGGGTTTAATTAGCAAGTTTATATTTTACTGGAAGACCTCAATATATTCGTATAATTCACTGTCACTGATTTTACCTCTTGCTGGCTGGTCGCGTGCCCACGTAGCAACTCACAGTTAGGATTAGACGCGTATATTATAGAACACGGAAATCTCTAGCAACCTCATGGGGGTACTGAACTAAGTTTGATATTCTTAAGGCAGAAATATGTAGAACACGAATCAGTGGGCGAACGTTAGATATCACTAGAGTTTTAATATCTGAATAAGGTAATTACGAGAGTCAAGGTCGCCTGTTAATAAAAAAACACTGATCGCTTAGTACGTCCCAAATGGAATGGTTAAATATGAATTACACTGGGCAAGGTCTTAGCCACTTTATAGAAAGTTAATAGGTGCGTATCAAGCTAGTACTATAACACTTAGTACTAGTAACATGAATCTTGAATAGTATGGGTAGATCTGGTCCTGGTTATCTTGCTTCCGGTGATGTTGGGGGCTAACGACTGGTTCCTCGGCCGTCCAGATGGTCCAAAATGTAGGAAGTTCTCAAGTCGGATCTCTTGATGATCGTTGCTGGCTACACACTTATATACCCACGAATTTGTGCGAAGGTTATAAGGTGCACGTTAGGACTTGTACATGGACAGATGCTTCTATCAGTCTTCTCTGCCACGGAGTCTGCCGGATCTGGAATCTCTCAACTCCGGAACAACACAAGGGCAGAGCTAGAGGTAAACTGCAGGGTAGTGACCACTGGTTGGTGTCTAGCTTTCAACTGATTTGACTGGGGGCGGGAGGTAGATTTATAGGCTCGGTTCTGGACCCTGCAGACAGTAGGGATCTCGAGTCTTATGGACTTAATTGAGCTCTCAATAGATATGGGGACTAGGTAAGATGGTATTTACTGTTGTGGCACAGGGCGATAGGAAGCCTTTATATTTTCATATAACTGAGTCTTAGTAAGAGGTACTATTTTGGCTATACTGGACGTATTTAGGGGAGAGAGACTGGATCTACTTTGCGAGGAGGATGGGGACAGCTGTGATAGGAGTGTCTCTCTAGATTGTTCAATCTTCATTCTATGGTATAGCTGAGGTGCTAATTTAGTGATCAGAGCATGCAAGAAAGGTAAATGGTTTATTGTGAGGTAATAGAGGTTAGTAAAGGTGTTAGTCATTCATGGTTAGTTCATTGATAGGAAGAATTCCTGTGCTACCTGGCAATGACTCGAGAGTCAAAACAGGGGCCAGGTATACCTCCGCGGGGGTGGGGGTCTCCCTCCTCGGGTGGGCAAAAAGGGGGAGCTGGGCGCCCTCTCTGATATAGTCGTCCGGCGGCTGTGGCTAGGGGCTTGCCATATCACCAGTGTTTGTAATAACCCTCTGTGTATGAGACAGATGTGAGTGTCTTTAATACCAAAACCGAAGGTGCCTTAGCTAGCTGGTTTTACTCGGCTGGTTGTTAATTGTAGGGTTTGCTGGATATGGTGGAGACTGGGTTGCTAACTCTGCCACATTTATCTGGAAGTATGACAATAGAAGTTAGTTACTGGCGGGGCGGCTAGCCTCGCACCGACGACCATTGGGTGCAGGGTTGTGAATGTGTTGTAAGAGAATAGATGGCATGCAAGGGGCTAGTAAAGTTCTAATGTTGTTCTGGCCTACTAAGTGAAGGTAGGCTGGATAGGAGTATATATATAAAAGGTTGGAGAGCGTTAGTAACGGACAATTCAAGGATCTTCAAGAGGTATGAGAGAGAGGCTAGGTCGGACAAGAGTCGAGAAGCGCGGGTGTCTTAATGAGAGGGGGGGGAGAGTTCAAGGGCTACAGGGAAATTTGGCCCCTAAGGTCCCTGGGCGTGGGGGTGGCATTAGGCTACAATTGATATGGAAGTTTGAAAAGGCAGTAGAATACGTTAGCCAAATGCTACCGGGGAATGCAACTATGGGGTGGTATATGAGTCTGGAAAAGATAGAGTTATGTGATCAGTCAGAGGGTTATGGATACTATTAGTTGGCCCTGGGAACTGCGTTTTCTATTAAATATAAAATACCAACCACAGTGGCAGTTCGTAGGGGTACTTAGTTATTGTTTCGGGGTACTTATGACAGATACTGATAACCAGGTTATCTTATATAATCTCTGGTTGGGGTAAGAGGTGTAATACACGAAGTAAATTGGCGTAGTGTGGACTGTGGATACGAAGGAGGCAAGGGGAAGACGTATGACAATTGTGGAAAGTAAATGGAAAAAGGTGAACACAATGGCGGATAAAAATACTTAACCTGAGGGTTGCATACATAGATTTATGGGGGGATGGGTCTTCAGAAGCTTAGTCTGGCAAGACAAGATGTTAGGGAATGTTAATATTAATACTTAGTTACTAGAGGAGCAATGCAAGGGGCGACTGAGCACGGGTTACATATATCTATACTCGTCATGGAAAATGATATAAGAGATCTAGGGACAGCGTGGGTGCTTTAACTTCTAAGATATATAACATCTACTTCTCGGATGCAAGAACATACATAGATATAATTATGGCTGTCTGATGTGTTGGCATTGGCTCAACGTCGGGACAGGCATGGGTGTTTTTAATATGAATGTATATTCCTGTTCATCATCTTTGTAGTTAATAAGTGTAGGACACGAGGGGTTAGTGTACGTGAGGTGTGGAAAATGGTCGGTTTTAGAAAAGGTAAATGGGTGTGTCCTGGAGCTGTTTAGCCCTGCGGGCTTGGGCCTGCCTGGAATGGCGGGCTCGGTCAGCTGGTCCTTTCGTTCTGTGGACCTTTC
Organism: Paralithodes platypus; assembly: GCA_032716605.1. Taxonomy (NCBI): domain Eukaryota; kingdom Metazoa; phylum Arthropoda; class Malacostraca; order Decapoda; family Lithodidae; genus Paralithodes; species Paralithodes platypus. Next base: position 19,934,258 of record CM064525.1, read on the forward strand.
TTCCGGGTGTTTCTGTGTGGTGTTCGCTCGTGGCTTCTGTGGTGGGCTTCTTGTTCTGGGGCATTTTACTTCCCTCTCCTTCATTATAGGCTCGTCCTCGAGCCTCAAGGGTGAAGTTAAAAGAATCATAGTAATGGTGGGTCATTTTCAGGGTATTTAGAAAGTTCCACCAAACACGAGAGCGACGGTCAGGTTTCTTTTGCAGGTCAATGTATACCTGTAAGAATGTGTCCTCTGTGTTGTGGCGGGCGGCTGCCCGGGCTTGGTGTGGGTGTGGTACACGGGCGAAGTGTCCAGTGGGGGTCTTTTGGTACTGGCAAACGTGACAGGGCGTCTGCATTAGTATGGAGTTTGCCGGGACGATATTGTATTGTAAAGTCGTAGTCCTCTAGTGTCTCTCTCCAACGTACCAAAATGGCTGAGTTGGTTTCGCACCTACGCAGCCATTGTAAAGATTGATGGTCGGTAATTATTTCGAGTTTTGCGCCTAACACAAATGACCGGAAGTGGCTGAGTGCCCAAATGATCCCTAAGCACTCTCTCTTGGTGGCTGCGTAATTCTGTTGGGGTGGGGTGAGTGTGCAGCTGGCATACGCTATCACATGTTCCTTTCCATCTCTATTTTGAGCTAATACTGCACCTATGGCGTACAGAGATACGTCGGTATAAAGACGGAAAGGTTTCTGGTAGTCAGGGAAAACGACAATAGGGGCTTGGATTAGCTTTTGTTTCAAAGTGTTAAACGCGAGGTCTCTTTCAGGTGTCCAGTCGAACGGGGTGTCTTTGTGGGTAAGTTGGTGGAGGGGTCTGGCTATGGTGGCAAAGTGGGGGACGAAACGTCTGTAGTACGTGGCTAAACCTAGAAACGAACGTACTCCTTTAACCGTGGTGGGTGAGGTTTGGTTTTGTATGGCTTGAAGTTTCTTTGGGTCTGGCGCAATACCATGTTCAGATATCACGTGTCCGAGAAAATCTACCTTATTCCGGGCAATCACGCACTTTGAGGGTTTTAATTTCAACCCGGCGGCTCGGATTCTTTGCAGGACTTGTCTCAACCTGAGGAGGTGTTCTTCCCAGGTTGGAGAGTACACAATAATATCGTCCAGATAGGCTAGGCAGGTTTCCCAGGTTAGGCCATGCAATACCGTTTCCATCAAACGGGAGAAAGTGGCGGGTCCGTTACAGAGGCCAAAAGGTAGGACGTTAAATTCATAGTGATGGCCACCACTAGTGGAAAATGCTGTTTTCTTTTGGTCCTCGGCCTTGATAGGCACTTGCCAATACCCTGCTTGCAAGTCGAGGGTAGTGAACCATTTGGATCCGTATAGGGAGTCAAGGGAATCGTCTATTCGGGGTAAGGGCGTAGCGTCTTTAATGGTTATGTCATTTAACCTCCTGTAGTCGACGCAAAAACGGGTTGTCCCATCTTTCTTTTTGACTAAGACAACAGGGGAAGACCAGGGGCTAATGGACGGGGTGGCAATCCCGGCCTCTAACATTTCCTGGACTTGGCGTTCCTCTTCCTGACGTTGTATGGGGTTCTTTCTACGGGATGGTTGTCGTATGGGGGGGCCTGTGGTGTTAATGATGTGTTGTTCTACATCCGTCTGTCCGATTTCGGTGGGTTGTTGGGCAAAGACGTCACTGAATTCCATCAGTAGGTCGTACATGCCGTTCTTTTGGTGGTCAGATAGTGTCTCAGGAAGAGGGGGCAATTGGAGGCTGGTAGGGGTGTCGTTACAATGTATGGGGAGGTCATCGAAAGTTTCGAGATCTCCTATAATGAGACCTTTCGGTAATGTCAGGGGTTCCTCTGAGATATTAGCCACGAGAATGTGGTTGATACGAGCGGGAATGATGGCGGGTTGTAAGAGGCAGCGATGGGGGTTGGGGGATGTGTTAGTGGGGGAAAATACCATGTGAGTTTGGGGTATGGGCCGCAGGTTCACCCTTTTTTGATGGGGGGGGGGAATTTGGCATTTATCCTGAACTACCGCTGGGCTAATGATGGTGGGGGATTGACTGGCGAGCAGGTGCTTGGTACTTATAAGGGGGGCAAGGCCACTTTGGTGGGGGTCACGCGTGAGGGGGGGATTAACGGCGCGTGTGAGAGGATCAGTGAGGGGGTTAGAAAACGGGATTTGTTGGAGGGACTGTGGAGGGTTGGTGGGGGAAGCGTTGTCGGTGGCAGTAACAGTTTGTTTAGAGGTTATCTGGGGTTGGTGGGTTTGTCTGTCATGAGGGGGTGAGTCAAGTGTGGGGTTTTGAAGTTTATTAGGGGTGTGAATTGTGGGGGGGTGGAAGGGAGCTACTGACGAAAAACTGTCACAAGGGGGATTGGGGGGGTGGTGGAATAGCTGGGTATTTCTGGGGGCATGGTGGGAACATGGTGTGTCCCTCGGTCGGCACGCGTGAGGGGGGGATTAACGGCGCGTGCGGGCGGTTCAGAAGGGTGCGAGGTGAGCGAGTTAGAAAACGGGATTTGCTGGGGGGACTGCGGAGGGTTGGTGGGGAAAAAGTTAGGTGTAGAACATGGGTTATTGGTGTAGGACTGGTGTATTGATTTGGGGTTGTTAACATTTCTGGGGGCATGGGGGAAACATTGTTGGGTACATTGGTCGGCATTTTCTCTGGAAACATGTGTACATAAACATTGGATAGAATTAGGGTTACATATATCAGAGTCTGTCCTGAAAACATGGGAGGATTTATTCTGGGCAGAGTTACGAGAATTGAGGGGATTACCGAGGGGGAGTTGCTTGGACTTGTCTTCTTTCGTTTGTTGAGGCATTTTTTTACTGAATTGAGTGAGGTTTTGAGAGATCTCGGGGCAAGGGGGGGTTTTAGGAGTAACCTTAGTGCTAGCTGCAACTTGGTAACCCTGAATCAGGTTTTGTTGAGGGGGAGTTGTTTTTTCTTTTTGGGAATGGGTTTCTGCGTGATTGGTTTGTCAGAGGCTTTGGGCTGGAATTTGTTTTTGAATGAGATCAGCCTTTGGCCGCAGTCAATCTGGGCCTCTAGTTTTTGAAGGAGGTCAAGTCCAAGGAAACCATCATAATGTTTACAGTTGGAGGAAAATACTGTAAATGTGTGATAACAACGAGCATGGGGGCCAGGAGTGGTTACTGATAGGGGTAAAGTGTCTCCTAGGAGATTTAAGTAAGTATCAGCAGCTGAGATGAGTTCTGTTTTGGTGTTTAACAAAGGGCCAAATCGTCGGGGATGTTTTTCATAGTAAGATTTGAACAAACATGACTTGGCAGCTCCCGTGTCGATTAGCAAGCGGACAGGAATGTCCTTGATTTTGGCCATGTAATAAATGGGGGCAGTGCGACTAGTTATGGCGTCCCCCGCCGAGCCCATCGTGGGCGGGGGATACTTTAAAAATCCTGGGGGTCGGTATCTACCTCTTCCAGGGTTTCCTCGGTATCATCTGAGGTCATGGTATGGGGGGCAATTTCTTCCTCTTGTCCCCACTCCTCTTCATTTACAGAAATGCGAGGAGTAGAGGGGCGAGGTTTGGCAGAGTCACGAATTTGGTGGAGGGCACACTGAGCATTACAGGCAGGGAATTCATAGGGGTTGATAATGACTAAGGTAGGATTTTTACTTTGGTAGGTGTTGTAGTTGCTGTTCCGGTTGAAGATTCTGCGTGGCTGGGACGGTTGGAACCGGGGTCTACTGGGTTGGGGCTTGCCGGAAGGGTAGGTGGGTCTGTTGTTGAAAGATGAGGCTGGGTAGGCATTCTTGGGGTTTTGGTGGTTGGTTTGCTGCGGGTGCGTGGGAAACCTCTTGATTGCAGCGATTTGGGTGGGTGCTTCTGTGCGCACGGCCAAAATACGTCGGATCGTGATGAGGTCTTTTTTGTATTCGACGAAATCGTGCACCCGGAAATGGTCTTTTACTGCTGAGGGCAATATTGACACAAGGTTGACCAGAATTTGCTGTTCTTGTTGGATTTTGGTCAACGTGGGGAAAGAATTTTTTATGTGTTGGGCAAGCTTACTGACTGTGGCATCTAGATCGCCTTCGAATTTCGTGTCTAGGATATGGGTGTGGGCCACGAAAACGCCCAACGAAGGTTTAATGGCTTCTATCACTATTGTGCGAAATTCGTTCCAGGTGAGATCAGCGCGCACTTGATAGGCCACCAGGGAAACGGCTTTTCCCAGGTGTGGTAATGTTACGGCTATTTTATGTGCGTCCGTGGTATAAGTAATGTCAACTAAGGATTTCACTATGTCCATGAATACTTCGATCCCATAATTTGTTTCCTCATAATTTGGGATGAAAACGTAGTTAGGTTGCGCCATGATGTTCTCGTGTTCTAGCTGTTCCAAACTTGCAATGTAATGCAACCTTTTATCCGAATCAAGAACCACCGCTGCCGCCAATGTTATGCCCTGTTTTTCTACAGGTTTAACTTGGGTAATGTGAGTTCTGAATGACTGGGTATAGAAGGCTGCATGCACAATACAAGGTATGAGGAATAGAGAACACAAAATAAACACACAGTAACACGACACAAGTTCACGTTTATTGAAATAAAGAAATAAAGAGCATAGAAAGATAGTTATATTTGCACAAAACAAATGATAGAAGGGAACTGCTAGCATTTGCGGATTTGGATGGAGCCTAGTCTCCCACTTCCAACGTTCAGGTATATTCTTCTGATCACGGGTTTTAGGGGAGGTGTGGTGGAGTGGTCATGCCACTGGATTGGTAATCCAATGGACCCGGGTTCAAATCCCGATATGTCAATGGGAAGATATTATTGGGATTGAATTTGTGCTGTACCTAGTATCAGTGCATTACCACAAAGCCCACCGAAATGCCAAAAAAATACCCTCATTGTTCCCTGATTAATAACACTGTATGAATATTCCCATATTCAAAATATGTTACAGGGGGACAATGCCTAGTGAGTTCACTGCTCAATAGGTGGCATTCTGAGAGTGAGGGTCTGAGTCTGGAGGGTGAGACGGTGAAGCACTTGAGCGAAGCAACCGGCCGCTTCAGAGATGGAGCTGCTTCGAGCCATGATGGTTGCTTCACATGTCTCACTCCCCAGACTGGAACAAGACCTCACGGGCTTCACCGTGTTGAGCGGTGGAATGTACAGGCTCTCAGCCTATGCCCGAGAGGGAGTAGTTGGAATATAGAAAAAAAAAAAAAAAAAAAAAAAAAAAAATTAGCAAGTTTATATTTTACTGGAAGACCTCAATATATTCGTATAATTCACTGTCACTGATTTTACCTCTTGCTGGCTGGTCGCGTGCCCACGTAGCAACTCACAGTTAGGATTAGACGCGTATATTATAGAACACGGAAATCTCTAGCAACCTCATGGGGGTACTGAACTAAGTTTGATATTCTTAAGGCAGAAATATGTAGAACACGAATCAGTGGGCGAACGTTAGATATCACTAGAGTTTTAATATCTGAATAAGGTAATTACGAGAGTCAAGGTCGCCTGTTAATAAAAAAACACTGATCGCTTAGTACGTCCCAAATGGAATGGTTAAATATGAATTACACTGGGCAAGGTCTTAGCCACTTTATAGAAAGTTAATAGGTGCGTATCAAGCTAGTACTATAACACTTAGTACTAGTAACATGAATCTTGAATAGTATGGGTAGATCTGGTCCTGGTTATCTTGCTTCCGGTGATGTTGGGGGCTAACGACTGGTTCCTCGGCCGTCCAGATGGTCCAAAATGTAGGAAGTTCTCAAGTCGGATCTCTTGATGATCGTTGCTGGCTACACACTTATATACCCACGAATTTGTGCGAAGGTTATAAGGTGCACGTTAGGACTTGTACATGGACAGATGCTTCTATCAGTCTTCTCTGCCACGGAGTCTGCCGGATCTGGAATCTCTCAACTCCGGAACAACACAAGGGCAGAGCTAGAGGTAAACTGCAGGGTAGTGACCACTGGTTGGTGTCTAGCTTTCAACTGATTTGACTGGGGGCGGGAGGTAGATTTATAGGCTCGGTTCTGGACCCTGCAGACAGTAGGGATCTCGAGTCTTATGGACTTAATTGAGCTCTCAATAGATATGGGGACTAGGTAAGATGGTATTTACTGTTGTGGCACAGGGCGATAGGAAGCCTTTATATTTTCATATAACTGAGCCTTAGTAAGAGGTACTATTTTGGCTATACTGGACGTATTTAGGGGAGAGAGACTGGATCTACTTTGCGAGGAGGATGGGGACAGCTGTGATAGGAGTGTCTCTCTAGATTGTTCAATCTTCATTCTATGGTATAGCTGAGGTGCTAATTTAGTGATCAGAGCATGCAAGAAAGGTAAATGGTTTATTGTGAGGTAATAGAGGTTAGTAAAGGTGTTAGTCATTCATGGTTAGTTCATTGATAGGAAGAATTCCTGTGCTACCTGGCAATGACTCGAGAGTCAAAACAGGGGCCAGGTATACCTCCGCGGGGGTGGGGGTCTCCCTCCTCGGGTGGGCAAAAAGGGGGAGCTGGGCGCCCTCTCTGATATAGTCGTCCGGCGGCTGTGGCTAGGGGCTTGCCATATCACCAGTGTTTGTAATAACCCTCTGTGTATGAGACAGATGTGAGTGTCTTTAATACCAAAACCGAAGGTGCCTTAGCTAGCTGGTTTTACTCGGCTGGTTGTTAATTGTAGGGTTTGCTGGATATGGTGGAGACTGGGTTGCTAACTCTGCCACATTTATCTGGAAGTATGACAATAGAAGTTAGTTACTGGCGGGGCGGCTAGCCTCGCACCGACGACCATTGGGTGCAGGGTTGTGAATGTGTTGTAAGAGAATAGATGGCATGCAAGGGGCTAGTAAAGTTCTAATGTTGTTCTGGCCTACTAAGTGAAGGTAGGCTGGATAGGAGTATATATATAAAAGGTTGGAGAGCGTTAGTAACGGACAATTCAAGGATCTTCAAGAGGTATGAGAGAGAGGCTAGGTCGGACAAGAGTCGAGAAGCGCGGGTGTCTTAATGAGAGGGGGGGGAGAGTTCAAGGGCTACAGGGAAATTTGGCCCCTAAGGTCCCTGGGCGTGGGGGTGGCATTAGGCTACAATTGATATGGAAGTTTGAAAAGGCAGTAGAATACGTTAGCCAAATGCTACCGGGGAATGCAACTATGGGGTGGTATATGAGTCTGGAAAAGATAGAGTTATGTGATCAGTCAGAGGGTTATGGATACTATTAGTTGGCCCTGGGAACTGCGTTTTCTATTAAATATAAAATACCAACCACAGTGGCAGTTCGTAGGGGTACTTAGTTATTGTTTCGGGGTACTTATGACAGATACTGATAACCAGGTTATCTTATATAATCTCTGGTTGGGGTAAGAGGTGTAATACACGAAGTAAATTGGCGTAGTGTGGACTGTGGATACGAAGGAGGCAAGGGGAAGACGTATGACAATTGTGGAAAGTAAATGGAAAAAGGTGAACACAATGGCGGATAAAAATACTTAACCTGAGGGTTGCATACATAGATTTATGGGGGGATGGGTCTTCAGAAGCTTAGTCTGGCAAGACAAGATGTTAGGGAATGTTAATATTAATACTTAGTTACTAGAGGAGCAATGCAAGGGGCGACTGAGCACGGGTTACATATATCTATACTCGTCATGGAAAATGATATAAGAGATCTAGGGACAGCGTGGGTGCTTTAACTTCTAAGATATATAACATCTACTTCTCGGATGCAAGAACATACATAGATATAATTATGGCTGTCTGATGTGTTGGCATTGGCTCAACGTCGGGACAGGCATGGGTGTTTTTAATATGAATGTATATTCCTGTTCATCATCTTTGTAGTTAATAAGTGTAGGACACGAGGGGTTAGTGTACGTGAGGTGTGGAAAATGGTCGGTTTTAGAAAAGGTAAATGGGTGTGTCCTGGAGCTGTTTAGCCCTGCGGGCTTGGGCCTGCCTGGAATGGCGGGCTCGGTCAGCTGGTCCTTTCGTTCTGTGGACCTTTCTTCCGGGTGTTTCTGTGTGGTGTTCGCTCGTGGCTTCTGTGGTGGGCTTCTTGTTCTGGGGCATTTTACACCTCTTAACCCGTTGAGACCCAGCGTCGCACGTGTTGCGTCGGCAGTCTTTGATCACCAACTCCCAGCGACGCATCACGTGCGTCCGACATATAAAAAACACTTACGTGGCTCGTAAGGTAGGAAATGGCGGGAGAATAGGAGGGGGCGGTACCGTAGTGTGTGGGGGAGCCGGGCCAGTAGGTGTGAGCGGGCCGAGACAGCCGCGCGGCTGGTGGTGGTGGGCTTAGTGGGGATAGTTTACACCCCTAGTTTACCGCCACTTTGAACCTTCATTACTCCAGTCGTATGGGAGCTAGAGGCTTGAGATTTATGTGAGATACTCCTTAGGATGTATGCCGTACAATGCCATACTCAGTTTTTACCCTAGTGCTCCCGGGCGGGTGGTCATGCGGGGGAGACGAACTATTGAAACCCCCCCCCCCCGCCCCCCAAATGACCGAAATGATTTTTTTTATTTGTGTGTTCATTTCTCACCATTCTCTTCCATTTTGGCTCAACAAATTTTTTTGAAGCTCCCCCCCCCCAACCCCCCACCGGCCCCCCCCCCCAAAAAAAAATGTCAGAGGTGATTTTTTTTTGTTTTTTTTTTTCATTTCTCATCCTTGTCTTCCATTTTAGCAAACAAAAAAAATAAGTGAAAATGGCTTGGGACTGTGGTGAACAAAATATTATAACTAGCCGGGGCTCAACGGGTTAAATGATACAAAAATAACAGACTGCGAGGATTAACCCGGGAACTGCAGGGAGACTCTTAAGAGTTCCCCCGGCGGACTGCGGGGAGACTCTTATGAGTGAGTGAGAAAAAAAAATCAACTTTTGACATCGAAAAAAAAAAAAAAAAAAAAAAAAAATATATATTTTTGTTTGGCCCCTGGGCCATGCAAAATCTCAGTACTCTACCTCCCCTCCTTCCCCACTTTCCTCCTCTCCTTCAGTTATCACCTATTTTCCCTGTTATTCCCTTATTCTGAGGTATATTTTCGTGCTAACATTAGCGAGTTGCAAGCAGGGTGTTGTCATCACTGATGGCAATCGAGTGCAAGAGAGAGAGAGAGAGTATCGATCGACTGTGTCTCAGTGGCCTTGGGGGAAATTGGCGGGAAAGTAGCTTGCCTCACCCATACATTATACAACTCGCGGGCTATATCTCCGATTTTGACCATCCAAACGCTGTTTTCACTCGTTTTATTGTTGTTTCAGGTTAATACCTTTATAATCAACCCATAATAGGCGCATATGGATAAGTATTAATGCTATTAATGGCACAATGAATATTTTAGTGACGGAAACACCTCAAATACGTCAGCACAGGGGGACGTTTCCAATTACCCCCATGCGCACTTCAGAGGTTAACTACGGTAGGCTATAATATATAGTCTGTTATATTTCAGCTGATGGTAAATTGAATCCCTTAGCAACGGATTTCTCGATAATTTTTGGAAAATATGTATATCTATAGACCTACAGTATATCTGTGTCGAATTAATGCCAAGTATTCGTAATTACCAAACTATTTTGCTACAAAATCTACATAATAGCTGAGTAACCAAGATGGTAACATTATCATCAGCTGGGAAATAAATAGACTTAGCGAATGTCAGCAGTTTATCAATATAGTTCGCCAGTGAAATAATATTGTGCCTTCTAAAATTGTCAAGGAATTTCTGTCCATGGCTTTGCAATATGCGTAATAAGGTAGGCTACTCTTATTTACTCATAACCATAACATAGCACAATCATAATGTATCCTTAACCCTTAACCAATGGCGCACGACATCTGTCGAGTTAAATAAATTTGGACTATGTGGCGGTGCACGACAGCTGTCGAGTGCCATTTTCAGCACGTAATGTTGCTGAGAGAGATAGCTGAGCGGTGGGACGAGCGTAGTAACCTTATGACCGCTCCCACGACCACCGTGGACGTACTGAACTGTATTCCACCTTCCTCCCCCATCTCTCACTCGCTACACAGGGAATTATGTACGGAAATTACCTTATTTTAGGTTTTTTGCACTCGTGTTGCACGATCGTTGCAAGAGAACCAGTGGTCGTACAAGGATGGTTCGGGTGTCATTGGAAAGCTATGTTTATGCCCTTTCAGGCATAGATACTTGTTTTACGCTCTGGGTCTTGTTTATGCATGAAAATGAGCACGGAAACAACCCTATTTAGGGTAACAAAAAAAACGCTGGGTGGCACAGTGTAAAATACCCTACCACCCGCTCTTTGTGTGTTAATGTAGTTAATATTTGAAATATACTAGGTGACTACTTTTATTTACCAGAGAGAGAAAGAGAGGCAGGCAGGCGCCTCACCCAGAGAGAGAGCTAGAGAGAGTGAGGCAGACTGGCTCCTCCCCTGTGGGTGACGTCACAGCCACTGCGCCCTCTGATTGGTCTTAATTGCCCCTATGATATAATACTAGTAATGACTTCGGGAATATGCGGGCCGGAAGTCACGTCACCTCAACATTTACTTTGGCGCACTTAGTCAGGTTGATAGGAAAAATTTCTTTGGGGGTAAATCAAATTGGCTTGGGCAATTCTGTTCTTCAGAATAGGGGGATCCATGTGGACTAGTGAGAGTAGGGTATATAACTTAGCTAACCTTCACTTAAATATGACGACACTAGAAATATATGAGTGCAAGACCTCGTTAACTACATGAACCGTAGAGGGTCTGGGTGAATGCACAACAAATCTCCCTATCACTGCCATGTATGCTGGGAGATGTTACACTATCAATGAACACTTTAGAACATCAGCAGGACGTTGTGCAAGCGCTCTTTAACCCCTTCTGTACTGGCGACGTCTTTGTAATTTATTCTAGCTATAATTAGACGATTATGTACAGTTTAAGAAGGATCTGTGGTAGTAAAAATGGTTAAATGAGATAGTTCGAAGCCTGTCAGTTGCTGGAGGCCCTTTTTAAACTGAATAAAACCATCTAATAGTAGCCACAATAAAGTTAAAAGGACAGCACCGGTACAGAAGGGGTTAATTACACGAACACTAGAGGAGGTCTGCCGATGCTGGGCAATCTCCTTCACATTGGCATGTACACTGGGAGATGTTACACAATCAATGAATACTTTGGATCGCCAATGGGATGTTGTTTCACACTTATTCTGATCCGTGAAAGCCCTCGTTAATTGCACGAACACTAGAGAGTCTACTTCACACCGGCAAGTACAGTGGGAGATATTACACAATCAATGAACACCTTAGAACATCAGTGGGACGTTGTTGCACACTTATTCTGAATATTATGAGCCCTTGTTAATTTTGCGACCACTAGAGTGTCTTTGTGGATGCACAAATGAACACTGTGGAGAAAGGGGATCTATGTGCAAGCCCTCGCTAATAAACACGAACACTAGAAGGGCTGGCCGAATGCACAAGTGAACACTGGTTGACAGGCAATGCAAGCGTCTTGGGGACACTGACGTTGGGATACCACATTGATGGTGCAGACACAATGGAGTCAAACCTCCACTCTCGTAGTGGTCTCAGTAGCTCGTCCTTCCACTGTCGAACTCAGTTCCTTGAAATAGTCTTCAGAGTCCACATTAATAAGCGTCCTTAACTCCTGCAACCCACAGGACTCTATAGGCGGTACTTCCTCTCCACAACTAGCTTGACCGGGACACAAGTCTAAAAATGTCTTTCTTTCAGAAGGTGGGTTATTGTCCCAGTATGTGCTTCTGCTCTCTATCAGAGTGTCCCTTGGATTGCGTCTACTATCTTAAGATTGTGACTGCTAAGTTGGTAGCAAGGAAGGAAGCAGAGGGGGAGGGTGGTTGCTAGTAGCGAGCACGCGTCTCTTTTTGTTCTGGAGGGGGATTCTGGGTCTTGTATACCCTTGTCCTGGATTGCATTGTGCCTGTGTGGGGTCCAACAGACCAGTTACGTCACGTTGTGCTTGGTGGCCCCATCTTCCTGATCGTGGAGCGTGTCTAAGGTCTTGGGTGGTGTGAGGGCTCCCCAGGCAGGTAAGGTGGTGAGTCGTGCGACCCAGCTTGGCCAATTAGCGGTCTTGGCTTTCTCTTCTTGCCATTCCGTGCTCCGTTATTATGTAGGCACCGTGGGCAGGTGCCAGGGAGGGTATAGGGGTTTCCACCTTCAAAGCCATGAGGGGTACAGGCTCGGGGGTTATGGGTGGTCCATATTCTGCCAAAGGGTGAAGGAGGTCCCCAACGTGATTGTCCAGAATATCTTATCTGACGACTTGGAGGATGTAGAATAGGGGCGGCGTCTCGACGAGAGCTGTCATAACGTTGATATAACTGTCAGGGATGCTGGGGGAGCTAGTTGTACTGCGAGGGGCACTGTGGCCCGTGGGTGTTGGGAAAGTTGGGGCGTTAGGTAACTACTTAGAACCTGCCCAACAACAATTATATTGAAATTCAGTACAGAAATTAATTGACACTCATCCTTATAGCATCCAACCTCTTTCTGCAGCGGTGGACATCACTGGTGCAGTAGATCAATGTCGCATTTACTATATGAATACTTGCACCTATTCAGCATGATGAAGCTGATAACCAGTATACTGGTTATATACAACTCTCACAACCACAGCCACTCCTGCAGTATAATACACTAAATAATGCCCTTCATACACTATACATAAAGCTTTCCACCTAGCCTACGTGGGTTATGAGTGTAGTAAAAATAAAAAGCATGGGAAACAGTTAGGAACTAGTGAACCTGGTACCTGTGTTGTGGAATTGTTATGAAATACAATGCTGTCACACATTCATTAACCTCCAACATGGGAAGCATTAAAGCACGTTTTTCAAAGCCGTTAAAAAATTGCAGCAAAGATAGGATATGTATGGAATTGTGGGTTACAACTAGGACTAAGTGTCATACCCAACATCGTAATACTGTCACACATCAAGCAAACGCACCTCCCACCTCCTTCCTCATCATCGTGGTGGCAGTGGCAGCACTCAGGGACCATTCTTTAACCCCAAAATATATCCTATATACTAATTAAATAGGGCGATCTAGTAACAAGCACTTTACAAGCAATGGAGGAGGAGGGCAGGGAAAGGGAGGATGTGTGCATGTTTACTCCCTCCACCCTCCCTCTTTCAGCCTCAACGTTGTTTATCGGACTATTTTTTTACAAAAACATTCTCTACATCTACTTTCTGGTTCCTAATTCTTTACATGTGCCTTGAGTTTCAAAGTTATGTACATGTGGTTCAATAATATTACTTTATATGGGAAATATAAGGGATATTACGAAAATCCTCCCCTTCCTCCTCCTCTTCTCGTCTCTCTCCAGCCTCACATTCGCTAGCTGCCCATGCACACCAGCTACTTCAAATTCTAACAACCACACGACAACCACATAATTTTTTGAAAAATAAAATAATTATAAAATAATTAAAATATAATAATTAAAATAATTAAAATAATTCAGGTGCAGGAATGCATATCCACCACATTTATGTACTTTCTGGTGTGTTTTGCAATAGTCGTATTTTTGGCGAAATTTTAGCACCATGAATGAGTCAATTCAAACCTATGTTCGCACTCCATATGTTAACAGTTTGATGGTAAAGTTATAAGTTTACACCTTTGCAACAATGTTGTTAGAAATATGCAATACCTTCATCCACATTAATACTATGCAATAACCTTCAATTCGCAATGACCGTCATGTGACAGGAGAGAGAAAATTGGCCATCTGTACAGTGCCCGTCATATGACGGACGCCATTTTGAGGCTATTAAAAGCGCTGAGAGAGAGACTGGGCGTTGCAGAGATGACAGGCGGGCTTGGTCCACTCGCCATGGTCGCGCGGCACGTACTGGGGTCTACCTTATAATTCCCCCGCCTCCTACACCTCTCATACTCGGAAAAAACGCCAAAATACCTAATTTTCGGCGATTTTCCCGTTCGGTTGCACGATCGTTGCAATATAATCCGATGTCGTACAAGGATTTTTCATGCCTCACTCTCATTGGAAAGCTTTATCTTTGCACTTCCACGGATATATAATTGTATTACGCTCTGGCTCTTGCTTATGCATGAAAAAGAGCATGGAATGAAGGTAATTTTCTGCAAGTATACCCGCCAGGCGCTACAATGATATATGCCCCCCCTCCCGCCTTTCGGGAGTTAACCCACTGTGGTTATCAACTATAACCAGGCCTCCACCAGCATTTGAAACAGGTTATATTGTCTCCATTGGTACCATAAAGACATCAGTTAATTGTATATTATTTGTGCAGGGAATACAGCGGATTGTTCTTCCCTGGGAGCAGCCTGAGTCCTGATGATGTGAAAGCACTGGTGGTTAAGCTCGGGCAGAAGAATATCAGGATCAATAAAAGAGCTGGCATCCATGTCAACTGCCCGGCCCTCACCAAACTCACCCGATTTGACCTTCTAAAGTTCACCTGGGAACACCTCAACTGTGAACTTTATTGGTTAGTTACACTTTTTCTCTTTATGTATTGCAAATTTTACAAACTGGACTGATAATTACTGTCCACTTGGTATAATTTATTTCAAATATTTCTTTCCATGTGAACCAAATATATTAAAAGATGTTTGTTCATTGGACATTCTCTTTTACCTCACCATTAACCTTTTCAGTACTGGTGACATCCTTTTTTATTTATTCTGGTTGCTATTATGCGATTTTATTTCAGTTTAAGAATTACCTCTAGCAACTCAAATACTATAAACCATCTCAATTAAGCCATTTAACTAAGTTGTTATTGTTGTAATTATTAAGGCTGGGTGGAGAACACATGATGCATCCTGTCACGGTAATAGTAGATCTGCTGGGATCCCTTGGGAAATAAAAGGCCCATCCGTCACGAACCTGGGAAGGGCTGTCAAGGACAGTAACACTCATGTAATGTAATGGATAATATGGAGAGATGAAGCGATGAACAATGACAGCGGTCAAGGAGAAGCAGCGAGGGGAAGAGAAGAGGCAAGGATGAGGGAATGGAACTAACCATCAAAGGCTGAAGGTAGCCCAAGGCACAGACAAAAAGGTGGCATCCTTGTAGAAACCCCAAAAGAAGGTGCAGATTTTGCCAAAAACAAAGCCAAGCACCAAAGAGGTACCATCCTGGTAGTGGGCAATCACGGGTCACATTCTTGGAAGGTGTCAGATTCCACTACCCCCAAGATTAAAGGTCAATAGCCGGCATAGAAGGATGAGCGGAAAACAAATCAGGACAAAAAGGAGGACGAGGATGTAGCGGGGGGGGGGGGGGGGGGGGTAGTTCCACTTTATCAAATTCGATGGGTGGTCTATTTGGACACCTAAATGGGATGAAATGTTTTATAATCGCCAAACTAATGGGTCAAGGTGTCATAAAATTGCTATCTAATGGGGCGAAATATAAGAACCAAAAGGACGACCCTTGATTTCAATGCAGTTAACCCCATACTAATTTTCTTCCAGCTTCACCTAATTAGTTTGGCAATTATAAGACGCTTCACCCCATTAAGGTGTAAAAAAAATTCTGGGCGAGCAATAGCGAGCCTGCAATTTTGGAGAAACTGGCATCATGTTCCTACTGAAAGATATATATATTTAGCTTGATAGGCATCCTGGGGCCTTTTTGTACTTGGTTTGAAGGGGGTCTGGAGAGGTGTTATTCTTAGCCTAGGGAGCAAAATAAAAGTGCATTGCTCGTAAATGGCAAAGTCAATCAAATCCCTCCATCATAATTACACAAGATATCAAACCAGATAGTGTTGAAATTCACTTAAGGGTTATTTTTCTGGACCCCTTTTTCCCCCATGTTTGTCCCATTACTTTTGATATTTTAAGATGTTTGCCCCATTAGTTTGGCGATTTTAAGCCATTTCGCCCCTTTTCTGTCAATTTTAAGACCTTAAGTGACATGTAGAAGTCGATGTTGCAATTTAGGAGGGACCGACCGTTGGCCGGGATATTTTCTACCAAAAAATTTGCAAATTCATCTCGAAGGGGGGACTCTTAATAATAATAATAATAATAATAATATTTATTCAGTCAGCAATTTACAGAGTTGGTACCACATAGTTTGTTACAAATATGACATGTACCAGCCTTGCATAATTCCAACTAAGGATAGCCCAATAAGGCCGTTAGGCGTATTTCCATTGGGGTCCTTGTGGGATTAGGTTAGCTGGGGGAAAGGGGAGGATAAAGAAATAGATACTTTAGAAAAAGTATTTCTAGGGGGTTATTTTAAGATACCTTACATCCTATAGTAAATATCAGTAATCCGTAATCAGTAATAATTTCAGTTTGGTTTGTCTATCTCTTATGTCGTATTTAGTAGTAGACATAAGCTTGGTGCTCCCTTATCGAAGCTGTCCGGTTCAGGTGTTCCTTCAGGCTACGTCCTTCAGGCTACGTCTGAAGGAATACAGTGTTCTCTTTTCACGGACTGACTGGGGTAGGTCGTTCCAGTCTTTGATGGCAGTGAAGAAGAATGTTTGCTTACCCTGTCCTTGGATTCTCGGGACCTTAAAATTAAACATCATGTTTCTTGTATTATGTCCACTCCTCTCATTTGCTTTAACAAAATCATTCTTTAGATACTCTGGAGCTCTGTCATAGAAAATTTTGAAGGCATTAGTTGTCCTGATTTGTTTGGCCCTGTCAGAAACATTGAGCATACCTAGTGACTGAAGTTGTTCCTGGCCAACATGTGATCTGGGTCCTAGGTTCAGCATGAACCTAACCATTTTATTTTGAGTGACCTGAAGTTTGTGCTGTGCTGATTTAGATGATGCAGAGTACCAGGATGACACAGAATAGTCAAAATGACATTGAACAACCGCTTGGCAGAGGGTCTTTTTGGTCGCCGCGGGCAAGCATCCCACCTGTCTATACAGGTATTTTATACGTGCTCTACACTTACTCAGGATAGATTCCAAAATTGTTTCACCTGACAAACTCGCGTCCAGTTTCAGTCCGAGATATTTAACTTGTGACACTGTTGTTATAGGAATATCATTACAGTTGATCGAGAAGCCCACAATGTCTTTCAGTTTGCGTTTTGTTCCACATAAGATGGCTTCCGTCTTGCCCAGGTGAAGAGATAGTCTATTGTCCACTAGCCATTCACTACATGATGCTAGTTCTTTGGAAAGTGAAGCGACAATACTTATTGGGTCTTTCCCTGAAACCAGAAGCACGCTGTCGTCTGCATACAGTAATAATTTACATGAGACGCTCAGTTCCATGTCGTTCACATAACAGAGAAAGAGTAAGGGACCAAGGATGCTTCCCTGCGGGACCCCACAGTTAATTGGCATAGGATCAGATATATTATCATCAATTTTGACTCTTTGGGTTCTACCACTAAGATAAGATTTAAACCAGTTCACAGACCCTATGCCCATAGCTTGTAGTTTATTACATAGGATATCATGGTCTACTGTGTCAAACGCTTTTTGTAGATCAAGAAGAACCATACCGGTGTAGTTACCTTTAGACATTTCTTTACGAATGTGATCCGTTAAGTGGATGAGACAGGAGTCTGTCGAGTACATGCATCTGAAACCTGATTGAAACTTATAGAATAGATCATTTTGTTTGAGGTAGTGTTCAATTTGGGTGTATACCGCTCTTTCAAGGATTTTAGATACAATACATAATATGCTAACTGGTCTGTAGTTGCCAACTTCTAGTTTATTTCCTTTCTTGAATAGAGGGGTTACAATAGCTTCCTTCAGTTCAGCAGGTACTGTGTTGGTGTTAATTGACAAGTTGATGATGTGGGTTAGGGGGCCTGCTATACCAATGGCTCCATCTCGTAGAAATTTGGCAGGAATTTTGTCTGGTCCTGTGCTCTTATGTACATTTAGGTTAGACAGCTCGTCAAAAGTGTATTTTGGTGTAACATTTTGCAATCTAAATGTGTTCGGGTGTATGTCTTTATCTCTGTAGAAATTACGAAAGGTGGCCGTTGTTGTCGTGTATTTATTGAGAGGTTGAGGTAGGTTCTGTGCAAGTGTGTTTGCTATGGAAGTGAAGAAGGAGTTGAAGTAGGTTGAAATTTGTCGTTTATCGTGGCAAACCTGATCATTAATGGTGAGAGCAATATTAGTGTTAGACGAATCCCTTGTCTTGTTGCTGTAGCCTGTTGTTTTTAGGTGCCTCCATAGTTTCTTTGGGTTATTCTGATATTCCTCTGCCTTATTGTGAAAATAATTATTTTTCGCTGATTTCAATCTCTTACTTAGTTTATTCCTGGCCCTGTTGAACTCATGTTTCAGACCTTGATCCTGTCTATGTTTCGCTAGCCTTTTTAACAGATTGTCTCTGTGTTCCAGATGGTGTAGTATGTCATTGTTGATCCATGGGTCTGACCTTGCTTTAATTCGTATGTCTTTCAGAGGAGCTATTTCGTCTAGGATGTTTGTGATGATGGTTCTGAAGCCAACCCATGCGTCATTAACGTTTGTACTTCCAAACACTGGAGACCAGTCTGTATTCCATAAAATTTCCAGAAATGTTTCCTTATTGTAGTTTCTGAGTGACCTTGTTTTGATAATCTTGTGATTCTCTAGGGTAATTTTTGTGGTTTTCCGTGTGCAATATGTGACGAAGTGATCACTTATCCCAGTCTGTATAACCCTGATTGGGATATTTTGTCCTCTCTGTTACAGTTTATGTGGTCTAATATTGTGGCAGTGTTCTCAGAGATACGTGTGGGGGTTGTGATGAGTTGTTAGTGATTGTGCATTGTCAGTACATGCCTATATTCTCGTACAAGCCTATCATTTCGTTGTTTGTAACACAGGTTAAAATCCCCTAGTATGATGGATTCATTCCGAGGGTCTAGCGATGACAAAGTTCGTTCAAATTTGGTCAAGAATTGTGTGTCGGCTGGTGGCCTATAGCATACCCCAATTGTGATGGGTCTTGTCCTCGGCAGGTGTAGGTCGATCCACAGAGCTTCGTGATTTTCTACATGGAGGTCGGTCCTAGTTGTGTGTGTGAGGTTGTTTTTTACATACAGACATACTCCTCCCCCATGCCTATTGCGATCATTCCTAACCATGTTGAAACCTTGAATGTTTATTTCACCATCGTTTATACTTGAATCCAGCCAGGTTTCTGTGATTGCAATATTGAAGCTTTGGCCTTATTAGCTAACAAGTTTATTTCTGACAATTTATGGTACATTGATCTGGCGTTAATGTGGATAAGATGGAGCACTTTGTTGGTGAACACTCTGTATTCATCTTTGATTTTGAATGTGTCCTGGCTGGATTCTGAGTTGTTAATACTTGGATCATTTACATTAATATTCGGTAATGAATGCAAGGCACACTTATTGCAAAGGAATTCCCGTTCTTCACTGTTGGTCTTCTTAGAGATGCACTTCATGTGAGCTACCTGTTTACACTTTACACAGTTTTGGATCTTCTGACGTCGTGTTATGAGTGATTCACAAATAAAACAAATAGATTCGCGATGTTGTACAGCTGAGTTCCTACATTTTTATGGATATTTGTATACGGTTTTTGGAGGTCTAGGGAGGAAACTAAAAGTCTCCCCTTCAGTTGCTTCGTAATCACAGTGTACAGTTGGTCTCATTCATTCCCATACACTCCTTGATTTTATGTATGGAAGGAAAACTATAGTCTATTCACTGTAAGTAGGCGAGACATCATGATCTCTAACCTCTGTAACTCAAAAACGACTAGAGTAATCGAGCTAATATTTCTACCATTTGGGAGTAGTCATTCAAGGAATAGCTGTGGAAATTTGCAGCCAATTTGCTCTAGCTCTTTTGGAGTTACAGAGGATAGAGGTCATGATATATCGCCTACTTACAGCGAATAGACTATAGTATTTTTGAATTAGAAGTGAAATTTATTGTGCAGTAGTTAAATAATATGACTGATTCTAGCAAATTATTTACTAAAGCATTATGGGTACGAAAAGAATAAATAATGTGTCCATAATAATCTACCCATTTAAAGGCATATTGGTAGTAATAAACCTTAATCTTCTACTAGTTGAAAAGATAAATCACTATCAGTATACCCAATGATCTTATGTACCTTTGTTATATGCTACATATTTTGCAGTGTATAGTGAAAATCGTTTGAACATTTTATGGTAACAGTTGCTTCACATAAGGTTGTTTTACTTGTGACTTATTTTTCAGGAACATTAGGAACATAGCTACAACTTTAACACCATCTACTGTAGTACTCAGTCTTGTGGGTTATTATGATGTGTTATTTAAATTATTATTATTGTGGGTTTTTATTGATCTATCCATGTTCGAGCAATATATTGGTAGTTTGCCCCCTAGACTAAGAAAAACGTCTGACATAGGTGGCTCCTTCTTCTGGTACAGGGCAGCTACCTCATCAGACACAGGCAGTTCCCTCCTCTGGTACAGAACAGCTCCCTCATCAGGCACATGCGGCTCCTCCCTCTGGTACAGGTTAGCT
The DNA here is from genome assembly GCA_032716605.1 of Paralithodes platypus. Taxonomy (NCBI): domain Eukaryota; kingdom Metazoa; phylum Arthropoda; class Malacostraca; order Decapoda; family Lithodidae; genus Paralithodes; species Paralithodes platypus. The sequence continues at coordinate 19,954,757 of CM064525.1, forward strand.
CTCTTGTCCATCACAGGCAGCTCTTTGTTTATCTTTGATGCCTCTGCTATTGCCAGTGCCATCCACAGCCACCACTGGACTCAGTCCAGGACCATAAGTGTCCCGAGGTCGAGGAGCTCAAATAACTGCCGTCTGTACCTGATGAAGGAATATCTGAAGTCCTTCTGTCCTTTGGGAGGTGAGTGGAAGAGTCGGGTTCGGCGGGAGTCTCAAGAGGAGAGGGGAAGTTGAGCTCGGTGGGAGTCTCAAGGGGAGTGGGGACGCTGAGCTCGGCAGAAGTCTCAGATGTTCTGTCTTCCTGCTCCAGAAGCCGGGGTTTATTAGGCCAAGCCCTGGATCCTGGAACTGTGTCTTGAGTTTCCCAGTTTTGGCTGCTAGCAGAATACCTGGACTAATCACATCGATGGTTCTGCCCACTGATTTACTCCGTGGTCTGAAAGGATACACACTTAGGAATGGAGAAATGGTTGAATTTTGGGTTATGAGTGGTCACAAGGGAAGAGAAGGTGGATACGTCACAGGTCCTGGAGGTGCAGAAGTAAAAAGATCCACATTTGCTTCACGTCCAATGTCAGCACACCAACTTAAGAGAGTAGGGAACAATGACACACATGCCAAAATCTACACATGTAGGCTATTCGGTCAGTAGTAGCCATTGCTGGCTTAAATAAACAACACATGCGTCAGATATTTCCCCAAGAAACTGCCGATCATCTATATTCCACCCGGGTCCCTAGCTCGACCACCAGTGACGAGAACCCTACTTCCTACGGCCTAGGAGACCACCACTCCACCACTTTATACACAACTCACTCCGAAGAGGTGATTGACCATCAATACACCTCTAAACAGGTAAAGCTGTCCCCCTTAGCCTGAGTAACAAAAGCAACAACAAAAAGAGCCTGAAACCTTTATAGACTTGGCGGATTTGAAAGCATAAATAGACGACGATGAATATGAAAAAGAGGAAGACCAAGATCAAGAGGAAGAAGAAAAGGAAAACAAGAACAGGAAGAAAAAAACAAAAAAAAGAGGATGACTGAATAATAATAAGAAAAAAAATCAAATGCAGAAGACCACAAAAACGACACCAACCATGACCTGTTATCCCAATTCTAATTCTAAATTAAAGTACAAGCAGGAGGTTGAATATGTGTATATGACTTCACTTACTATCTGCGGGGTAACATCGATCAACACAAAAATCCGGAAATGTTAACAAGGATGGGTTAACTGTGGTTTTCTGTTACGACAAGCTATCATTTAAGCGACTGAAAACAATCCTCAAGAATACCTAGGGAACATCTATGGGACGATCAAGACCATAAAAATCCTTCACCTTTTCCAACATCAGCGACCTTTCTACCATGTCTGATGTTCGTCTGATTGAAGCTGGGAAAATTTAGAAATACAGCAAGGAAGACAGTCATCCACCTCTTACTCTTATACGTTGCAGCTTATTTCCTACTTTACTTCTCTCGAATTCTTAGAGACCTGGTACCTCCCCAACTTGTATATCCCCATCCCTGACTTTGACTTCGGTGTGTTGATGTCCAGGGGAGGGTTGGGGAAGGGGTTGAGTTGTTGGGTGAGCTGGTCAAATTCCTGGGTAGAGTTGGGAATGTTCTGGGCAGAGATGTTTTGCCGCCAGGTGGGCCAATCAGGGTAGGTGGCATGCGGGGGTGTTATATATATATATTTTCTTATGCTCTCAGTTGGAAGGACCATATTTCCAGTCTTGCTAAGGCAGCCTCCCAGAAGCTGGGTGTGCTCAACTGCCTTAGGGTGTTCTTTACCCCTGCACAGCATCTTGCTCTGTACAGGGGCATAGTGCGTCCTTGTATTGAGTATTGTTCACATGTGTTGGGAGGTTCCTCTCACACCACTCTCCTAGACAAAATTGAAAGGAAGGCCTTTCGTATCATTAACTCCCGTCCACTCACCAACTCTCTGCAATCTCTCTCTCTTCGCCGCAATGTTGCATCTCTCTCGCTATTCTATCGCTAATATAATAATCAGTGTTCCTCAGAGCTTTCCCAGTGTATACCACCTCCTTTACGTAGGGCACGTGGTAGGCTACCCGTCTTGCAACACAATCCCACCCCTACTCTGTGCAACTCCAACCCAAGAGTGAAACGTTACTCTCAGACTTTCTTCTATTCAACAGCTGAGCTCTGGAACTCTCTCCCAGAATCAGTCTTTCCCTCTTCCTATGACTTGAATTGCTTCAAACTCTGTGTGTCCAGGCATTTTGGCTCGAACGTCCCTTGATTTTGGCCCTGTCACTTTCAACTATGGGGGAGGCACTCGCTATAGGCAGTTCTGCCTTTTGCCTCCCTCACATAGAAAAAAACAAAAACAAAAAATGTATATATATATATATACCTGTATATATATATAAGAACATAAGAAAATGGGAGTCTGCAGAAAGCCGATTGGCCTAAGCAAGGCAGATCCCTGTCCCACACAACCCCAATTACAAAGCCCAATTATAGGCTCAACACTCTAATACCCTGAGGATCATCTTACCAAAACGGTTAGAGATTAACGCAGGATTACGGGGGTCTGCAGAGCGCTGATTGGCCCAACCCTGCTGATCCCCCTTCACACCCAACCCTTCTCGTCCATATGCTTATCCAATTTTATCTTAAAGCTCTCTATCGTTTTTAATCCCACTATAGCACTTGGTAGTCCATTCCACCCATCTACAACTCTGTTACCAAACCAATATTTGCCTATATCTTTTCTGAAACGAAATTTATCTAATTTGAAACCATTTGTTCGAGTTCTTTCGCTATCACTGAGCTTTAGTACATTTGTCATGTCCCCTTTGTTAATCCCACTAACCCACTTGAACACCTCTTATCATATCCCTCTAACTCTGCGTTTCTCAAACGAATGTAAGCCTAATTTCTTCAACCTTTCTTTATACGGAAGATTTCTAATATTATGGATCATTTTTGTCATTCTACGTTGTACGCTCTCCAATGAATCTATGTCCATTCTGTAATAAGGACACCAAAATTGAACAGCATAATCCATATGGGGTCTCACTAATGACAAGTAAAGTTTTAAGATAACATCAGCAGTTCTGTTACTCACACTCCTAGAGATGAACCCGAGAATCCTGTTTGCCTTGTTTCGAACGCTTATACACTGTTGTCTAGGCTTCAAATCATTGCTAACAAACACACCTAGATCTTTCTCACAATTCGAGTTTTCTAATTCCACATTAGCTAGTTTATATTTAACATTTGTATGCATCTTCCCTATCTTTAATACCTTGCATTTGTCAATGTTAAACTTCATCTGCCAATTTACTGACCATTCGTGTAAGGTATCTAGATCCCTTTGGAGGCACTCTATATCTCTATCTGAATAAATTGTTCTCCCCATTTTGGTATCGTATGCAAATTTACTTATCCTACTAGTTATACCTAAATCAAGGTCATTTATGTATATAACAAACAACAGAGGACCTAATACAGATCCCTGGGGGACACCACTTTTGACTGCTCCCCATTCTGACTTCGTACCATTTATGCTGACTCTCTGCTTCCTACCAATTAGCCATGACCTAATCCATCCCAACAACGCCCCACCTATTCCATGCGCCTCAACCTTTCTCATCAATCTCTCATGGGGGACTCTGTCGAAAGCTTTACTGAAATCTAAATATATTATATCATATGACTTGTCATTATCTACTGCTTCATATACCTCTGAGAAAAAACTAAGCAAATTAGTAAGGCAAGAACGTCCCTGAGTGAATCCATGCTGAGAAGAATTTATTAAATTAAATGTATCTAAGTGGTTTCTAATTTTACTAGCAATAATTGACTCTAGTAGCTTTCCTATGATTGATGTAAGACTAATGGGATGGTAATTGGATGCTATTGATTTGTCACCTTTTTTGAAGATCGGAACTACGTTTGCAAGCTTCCAAGCTTCTGGAACTATACCTGTCTCCAATGACTTGTTAAATAAAAATGTTAATGGGTAACTTAACTCATCCCTACATTCTTTTAATACTCTAGCATATACCTCATCAGGACCAGGCGATTTATGAGGTTTTAGTCTGTCAATTTCCTTGAGCACATCATTTCTACTTATAGTAACCGTACTTAACCTATTTTCTATACTATCGCTATATACCTTACGGACTTCTGGAAACTGTGCCAAATTTTCTTTAGTGAAAACGGAAAGAAATTGACTATTTAATGTACTGCACATTTCTAAATCATTTTCTGTCATTTCTCCTATCGAAGTTTTAAGGGGACCAATTACATCTCTAACTTTGGATTTATATAGTTGGTAAAAAGCTTTAGGATTATTTTTTGAGTCATTGGCAACCTTAATTTCATAATTTCTTTTTTCTTTCCTAATATCCTTTTTTACCTGTCTTGATAGATTCTGATAGTAAGCAAGTAGGTGAATTTCGCCTTTCCTAATTTTTCTATATATTCCTCTCTTTTGTCCTAGAAGATCTAATAGTCTATTATTCATCCATTTGGGTTGGTTCTGTGTTGATCTAAATTTTCTTTTGGGGATGTATTTATTTTGTGCATTGAATACTGACTTGATAAAATTATCGTATGTATCTACCAAGGTTGACGTCTCTTCCTGACTTAAGATGACAGGTGCCTGAGAAGGGGTACACTCATTTGGACACCTGGATCGACTTAATTTTTTGACCATAGGGTCAGCTAATAGGGCTCTTCTTAACCCACCATAATTGGCTTTTCTAAAGTCAGGTATTAATGTTGTATTCTCTCTGGTATTACCTTTCCATTGTATATTAAAATACACAGAATTGTGGTCACTATTTCCTAGGTGGTCCCCTATCTCTACATTATTTACCATATGTTCATTGTTACTGAAAACTAAATCGAGAATATTATTACCTCTAGTCGGCGTATCTATGAATTGAAATACAAAACTATCTTGTACTACCTCTATAAACTCCTCAGAATCAGAGTCTCCTATTTGATGCTGCCAATCTATATTCGGAAAATTAAAATCCCCCATAATGCACACATTGCTAAACCTTGATGCCATTTTAATTTCCTCCCATAATGACGTTCCGTCATTTCTACTCATATTTGGCGGTCTATACATAACTCCAATAACTATGGTCTCACTACCTTCGTTAACCTCTACCCAAACACTTTCATTATCGTTATTTAGTCTAATACCTGATTTAATACAGCTTTTTAATGTACTCCTGACAAACACTGCTATACCGCCACCCCTCTTACTTGTTCGGTCATATTTAAACAAACTATATCCTGGTATATCAAATTCTGCTAAAAAATGCCTGGTTTCTGTATTAATCCACGTTTCAGTTAGCGCTATTTTGTCTATATTTTCTTTGCTAACAAGGGCTCTAAGTTCGTTCATTTTGTTACATAGACTCCTACAGTTTGTGTAATATACTCTCAATTTACTTCTTTTCTTTATACCTAATTTACCTTTATTTCTAACGACAATTCCATCTGCCGTTGCACCATCACTACTATCATTTGCATTATAGTCATCATTTTTAGCATGAAACTGAATATCCTTATCGCTTTCGCCTGACGCTAAAATTGTTCCATTTAACCTCTCATTTACACTCTCAATATTTCTGTTCAAAACCCCACAACCACCCTATCTAAAGAACTAGCTAATGTAGAAACCCCTAACCGTGAAAGATGAACCCCATCCCTTGCGTACATCCCATCTCTCCCATAGAAACTATCCCAGTTATCAATGAATGGTATTGCTTTTTCTTTGCAATATTTCTCCAAACGGCAATTGACACCAATCGCCCTGGATGTCCATTCCTTGGGAACTCCTCTTCTGGGTAGGATACAACGTACTACAGGGATCCCTCCCTTCATCCTAACTTTATCTAACACATCCCGATACTGCTGCAGCAGTTCCTCACTTCTACCCTTACCAACATCGTTACTCCCGGCACTGAGACAGATAATGGGGTTATCTCCACTATCTTCCAAGATGTGGTCCATCTTCTCTAAAACCCTCCCAACTCCATGGCCAGGCAGACACACAACCTTCCTAAGTTTAGTGCGGGTAGCCCTAACTAAATGTCTTACCATGGAGTCGCCCACAATCGACACAGACTTACCTTCTCGGGACACAGACTTACCTTTCCCTCGGGAGGATCCAGCAGCTGCAGTTGGAGAACCCCTGGTGGTGGCAGAAGCTCCCTTGGTGGTGGTGGTGGTGGGGGTAGTGGTGGTGGTAGGTAGCACAGCGTCAGAGGTTGGAGCTGAGTCGGCGGCAGGCACTTCGGTTATCCCTCCCTTATCCTGACTATCTTTTCCCTCACATTCGTCTCGCAAAGGAGAGAATGTATTTGTCACACTCATACCTATTCTACTATCCTGCTTCTTGAGTGTGACTTTCCCACCCGTATTTTTAACAACCTGCCATGAATAAAAATTTTCATCAACTTCCTCCCTTTTCCCCTTACTTGACTTTATTTCCTCTTGGCTAAGCTTGAAAGCTAGATTTTCGTCTTTAATCAAATCCACTTCCCTCTGAATTTTAACATTAACCTCCCTTAGAGCCAAGACCTCTTCCTTCACCACAACCATCTCCTCTCTTACCTGGAGAATAAGATGATGCAGATCAGTTAGAGACTCGCACTCCATACCTGCCATGATCCCAATAAGCTTAGCGAGGAGCAAGAAACTAAGTACAGAAAAACAAAAACAAGTAAACTAACAGCTAAAAACTGAGCTATAACACTTTTATATAACACGAGTGCACTGCCCCCAAACACAGGTAGGTGTAATGGTCACTAAAGGTCACTGGTAAGTGGTCCGGGCAGGAGCTCTGATTAACACAACCTTCTCCTGTCACTGACTGAACTAGACCCAAAACAGTATATATATATGTATATATATATATATATATATATATATATATACTCTATATATAATATACAGTATATACTGTATATACTGTATATATATATATATATATATATATATATATATATATATATATATATATATATATATATATATATATATATATATATATATAAATATACGGTATATATATATACAGGGTGTATTAAAAAAAACTGTTACAGACTATGACGAACACAATGTAAAATGGAAATTGAACATATATTATAGTATCACATATTCCCAGATATGTCTTATTGATGAGATACATGCTTATTTAGAAATGTAGCAAAACAGGGTTACGAGAAAAGCACTAAATAAATGATGCATTATAAACATGTTTACTATGGACTTATCTAAAGGGAGAGTATAGGTTTACATATTCACACCTTAGTAATTACGATATCAAAGTTGTCGTAGAATATGGTGATGATATTATGTGGTTAGCAGAAAAATACTAATTACAAGCAGCAGATTATGGTAAAAAAATATGTAAGATTTGTAACTCTGTTCACGGGGTAAAATGCTGATGCCCAAGTCTGGGTTGGGTATCCGAACGCAGCAGAAGGTAATTCAATCTTTTATTAAGCATAGTTCTTGATTCATAGATTAATTGGGAACTGATCATTCCTATGTTGAATGAAATTCACGGAAATATTTTATGTCTCGGTATAAATATTCAATTATAAAAATGTTGGGCATAATTGATTTCTCAAAACTGTATTACATCAGTTGGTGGGAATGAAAAATAAATAAATAAATCTCATTATTACAGTGTAATGACCATGTACAGTAGTGGTCATTAATTCTGATCGATTTTGTAGTCTCGGACTGATTAAACGAATCTCTAAAATGCAAATACCCAGTAAAAATTAATAAGGAGATTTAATTTAAGAACATAAGAACATAAGAAAATGGGAGTCTGCAAAAAGGCGATCGGCCCACACAAGGCAGATCCCTGTCACACCCAACCCCAATTACATAAAAAACATAAGGTCATAAGATCGCGGGAAACTGCATATGGCCATGCGGCCCACATGAGGCAGCTCCCATTCACACCAAGCCCATATCACCCATATGGGAATCCAACTTATGCTTAAAGCTTTCAACTGTTTCTGAGCTAATTACTGTTCTGGGCAGTGCATTCCACATGTTAACAACTCTATTCCCAAACCAGTGCTTTCCTATATCTTTCCTAAATCTAAACTTATCTAACTTGAAACCATTTGAGCGGATTATGTCGCCGTTCTTTAGCTTTAATACCTCATCTATATCGCCCTTATTTAAACCTTTTATCCATTTTAATACCTCTATCATGTCTCCCCTACATCTTCGTCTTTCTAGTGAGTGCAAGCCTAAGACTTTCAACCTCTCCTCATACGATAAATTTCTAATATTTTGTATCTTTTTCGTCAATCTTCTTTGGACTGCCTCTAAAGGGTCGATATCCATTCTGTAATAAGGGCACCAAAATTGAACAGCATAGTCTAAATGGGGTCTTACTAGTGCTAAGTATAGTTTTAAGAAAACTTCAGCAGTCCTGTTGCTAACACTCCTAGATATGAATCCTAGAATTCTATTTGCTCTGTTTCTAACACTTATACATTGGTTTCTGGGTTTCAGATCATTACTAACGAGCACCCCCAGATCCTTCTCACACTCTGAGTTATCCAATTCTACGTTGTCTAGTTTGTATTTCGCATCTAAATTACGATTTCCAATCCTTAATACCTTTCATTTGTCTACATTGAAACTCATCTGCCAATTTATGGACCACTCGTGCAAATGATCGAGATCATTTTGAAGACATTCCCTGTCGCTAGCTGACTCTATTATCCTACCTATTTTAGTATCATCAGCAAATTTACTGATCCTACTCTTTATGCCTGAGTCAAGATCATTTATGTAGATAATGAACAGAAGGGGCCCCAAAACCGACCCTTGGGGAACCCCACTTTTAACTAATCCCCAGTCCAATTTTACACCATTTATACTAACTCTCTGCTTCCTACCAATCAGCCATGACTTAATTCACTTGAGTAGCATCCCCCAAATACCATGTCCTTCTATCTTCCTTAACAGCCTTTCATGTGGAACTTTATCAATGGCCTTACTGAATGAAGTCTAAGTAAACTATATCATATGACTTGTCGTTATCTACCGCTTCATAAACCTCGGAGGAAATACTGAGTAAATTTTATAGGCAGGATCGTCCTGGAGTGAAACCATGTTGAGAGGGTTTTATTAACTTGAACATTTCTAAGTGATTTCTAATTTTCCTGGCAATAATTGATTCTAGCAATATCCCTATAATTGATGTCGGACTAATAGGACGGTAATTTGATGCTATGGACTTATCACTTTTTTTAAATATCGGAATTATATTTGCGAGCTTCCATGAATCAGGAACTAAGCCTAAAGCTAGTGAATTATTAAATAGGTGAGTTAATGGGTCACTTAATTCGTCCTTGTATTCTTTTAATACCCTAGCATACACCTCATCTGGACCTGGAAATTTCTGAGGTTTTCTTTCTCTCAGTCTAAGGCAAAAAAATCTTGGTTTACTCACACTTGTTCTACTGCTGTCCACAACAAGGAGGAAGCATTCTGAGAGTGAGGGTCTGAGTCTGGAGGGTGAGACGGTGAAGCACTTGAGCGAAGCAACCAGCCGCTTCAGAGATGGAGCTGCTTCGAGCCATGATGGATGCTTTACATGTCTCACTCCCCAGACTGGAACAAGACCTCACGGGCTTCACCGTGTTGAGCGGTGGAATGTACAGGCTCTCAGCCTATGCCCGAGAGGGAGTAGTTGGAATATAGAAAAAGAAAAAAAAAACAAAAACAAAAATTCAAACGGTACCGACGCCCTAAAACTCAAGAATCTCATTCTTCCTATGTTTCTGCCCGGAATCAAGCCAAATCTGTTCTTCGGCTTGCCAAGCACTCTTTCATCAATAATAAATGCACTGAACTATCCAACTCTAGCTCTTCCCAAGCTTTCTGGCATCTAGCCAAAAACCTCTCCAACAACTTTTCTTCTTCGTCTTTCCCTCCCCTTTTCCACTCTGATGGCACAACCATCACTTCTTCCTCTGACAAAGCTGAACTCTTTGCTCAAACTTTTGCCAGAAACTCTACCTTGGATGATTATGGTGCTATTCCTCCCTCTCCACCCCCCTCTCTCCTACTTATGCCTAATATCCTAATCTCTTCTAAATATGTACTTTCTACCCTCTCTGGGCTTAATACTAAGAAGGCGTACGGTCCGGACGGTGTTCCTCCTGTTGTACTTAAAAACTGTGCTTCCATGCTGACCCCCTGCCTAGGCAAACTCTTTCGTCTCTGTCTCTCCTCTAACGTCTTTCCTTATTGCTGGAAGTTTGCTCTCATTCAACCTGTCCCAAAGAAGGGTGACCGCTCTCAACCCTCCAACTATCGCCCAATTGCTCTCATCTCTTGTATCTCTAAAGTTTTTGAAACTATTCTAGCTTCCAAATTTCTTAAGCATTTCTCTTCTCATAATCTGCTCTCAGATCGCCAGTATGGCTTCCTTATGGGTCGCTCTACTGGTGATCTTCTTTCATATCTTACTAACTCTTGGTCATCCAACTTTCGGGACTTCGGTGAGACTTTTTCTGTTGCATTAGACATATCGAAGGCCTTCGATAGAGTCTGGCACAAATCTTTAATTTCCAAACTGCCCTCCTTCGGTTTCTGTCCCTCCATCTGTGCCTTTGTCTCTAATTTCCTTTCCAGCCGTTCCATAGCTGCGGTTGTGGACGGCCATCGCTCAATTCCTCATCCTATCAACTCCGGTGTTCCTCAGGGTTCTGTCCTATCTCCTATTCTCTTTCTAATTTTCATAAATGATCTTCTCAACTGTACATCTAGTCCCATCCATTCATATGCAGACGACTCTACTTTACACAACTCAATTAGTTTTCCAGAACGCCCCAGCCAGCAGTCCCTCAAAAGTAAACGTAATGAAGCCATAAAATGTTTATCTTCTGATCTAGCTACTATTTCCAATTGGGGTAGAGAAAACCTTGTTACATTTAATGCTTCCAAAACTCAATTTATCCATCTTACTATCCGTCAGGAACCTCCAGAGGACTATCCCTTATTCTTCAACAATACAAAAATCAACCCTTCATCTTCCCTCAATGTTCTCGGTGTCTCTTTTTCTTCTGCTCTCACTTGGAAGGACCATATTACCAGTCTCGCTAAGGCAGCCTCCCAGAAGCTGGGTGTGCTGAACCGCCTCAAGGGGTTCTTTACCCCTGTGCAGCTACTTGCTCTGTACAGGGGCACAGTGCGTCCTTTTATGGAGTATTGTTCACATGTGTGGGGAGGATCCTCTCACACCGCACTCCTAGATAAAATAGAAAGGAAAGCTTTTCGTATCTTTAACGCCCGTCCACTCACCAATTTTCTCTGCAATCTCTCTCTCTTCGCCGCAATGTTGCATCTCTCTCGCTATTCTATCGCTACTACAATAATCAGTGTTCGTCGGAGCTTTCCCAGTGTATACCACCTCCTCTACGTAGGGTACGTAGTACCCGCCTTGCAACACAATCCCACCCCTACTCTGTGCAACTCTCCAACCCAAGAGTGAAACGCTATTCTCAAACTTTCTTCTATTCAACTGCTGAGCTCTGGAACTCTCTCCCAGAATCAGTCTTTCCTTCTTCCTATGACTTAAATTACTTCAAACTCCGTGTGTCCAGGCATTTTTAGCTCGGAAAAAAAATGTATTTCCTTAATTACTTCGTCACTAGTGACCTGAACTGTGCTTAATATTTCGTCTATACTACCATTAAAAACTTGGTTGACTATTGGAACGTGATCTAAATTTTCGTTTGTAAAAACAGAAAGGAAATGACTATTTAGAGTATTGCACATTTCTAACTCATCATCTGTAGATTTATACAATTGATAAAATGCTTTAGGGTTGTTTTTGGATTCATTTGCTACCTTGATTTCGTAGTTTCTTTTTTCCTTCCTAATTTCCTTCTTTACCTGCCTCGACAAGTTATGGTGATATCCTATAAGGTGGATTTCGCCTTTCTGTATTTTTCTGTATACACCTCTCTTTCTACCTATAAGATCTAATAATTTATTTGTCATCCATTTTGGTTGGTTTGTATGTGATCTAAATTTTCTTTTCGGTATATATATATATATCTTGTTCGCTCTGTAAGGCAGAGATGAACTGATTATACACACTATTTAAATTTTCAGTTGGTTGTCTAACTATCTCAGCTGTGTGACTCACCTGGCCCCGACATCTCTGTTCTGCTGGAACTAATTGGCTTACTTGACCTAAATCTCCTGCCTCACCTTTAATTTTGAGTGACCTTTTTAATCCCCTAAAATTTGCCTTTCTAAAGTCTGGGATAAGAACCTTATTTTCCTTTGGTTTATAATTTAATTCTATAGATATATATATTGATTTATGGTCACTGTTCCCTAGCTGGTCGCCCACTTCTAAATCTTTTATCCAATTTTCTCTGTTGCTAAGAACTAGGTCCAGAATATTATATCCTCTAGTTGGCGAATTTACAAATTGAAAGATAAAGTTGCCTAGTACTACTTCAAGAAAATCTTCGGATTCGTTATTGCTAGTTTGATTAACCCAGTCTATACCTGGAAGATTTAAATCACCTAAGATGCAAACATTATTATTCTGAGATGCCTTACTGATTTCTTCCCATAATAATTTGCCTAAATTTCGACAAAGACAGGGTGCCCTACAAATGGTTCCCAAAATAATTGTCTCACCTTCCCCGCTAATCTCTACCCACACACTTTCATTATCGCTATTTGTTTTAATATCTGATCTAAGGCAACATTTTAATGTATCCCTGACATAAATTGCAACTCCACCTCCCCTTCTGTCTGTTCTGTCATATTTAAATAAATTGTATCCTGGCATATGAAGTTCTGCTAATAGATGTCTAGAGTCAGTATTTATCCAGGTTTCTGTAATCGCTACAATGTCTATATTTTGCTTGCTAACAATAATTGCCCTAACCCGAGACCGCTTCGAATAAGTTTGTATCTGAATTAATGTTCATGACTGTATAATAGTAATAATAATAATAATAATAATAATAATAATAATAATAATAATAATAATAATAATAATTAAAGTTGCAAGCAACGTTGTCCGGGGTTCGACGGTTTTGCAAGCAGGGTATTGTATTGGATACAAATGCTGTGTCACAGATATCAAAAGATCATTTAACTTATCGGGCATGGAGAAACTACAGAAGGAGCAGATTGTGCAAACAAACAAGAGCGAGAGAGGGAGAGATTGGCTGTAAAAGGGATCTGCCTCTATCCGTTTAGTAACAGAGTTGTAGATATGTGGAATAGGCTACCGAGTGCTATAATGGGATCAAGAACAATAGAGCTTCAACTTGAAATTAGATAGAACGAGATTGGTTGGGTGTGAAACGGATCTACCATGTGTAGGTCAATCGGCTCTGGAGACTCCCGTTTTCTTATTTTGTTATTTTCTCATTTGTGAAGGAGATAGAGGGAGTATGGCGAGAGAATAGGATATCGTAAACGTAAGGAAGATAGCAATAAATATGAGAGAGAGAGCGCGGGATGGGTTGGGTGTGAAAGGGATCTGACATGTGTGGGCCAATCGGTTCTCTGCAGACTCCGGTTTTCATATGTTCTCATTTGTGAGAGAGAGAGAGAGAGACTAGGATGCCATAAATGTAAGGAAGACAGAGATAAATGAGTTTTTATGAGATGGGTTGGGTGTGAAAAGGATTTGTCTTGTGTGGGCCAATTGGCTCTCTACAGACTCCCATTTTCTTATGTTCCTATTTCTTACAATTGTGTTTTGGTTGCAGGTATATGATAACAAGGGTGTAGAGTAAGTAGTGTAAATAACATGTAACGTTTATGAGATGGGTTGAGTGTGAAAGGGACCTGCCTTATGTGGGCCACTTGGCTCTCTGCAGACTCCCATTTTCATCTTGGTTGCATGTGTAAGGGATCTGCCTTATTTGTACCGGTGTGCAAACGAACAAGAGCGAGAGAGAAAGAGATTGGCTGTGTAAGGGATCTGCCTCTATTCGCTTGGTAAAAGAGTTGTAGATATGTGGAATAGGCTACCAAGTGCTGTAGTGGGCTCAATAACAATAGAGCTTCAACATAAATTTTGATAAGACGAGATAAATTGGGTGTGAAAGGGATCTGCCGTGTGTGGGCCAATCGGCTCTCTGCAGACTCCCATTTTCATCTTGGTAGCATGTGTTAGGATCTGCCTCCTTTGTACCAGTGTGCACATAAGAGAGAGAGATTGGCTGTGTAAGGGATCTGCCTCTCTCGTAACAGAGTCGTAGATATGTGAAATAGGCTACCTATTGCTATAGTGGGATCAAGAACAATAGAGAATTTTAAGATAAAATCAGATAGTCATATGGACGAAATGGGTTGGATGTGAAAGGGATCTGCTTTTTGTGGGCCACTTGTCTCTCTGCAGATTCCCATGTTCATCTCGTAAGGGATCTGCCTCATTTGTATCGGTGTGTAAACAAATGAGCGACAGAGAGAGACTGGATGTGTAAGGGATCTGCCTCTATTCGTTTAGTAACAGAGTTGTAGATATGTGGAATAGGCTACCGAGTCCTATAGCCAATCCGCTCTCTGCAGACTTCTGTTTACTTATGTTCTCATTTGTGAGAGAGAGAGCGAGGCTCCCTATTTCTTATTCTCATGCACTAGTACAGTATGTCGTAATCGTAAGGAAGACAGCGATAAATAAGAGAGAGAGAGAGAGATAACTAATGCGTAGCCTATAGCAACACTCAACAAGCACACACATAGTTACACAAGACCATCACACAAGCACACACACACACACACGTCTATCTAGCGACGAACTGTCATACACACTCCCCCCATACCCATTCCATCACTTCGTATGTACAGTACGATATTATTTCCGTCTTTTCTACTGTGTATGGATTAAGTTATTGATGTTCACTCTTTACATATGTGTCCTGCTACTTCTGTATGCATACATAATAGCATGAAAGTGATCAATATGCGCATATGAAGCTATGTATCTCGTATATCGGGGTTCTCTTCCCTTCCATCAGTCCACCTCTTATACCTCCCTCCCTCCTCCCTCTCCCATATGTGTAAACATTATATTTTAGCTTTCCGAAGGTAAATACGTATTTCCGATAAATATCTAGCCTTGTATTTAAATCATGAATCCTGTTTAATGTCATTATTTAATAGAAACATCTGTAAGGGTTACATTTATACACAGGATAAGATAAGCAAATACAAACCACAGAGCATAATCATCTGGCGATCAGATGAAGTATTGAGGGATAAGCCTTTGCAACGGCGATGAGAGGGTGGTTGTAGGCAGTGCTGCCAGTTGTACCGCTACATATTACCGCTAGATGTAGACCTATATTTACTTCAGTTTAGCAGCCATTTTTTCATATCTAGAGACATTTACTCAGGATAATTTGAAAATTTCAGACATTCTAGTTATATTACATTGTAAAATTTGCAAAACAAACAAATCAAAACTCTTTATGAATTGCAGCATTATTCTACCATTGTTTGACTATGTAGCAACATGCTAGCGACTTTCGTGAAAGGATCTAGCGGTATTTTGTGGATACATACTGGGAGGGTGGGAGGGAGGTGGTGGTTGCAGTGTTGCCAGTTGTAAAGCTACATATTACCGCTAAATGTAGAGCTATTTACTTCAATCTAGCAGCCATTTATTTTATATCTAGAGACATTTACTAGGGATAATTTGAAAATTTCAGACATTCTAGTCATACTACATTGTAAAATTTGCAAAACAAACAAACCAAAACTCTTTAGAAATTGCAGCATTATTCTAACATTGTTTGACTATGTAGCAACATGCTAGCGATTTTTGAGAAAGGATCTAGCAGTATTTTGTGGTAACACTTAGGAGTAATAATAATAATAATAATAGTTCTTAAAGCTAGCACATGCTAAGCTAGCTAAGGATAGCTCAATAAGGCCGATTAGGCGTATTTCCATTGGGGTCCTGTACTACTATCCCATCCCTTTGCTCATGAGGGATGGTAACGACTCAGTGCTTGTGAAAAATCTTTAATGCGCCGAGCGTGGGCGCGAACTCGGGCCTTCTGGGTGGAAGTCCGAGACGCTAGTCACTACACCAAGCGAGCCGCTAGGAGGGTTAAAATACGAGTCACACGGGCAATTGCCAAAACTTTAAAGGTCCATATTATTGTTATTAAACTAAGCATTTGGCAAAGGGAGGAATTGTTAAAAACCTTGGCCAATACTCTGTCATTCACCAAAAATAAATTTGAATTTATCATTATTATTTGGTAGGGTAGGTATGTAGGCTATAGGTAGGTTGGCTAAATAATTGGTGGAATTCGTAGGGACTGGAACTGTTTTTAGAGAGTTAAATAAAACAAAAATTATAGATCTGAATAATAAAGAGATTATGTTATTAAGCAAAACTGGGGATGCGTGGAAGCCTATAGACTGTAGACGGTAAACTTTGTGTGGGTAGCGAATGCGGTTTTAAAGTCATTTAAGAATAGACAGTTTTCAATGCTGCGGCCAAACTATTCCACCCATTTATATTTTTTTGGTATCAAAACGTTCGGAATCGCGAGCCTCACCCAACTACGCAAGCATGGCTTTGATCATCGGCGTAGTTTTCAAGATGTGGAATTTTCAGTGGAATTAGAGGTTTTTTCAAGATTGCCGGAAAGAAAACCACGTGCAAGAGCAAAACCTTCTCTATAAAATTTGCGGAGCATTAGTAGGGGAGTGCGTATGCCAAAGCCTAGTCATTTCCTGTGAGTGGGAGAGACGGTATTTAGGCATCAATTTTTTCGGGAAATCGGCTTCCACGGACCTGGTTGGCCGCCATGCCGGATGTTTAGCATATCAAAAGTTGCCCAATACAAAAACGCACCTCTTGTGAAAGTTTGATCCCGATCCAAAAAGCGGTTCTGGAGTTATTGCGTCGAAACCGGCGCGTAAGAAGAATTTGGATGAAATCCCAGGTTTAATGATTACAATAGGGGTTCCCCATAGGGGACGAACCCCTAATAATGCTTTATTCCAGACTCACACAGTACAGAGGGGACCATACTGGGGTCCATATACAGTATATCTTACAGTAACATAAATATACATACTGGCTACATAAAATAAAAATAAATTAAATATTACCCAGTTTGCTAGTATGTAGTTCACAGCACTGCCTCAACCACTTACTATCTGCGGGGTAACATCGATCAACACAAAAATCCGGAAATGTTAACAAGGATGGGTTAACTGTGTTTTTCTGTTACGACAAGCTATCATTTAAGCGACTGAAAACAATCCTCAAGAATACCTAGGGTACATCTATGGGACGATCAAGACCATAAAAATCTAACAGAACTAACAGAACAAACGTCATAAAACCTAAAAAATAATAAGCTAAACATGAAGAAGGGGTCCAGAAAAAGTGAGTAGTACCCCCTTAATGATAGTGAAATGGTTAATAGTATATTTATATTATGTATGTATGTATGTATATACTCAGGCACATACCCCATAGCTGGGCGTGGCTGACTTGAGACAGAGCCCGAATAGAAACAACATTTAAAGTTTCAATTCTTAGGGCCTGGGACCACTTTCGTCTTCCCTCGCCCCTTTCTCTGTCTCGTCGAGTAGGTGAATTTTACAAGGGAAGGAGGATTCCTAGCCCCCTGCCCAGTGGCGTCACCAGGGGTAAAATTTTTTGGGGGCTGTAGCCCTGGCATAGATAGGTGGGTGGGTGGCGAGCGAAGCGAGCCTGAGCAGATGGGGGGGGAAATTTGAGCAGTTTCTGGGGCCTTTTTGAGGCCTAAAAATGTGTATAAGTAAGAAACATATGACACATAAATATTGATGAGCCTGATACCAGGCATCAGTCAGTAAGTTACAAGGTCAATGGTAATTGTAGGGTATAAAGCCTATGTGCAGAGAATATTTTTTTCTTCATATACTATCATACTATAGTCCATTCATTATAGGTAGGCCAGAAATTGTGACCCCTAACCTTTGTAATTCGCTAAATGGCTAGAGCAAATGGGTTGTAAATGTCCATACTTTTTGCCTGGCTGACCCTTCCCAAAGGTAGAAATATTAGCTTGATTACTCCAGTCTTTCCTTAGGTATAGAGGTAAGTGGTCTAGATGTTTCGCCTACTTATAATGAATATACTATAGTTTGTAACGATTTCTTAGCATATTAAATTGGATAATTTGAAGAACTTTTATTATTGTAATATAGATTTAATTGGCAAGATTTTTCTTCCATTACTGTTATAGAAAAACAAAACAGTTCACTTAAAAACAAAAAAGTATAATTTATTAACTCCAAATCATAAAGCAATTACTTTAGATATGCCTATTGATAAAATACAAGATTACAAACAATTGTTATTCTATAAAACTGATATCCTTTCAAAGTTTCATATAGTGACATGGCCTAATGGTATGTGGATATGTGTCTTTTATTTCACAATTTCACTTTTCAAGGCTGGTGAATGTGGTGAACTGGTTATGCATTATTTATTATTTAATTTTTATTTATTTATTTTAATTAATTTTGGCAGTATTGGGGTTTGCATTTTTTTGGGGGCTGAGTCCTTGATTTGGGGGGGCTAAGCCCCTCCAAGCCCCCCCCTGGTGACGCCACTGCCCCTTCCCCCAGGAGGAAAAGTAGGACATTAAAGGAGACATACATAAATGGCTAAGGTTGGGTAGAGGTTGCCAAAGGTGGAGGTAACATAATAATTCATTCAGGTTCAGGGGTAGTTTATAGAGAGGCCTTCCTTAGGGTTAAAGCCCCATTAATTACTCCTTCCATTCATCTATCTATAACCTATGATAGCGCAGTTGGATTTGTGTACATGCTTAGATTGATATGTAGGATTCGAAACTGCATAATAAATCGTAGGCTTTTCCACCATTCTTTAACTGTCTTCGTAGCGCAATGGATAAATGCACTGAATTTCGGTGTGAGCATCCTAGGTTCGAATCCCTGGACTGCCACATGTATTTGTTGATTTCATTAATTGAGTTTAGGAGTAAAGTTGGTTGGTGGAGGTAACATAATATTATTATATTACATTATATTATAATTAATATGTTTTGTTTCTTTTACCAGTACCGATGACAGGAGCATGTGGTAAAGATTGGACGTCAGCAGCCACCCTCCCCTCGCACCAGATAGGGTTAAGGCATACCCTCATAAATTAGGGGTATGTAAAGGGTATAAACAGTGTCCGTAATATCCTACCCTTTTAATGGAAAATTGGTGGTAATAAATTTACCTTATACCACTTAGAAAGGTTAATCTTTATCAATATACCCAAATCTTATGTACCTCTTCATACACATTTTACACCCTAGATTATTGAGAGGGCAGCAACACTTCTCACAAAATCAACCAATTAATGAACTACTGTGTGGATCTTAACACTAGCCCATCCGACATCTTTGGGGGTTAAGTATGGTGTTTTTGTATAATGGTTATTCAAGCTTGTTATCACTTTTTCATTTTCGACCAATTCGTTTTAAATTTGCCCCCTGAACAGGTGAAGCTCACAAGTATAATACAAATTGCCAGCCAACAACTACCATGTCCAGAGGGGTGGGGTTTGTTGGATCCCCTCTCGATGTACACGCTGGCCAACCGACAATCCCAAAGCAGGGATCGCAACCACTGGCGTCTTCCCCTTCTAGTTAGTTGCTTAGTTTCTTTCAAGCATTTTACTTGTGCTCAATAAGGATTGCGACGCAATGCGATTCATGATTCTCACAGTGAACCAGATTAGTTTGCCTCTCTGGCCAATATAATGGGTGATAACTCTGGATCTGAAGGATGCTTATTGGTATATACAGTATATATATATTTTTTTGTATGTGAGTGAGGGAGACAAAAGGCAGAACTGCCAGCAACGAGTGCTTCTCCCATAATTGAAAGAGTGACAGGGCCAAAATCAAGGGACGTTCGAGCCAAAATGCCTGGACACACAGAGTTTGAAGCAATTTAAGTCATAGGAGGAGGGAAAGACTGATTCTGGGAGAGAGTTCCACAGCTCAGCTGTTGAATAGAAGAAAGGCTGAGAGTAAAGTTTCACTCTTGGGTTGGAGAGTTGCACAGAGTAGGGGTGGGATTGTGATGGAAAACGGGTACCACGTACCCTACGTAGAGGAGGTGGTATACACTGGGAGAGCTCTGAGGAGTACTGATTATTGTGATAGCGATAGAATAGCGAGAGAGATGCAACATTGCGGCGAAGAGAGAGTTTTCAGAAAGTTGGTGAGTGGGTGGGAATTAATGATACAAAAGGCCTTCCTTTCTACTTTGTCTAGGAGTGCAGTGTGAGAGGATCCTCCCAACACATGTGAACAATACTCTATACAAGGACGTACTGTGCCCCTGTACAGAGCAAAAAGCTGTGCAGGGGTAAAGAACCCCTTGAGGTGGTTGAGCACATATGCTTATAACTCCTCAGTTCCAGAATTACCTGGCTCATGAAGACCAGCATCAGGTGTTCACATTTGACAGACTACCATTCAGACTTAACATTGGTCTTTATGAAACTCATAACATAGGCTCTGACTCCTCTGCTTCGGCAGGGGACCAGGGTCCTGTTTTACTTGGACAATTGAACAAAGACTCTCCTTGATCCTGAGGGATCATGGCCGGGCTGTCACCGGCAAAACCCATGGCCTTCAGGATGGACAACGTGAGTATAGTCCATTGCATCCAGTGGTTATCCAGGACCTGACGGAGAAACTGTTCTCTCTGGTTGTTGTTGTTGTTGTTGTTGTTCCCCAAGCTGCCTGGCCGAACAGCCCCAAGGTCCCAAGCAAGGCCAAGGCCATAACCGAGCGCCCCCACAGAACCCCCCCCCCCCCCCCACGCCGTCCACAATAAAGCCTGGGTGACCGAAGCCACTCCATGGTAGGGAGCTGAGGAGGGTGCGGAAACGCCCGGGAAACCAAAGCCCCATCCAGGACCCTGTGCCCCTCAGCAATTATGAAGAGAAAGTTGAGGGGCAAAGGAAAAATGTGACGCTTTGGCTTCCAATCTTGGTAGATTGGGAGGTCAATCCACGGAAAAGACGCCGTCACTTGAGATCTAGAAAACATATAAGTAAAAGGAACAGTCAGAGTAAGCTATGGGTATGGCAGAGATCGCTCAGTTCTCACTCTGATAGACCAGCCCATCACCATTCTCTCTGGTTGACTTACTCAGCATCTTCCTGCATGAAACATACCTACCCAGAAGGGCAATCTAGGAGTGGATGCTCTGTCAAGAAGACAGAACACCCAAGTAGAATGGGCACTGAAGCAAGACGTATTCGATGTCTTAGCCAGCTCTTGGGATGTTCCGCAGGTCGACAGGTTCGCCTATCATGAGACAAACAAGTTGTTATTGTTCCATACCCGGTGGCATCACAAGAACCAATGGGCAACTTAGACCCTTTCAATAAAGACTGGAACAGATGGCAGTCGAATTTGGTAATTCCGCCACCAGACGCATTCTTGATATGCAAAGTCCACCACAAGCTGGAGGCGTACCAAGGCCAAGTCTGGATGATAATGCCCATCTGGCTGCCCCAAGTATGATACACCCAGCAGAAGCGACGGTGCCCCGATTCTGTTCCCCTGTCCATCTCAAGCTTTCAATTGGAGCAGATTAGGGACCTCAGGACCTCGTTGGCATTTGCATCATGGATGTTTTGGAGGTAAAGTGGCTCTTGATGTTTGAACGCACACTGACAGACAAGTTTAACCCTTTACCGGGCACTCATAGAAATACTTAGACATTTCAATTTTTGACCCTAGACCATGAAAGTAGACCTAATTCTAAGGTATTTTTGCTTATAATTTTTTCTTCACATTTTTGTATATTGAATTAGCAAATCGAGGTTGACGAAGTGATCATATATGGTCAAGCGCCGGTCTAGGGTAAAACTAATCTTGAATTATGCTATATTGAAAATGTAAATATAAGGTAAACAAAATACACAGAATAACAGTTATATCATTATATTACCCAAAAATAAGCGTTTTATTTTAATAAGTATATAAATAGATTATATATGAATATATTAGTTTAGGTACTTTTCACAACCCAGACACTGTCTGGTACTCCATGAATAATTAATTCCAAAAAACAAATTGGGCATAGGTTCCCCCTGAACAAGTAAATCCAGCAACATTTTGGCATAGCTTCCCCATGAACAAAGAATTCCAGCAACATTTTGGCATAGGTTCCCCATGGACAATGAATTCCAGCAAAATTTGGGCAGAGGTTCCCCCTGACCAATGAATTTCAGCAAATTTTGGGCATAGGATCCCCATGAAAATTGGTATTTCTTTATGTGACAGTACTCATATCTCAAAAAAACTTCAGTATATGCCTCACAATATCAAAAATATATGTGAACTCACTAAAATATTTGTGAACTCACTAAACTTACCAAACTCATATTTATTTCACTGTACACTTATGAGGAAATAATAGAAATCGGTCATTTATTTCTATGTTGAACATTCTAGAATCCCTACCCAAGTTGTGGCCATGTGCCATACTGGTTTGGGTAACTATCATCAAAGTTATATGGTTTTATGTAACTTGGGAGTACAACCCCTTACCGGGCGAAATGATCATATTTAGTAATTTCAATTCTATAGGCTACCGGGCATAAGTCCATATATGATCACTTGGGCTTTACCCCTTACCGGGCGCATGTCCGTATTTGATCATTCACTTTTTCGCAAACAAATTTCACCAATTTCCGTATATTCCACGTAAATGACAACTATATCAGGTTATAGTACAACTATTCAACTGCATAATATCAGATTATTATCAACTTACCGATATTACGTGATGAGCTAGGGTCGAGGGCGTCAAGAGAAAAATCGCTGAGATCCTACTTTCTTCATGTCTGGCCTGCAACTGAACTTCGAGTTGCTCTCAACCAATACTGAGATGGCATCAGCTCTTACACCATACCCACATGAGTAGCCTGATCATCGGTGATTGGCTGAGGCATGATGACGTGGTGGCAGACACACACCGGGCGGCTTGGGAGCGCCCTTTTGGACGCCCATTTAAGTTACCATATATGGTTCCTCGCCCGGTAAAGGGTTAAACTGAGGTATACTGTACATCAGCCACAGGCAAGACTTACAAGTCTCACTGAAAGAACTTTACCGACTGGATCAATGACAATGGCCAGACAGTTATATGAGTTGTTTTGTTTTTTAGCTACATTAACTTTCCGTTCGAGTGACTACACAAGATATACAGGATTTTTTTTTTCATCTTCATAAACATAGAAAACAACCCATCTGTCTGCTGTTTTTGAGCCTTTCGAATCATTCACTGAAAGAGTTAGACCATTTCATGGATTGTGGTTTTCGCAGACGCCCTCCTCCTTGTCAATTGACATCCACAGGGTCACTTAGGATGTTAAGACTCCTAGCATCACCACAATACAATACCAACAATAGACCTGAGCTATTACTAGAAGAACTATTTTCCTGTTGGCTTTAACTACATCAGAGAGAGAGAGAGAGAGAGAGAGAGAGAGTCTCTGAGTAAGCAGCCTTGCTACAGACTGGGAACTGCTTGCGGTTTGCCCCCTAATAAAACTGTAACTCTTTCCCCTGATGTTAATTTTATTGCCAAGAATGAAAGTGTGACCAATATTGTCAAACCCTACACTATTGAAGCTTTAAAAATGTGAAGAGCCCATCATAAGCTGAGGTAGGTCAAAACCCTTCACACTTATGTACACTCCACAAGTCCCTGTAATGGCCATGCTATGTGGATCTCTCCACAGACAGGGACAAAATTAGGTAAGAGGGCTGTTGGAATAAAGATGTGCAAGATCGTATAGGCTAGCAATCCGCTCTCGGGCAGCGCTGCTCATGACCTCTGGTCTTATACCACAACGATCAGTCTTTTAAAGAACTTTTACTTGCAAGACATTTCTTGTTATTGGTTATGGTCCTTACACTATACCTTCTGCGGCGGTCGAGTGGAGAGCACGCTCACGTGTGAATCTGCTTGACCTGGGTTCGATCCCAGCCGAAGCGGACATTTAGTGGGTGTGGTCGAACAGTCTGCTGCACCAATTTTCAAACAACAACGAAGGGCGTTGTGCTCCTCGGTGCCACTAGCAAGAGTGGCGAACTCCACATAGGTGACATAGGTAGGTAGGTAGTACGTTCTAGCGTGTTTCACATGCTCGCACCCAGTCAGGGGACACCTCGACGATGTATACAGACTAATAACACACACAACAAAGCCACTCCAACAGCTTCCTCTCACTCCAACACCCATTTTTCCCTGTCTACACTCTTCAGAAAATAGGAAAAGTAGAAAGGAGCTACGACATGCTGTTGTAAAGGCTTATTCCTCAATACTTTCACCTGACCTGACCTGAGTGCACCCACTCCTTTCCCTGTCTGCGGAAAGGCCTTCACACCTTTGCATTGCCTTCATTCAATGCATTAATTGAAATGCATTTTTACATTCTCCTAATAAATGTTAAATTACATTTGCGTGTTGTTGATATAATATCAACTTAAGGCTATGTCTTTATGCTATGCTTAAGTTTGGCACGTTCCTTTAATCAGATTTTCTTGATAATGCACGATCTGTATTATACACTTTCAATTAACTACCCAATCTAAGCGTTTCCAAGGGTTGGCCATGATTGACCTATCTATTATCTGTAGCTCGGACTAAACAGAGATTTTCTCCTCCGAACTTGTTACATTGGATGCATAATTGGTACTACTTAATTAAACTAGAGGGTTTAATGACCCTCCAATAGCCTAAAATAGGCAAACCTCTTATTTGGTAGTGGCCATGGAATATCTAACATCAGATACTCCCGCCCGCATGCCATACCCCTGCCCATCCAATCTAGTCCTGATTCACTTGATAACGGTGATGAAAGACTTGGGTGGAGCACACGCACCAGGGACATGGTGCAGGCCTTGGATTGAATGGGATCCTAGTGGGCTGATTTTTCTTGTACTCCGACTACTTCATTCTTCTGTTCTTTATAGTGGTCTTGGATATGTATAACGTACCTAGAGAATAATTACGTGCATTCCTCCTGCGGTTTTAGTATCACAGCACGCAAGTGGACTGCTAATAAAACCGTCGCCGCTCCAAGTGTGACAAAATATACAGATAAAATCATTACATTAGGTACTTCAAGGCTACTACCATATATTATTAAAAGGTTTGCCTCTTTTTGGTTATTGGAGGGTCGTGAAAACCTCTAGTTCGTATGCGTGCATCCAATTAGTATGCATAATAAAATAAAGCTAACTGCACCAAATTTGATTGGAGTTAGATTAATATATGTTGACATCATAAAGTAGCTTGAATAAAGTATTTATTATAGTAAATACATTCATCTAAATTAGGCTGACTTATTGGTGTGGTTATTTTTATCGCTATTCTCGGACTTTCTTCTATTCAACTGCTGAGCTCTGGAACTTTCTCCCAGAATCAGTCTTTCCCTCTTCCTATGATTTAAATTGCTTGAAACTCCGTGTGTCCAGGCATTTTAGCTCGAACGTTCCTTGATTTTGGCCATGTCACGCTTTCAAATCTGGTGAGATACTCACTGCAAGCCGTTCTGCCTTTTGTCTCCCTCATTCACATAGAAAAAAAAAAAAAAAAAAAAAATAAAAAAAAATAAAATGGTCCATCACGTACTAATTGTTTATAGTCTGCTTTTTCCAGCTGTCGATAAATGCCATATTTCCATCTTGATTAATCAGTTATTTCGAAGATGTTAAAAAATGCGTTGTTAACCATGAAACTTGTGTTGGTGATGTAATGGTTCAGATGCTCATGTTCTGGGTGTGGTGTCCCGAGTTCGATTCCCGGGAGGACCATTTGCTTTCATTAGTTTATTAAAGTGCATTGGGGTTTGTAATTGATGAGTAATGTTAAGAACGGGGTGTTACTTAATCATGATAAAGCAGAACAAAGTAGTGTCATATTTTCCCATTAGGTATCGCTAAATCAGGGGATAAGGGATTCAATTTGTCGTCAGCTGATATAAACGAACTATAGTCTACCCTATATGGGAAGGAAGTGGGCCATGAGCTTCTGTAAGGGAGCCCACCTCGCTTTTTTTTCGCTTTCTCTCCCTCTCTCTTTGTCTTGTATCCATTTGGCACCATTCAGCCTACTGGTATAAGACGTTTACCCCCATCCAGGTGTCAATATTTTCCTGGCGAGCGGTAGCGTGCTAGAATATGTATTTTTTTGTTTTGACAGCAAGCTAAATTTGTACATTTTTTGATAGAAAAATTTCTCCGGCGAAGCCGGACTTCCCCATACAATGCTGGCTCAATCACTCGCCAGGAAAAAATCGACACCTGGATGTGGATAAAAGTCTTAAAACAGTTGGCTGAATGGGGCTGAATGGATACAAGCCAGGGAAAAAGAGAAAAGGAGAGAACGATAAAAAAAACGGTGACCCCCCTTAAATATAAACAGTGGGCCATGGACTCGGAAAGGTTGAACAATACTACTTTATTGAGTATATATCACTAATACACGTGAGCCACTAAATGTTTCTAATCTCTCAGTGGGGTTCGAATCGCTGACCGTCAGGACAATAGCCGATGCTTTAATCAACTACACCATGGCAGTCTGCCGTGGTGTAGTTGATTAAAGCGTCGGCTATCGTCCTGACGGTCGGCGGTTCGAACCCCACTGAGAGATTAGAAACAATACTACTTTAGTTTATTGATCACAGATAAACAACAGAAATGGCGTACAACATGATAGGTGTATGTGAGTGGTGAAGGTGGATTAACCCGGGAATGGCGAGAACACTCTAAGAGGTTTTGGTGGGCAAGGGCTAGGACCCTCTTAAGAGGTAAGGCCTAAAAATAAAAACTTTAAAAAGGCCCCAGTAGCACTTAAAACAAGTGAAATGGTTATTAAGTGAGATAATTCCCCTCCATACCTCCTATCACTACTCCACATCTGTCAAAATCTCCTCCTTCCCCCCTCTCCTTCAATTATCACCTATTTTCCCTGTTATTCCCTTATTCATTGGTATATTTTCGTGTAAACATCTCCAAGCCGGTTCTATGGTGTGGTCATGTGACTAGCCAGTGTGTTACGTAAGGAAGGGGGTGTGGTGATTGAGTCAGTCTGACTCAGTCAAGCTCTAGGCCTTGCAAGTGGAGGGTCTACCTCGCTCTGCTCCACAATTCATGAATGAACCGCTTGGCAATAATTCACGATTTTGACCATCCAAACACTATTTCCACTTGTTTTATTGTTGTTACATGTTACTATCTTCATATTAAATGTAAAATAGGCGCATATGAATAAGTAATAATGATATTTATCGTAAAATGACGATTATAGGCGGGAATGGAGCTAAATATTGCCGCCCAGAAGTGTGGTGTTCACTACACCCTGCACGCGCTCGCCGGGTTAAGGGAGGTCAGACGGTATTGTGCAGCATAATTTACTGGTTCGGCTCAATGGTTTAATGAAGGGGTTTAGTTTGCTCTCTAAACCTCCATCAAACTTAAAAAAACACCCACAAGACCCCCTCTTCGATATAAATTTGTAAATTTTTCGGTAGAAAAAATGTCCCGGCCGATTCCTCTTCAAATACAGGCTCGCTGTCGTTCGCCAGGAAAAAAATTGACACCTAAATGGCACGAAAGGTCTTAATATTGGCAAAGAAATGGGGCAAAAGGTCTGAAAATCGCTAAACTAATGGAGCGAATGTCTTGTGATCTCATAAATAATAGAGCTAAACATGAGGGAGGAGGAGGACTCGAAAATCCAACTGCATCCCCTTAACACACACAATGTATCCTGCAACTTATATCTGTAATTCTGATATGACATTTTTGTAATAAGCTTTGTTATAGGATTTGTGTAGCCTGTTATATTCTACCTTCAGTCTGGTTGCCAATACCAGTGCAAAACAGTCTCAAAATGTTGCCAAGTTAAAGTTACGGATTCAAAGTTAGTGGAAAAAGGTATTTGTGTCAACACGCCTTAACGTACAGTACATGGGAAGTCTGTGATGTTTGTGTATATCCGCTTTAACACACCTTATAAGATTGTGATGTATGGGTAACTGCCATAACGTATATTATGAGACTGTGATGTTTGTGTAATGCTGCCTTAACGTACCGTACATTATAAGGCTGTGATGTATGGGTAACTGCCGTAACGTATATTATGAGACTGTGATGTTTGTGTAATGCTGCCTTAACGTACCGTACATTATAAGGCTGTGATGTATGGGTAACTGCCGTAACGTATATTATGAGACTGTGATGTTTGTGTAATGCTGCCTTAACGTACCGTACATTATAAGGCTGTGATGTATGGGTAACTGCCGTAACGTATATTATGAGACTGTGATGTTTGTGTAATGCTGCCTTAACGTACCGTACATTATAAGGCTGTGATGTATGGGCAACTGCCGTAACGTATATTATGAGACTGTGATGTTTGTGTAATGCTGCCTTAACGTACCGTACATTATAAGGCTGTGATGTATGGGCAACTGCCGTAACGTATATTATGAGACTGTGATGTTTGTGTAATGCTGCCTTAACGTACCGTACATTATAAGGCTGTGATGTATGGGTAACTGCCGTAACGTATATTATGAGACTGTGATGTTTGTGTAATGCTGCCTTAACGTACCGTACATTATAAGGCTGTGGTGTACCCTATGTGTAACTCTGGCTTAACATACATTATAAAGCTTGGATGTTTGTGTAACTCTGCTTTAACCTCTTCAGTACCGGTGACGTCGTTTTAACTTTATTCTGGCTGCTGTTAGACGATTTAATTGAGCTTGAAAAGGGCCTCCAGCAATTAACAGGCTTTGAACTATCTCACTTAACCCTTTCTACCACCACAGATCATTCTTAAACTGCACACAATCGTCTACATATAGCTAGAATATCATTTAATATCGTTACCGGTACAGAAGTGGTTAACACTTATTATAAGGCTGTGATGTATGGATACATATACTGACAAATGTTCGTGAGCTCTTAAAATTTAGTGTATATATATATATATATATATATATATATATATATATATAAAGCATAGCTGATTTGATATGAACATTAATCTAAATTGATATATTTGCATAAAGAATATAGCAAGTGCTCAAGAACATTATTTTGTCAGTAGCTGTACATCCGCCATAGAACATATTATTATGCTATTATGTTTGTGTAAATACGCCTCAATGTAAATGGGAAGGGTGTGATGTATGTGTTAATCCACCATAACGCACATTATATAGTTGTGGTGTTTGTGTAAATCCATCAAACGCATCTTACTCTATTGCAGTCAATAGATGATAGTGGTATATAGTATTAAGGGTATCGGTTTATTACATCCGCAAACGAACTTGGACGGAGGTTATGTTTACGCCTCCATTTGTCTGTTTGTTAGTCTGTTAACAAGATATCTCACAAACTTATGAACCGGTTTTAATGAAATCAGGTGGACGGATAGCATACACGCCGAAAAATAAGTAATTCAATTTAGGTGATCCAGAGATTTTTACGAAAATTGGTAGGCATATTGGATATGCACCAAGTAAGAGGTGATTCAATTTAGGAGGCGATTCGCATCCTAGCATTGAACCTAGAAAATGTTAGTCTATAATAATAATTGTAAAGAACAAACCATCATAGGTGGAGATATGCGCTCTACCGAGTGCCCATCTAGTTTAAGTTGCATTTATTGTAAACACTATATATATATATATACTGTATATGCTCTCTAAAAGACATAGGTATCAATTGCGGGACTACTCCATATTATAGTGTATTTACAATTCTAAAAGCAAGTTGTTTATTAATCAGCACTTGCATCAGTTTTATTCAAGGAATCAGTCCCATCTGTTAACCATATCTAGAACTGGCCGGGTATTTTTGGACCCACCCTGTTTTACCTCATTTGTTTGGCGATAGTAAGTCACTCTTCAACATATCCATGTGTCAATTTTTACTAGGCGAGTGAGAGCGAGCCTGCAATGTAGAAGAAACCAGCCAAGCTGGGGGAACATTTTTCTATCGACAAATGTACATATTTAGCTTGATGAGGGTTTGGGGGACATTTATTATATGTGTATTAATACCTCACAAATATGTTTGAGTTACATGAATAAATGTTTAGGCCTCAGCCAGGCTTCGAACCGAAGTCAGTCAGAATGACATCTCACGCTGTAACCCACTCAGCCACGGCGTGAAAAAAGCTTACCAACCTTTTCCTATGTATACATTATATAGGAGAAGGGAAATCCTACTTTGAGCAGGCTAATTCCATACCAAGT
The DNA here is from genome assembly GCA_032716605.1 of Paralithodes platypus. Classification (NCBI taxonomy): domain Eukaryota; kingdom Metazoa; phylum Arthropoda; class Malacostraca; order Decapoda; family Lithodidae; genus Paralithodes; species Paralithodes platypus. The sequence continues at coordinate 19,985,120 of CM064525.1, forward strand.
CGTAGGACCCATGTTTCACGGTAGCCTACACAGGATGTTTACAGTAAGCCCTTGCAACTCGGGACGAATTGATTTAAATTAATTCTCCTCCTGACAATCATAGAGGTATTCTTTATATGTAGTATGTCTCACATAATAGGCGTGATTTACATGATTTAGTAGGATTTCCCTTTTCATATATACTGTATATGGGGAAAAAGTTGGTAAGCTTTTATCATGCTGTGGCCAAGTGGGTTAAAGCGTGGAATGTAATTCTGACTGACTGCGGTTCGAATCCTGGCTGTGGCGCAAGTATTTGTTCATGTAGAGAGAGTTTATGATGGTGCTGAGAGGGATTATAACTCCCATCTTCAGGATGTTCTGGCAGGAGCTACACAGCCTCATAAATGGTGGTCCGCTTTGAAATCTTCTTTATTTGGAATAAATTCCTCCATGCCTTCTCTTTGTGATTCTGATGGCTCCATCTCTTTTGATCCATTATCGAAGGCCTATATTCTATCTAATATTTTTATTAATAAGCAGAATAATCAGGAATTGTCTTTGCCATTGACATGTTTCCCTAGACCCAACCTCAATTCAATGGCATTCAAATCAGCTGAACTGAAAAGGTATTTGCTGGATCTTGATACCTATGGTGGCACAGACCCGGATGGGTTTTTCCCTCTCTTTTTTTAAAAAGGTTGCAGTGGTCTTGGCACCTATATTGGCCGTGGTGTTTAGGTTGCTTTTGAAATCAGGTAGTTTTCCTATTTGCTGGCGTAAGGCTATTATCACTCCTATTCCAAAGGGAAATACTGCCTCATCATCTCCTAATGACTATCGCCCTATCTCCATTACACCTATCCTATCCAAGCTCTATGAGAGGCATGTCCTCTATGAGAGGCATGTCCAGATGCCTTTCCTCTTATTGTAATAGTCATAATTTGATACCAAACTCACAGTTTGGTTTTCGTAAGGGACTGGGCACATGTGATGCGCTTTTGACACTCACCCATTACTTGCAATCTGCATTGGATCAGGGACATGAGTCTCGTGTCGTGGCTATTGACTTTAGTTCTGCTTTTGATTTAGTCAACCATATAGCACTTCTGTATAAGTTACAGCTCATTGGTATTGGTGGCAATTTTTTAAGGATCTTTGAAGATTTTTTGCCGAAAAGATCTCAGTCTGTGGTCATTGATGGGTGTCATTCCCCTTCTGTTACTGTTGTTTCTGGTGTTCCACAAGGCAGTGTCCTTGGGCCTTTGCTTTATATTATTTTTACTGCTAACCTGTGTTCCGAGCTTGAAAATACACTAATCTCCTTTTGCTGATGATACAACTTTATATGCGTCAATTCCATCACCAATAGATCGACACGTAATTGCTACTGCTCTGAATAGGGATTTAGCCAAAATTACATCATGGTGTGAACTTTGGGGCATGAAACTTAATGCTAGTAAAACACACTCCATTATCATCAGCAGATCTGGTACCTTGGATCCTCCCCATCCTTATCTACAAGTTTCTGGCGAGCAAATTGAGAATGTGGATACTCTACGTTTGTTAGGAGTTACTCTTGATCCCAAACTTACTTTTGAAAAGCATATTCGTTCTTTCTCCTCTTCCATTTCCCAAAAAAATTGGTCTGCTTCGCAAGGTTTATAAAACATTTGCTTGTGACGCCACAGTTATCAAGACTTTTTATGCTTTTATTTTGCCACATTTCGAGTACTGCTCACCTGTCTGGTTGTCAGCAGCTGACTGCCATCTCAAGTTGCTTGACAGGTCACTAAATTCCATCAGTTTTATTCTACCTCATTTGTCTCTTGATCTGTGTCATCGACGTAAAGTTGGTGCCCTTAGTCTTTTATTTAAAGTTTTTAACAACCCTCAGCATCCCTTACATGGGGTTCTGCCTGGGCCCTATGTCCGGGCTCGTGCAACTAGATTCACAAGCAATCTTAACCCGTACAGCCCCAGCGACGCGCCTGACGCGTCGGCGATGTATGTAACACAGCCCCAGAGACGAGCCTGGCGCGTCACCCTAATTGCGCCGACCGTAACCTCAGGTGTAGCCACTCAAGAGGGCTCAGATTTGTATGGGAACTGTGTACGTATCCCACGCAACCGTGCCGATGGTTGAAAACTCTCAAAGTCCACGTGCGTGCGCGTGAGCGCACAATAACCTGTTTTTTTGGGGTAATTGCCTTCAATTTTTTACTCTTGTAAAATACGTTTTCGGGGGCTCTGTAGGACCATTCTTTAAGCTTTTTGAGCGTTTTTTTGTGGTTTTTCCTTCATTCCTAACCCATTCGCTATTGTTTCTGGAATAAAAAAAAAATTTGAAAACCGGCCGGGTTCTGGTGAACAAACATTACAAAACTAGCCGGGGCTGGACGGGTTAATGATCTTGCCATGAGCCGTGTTAATTTTTCTACTACACAGTTTTCACAGTGTTTTGTGCCGGCCATGGTTGACTTGTGGAATAAGTTGCCAAATGAGCTAGTCAATTCAGCTCATATCTCCATTTTTAAGTCTAGAGTTAATGCTTTTTTGCAGCATTAATTATATTTTTAAACTTATTTTATTCTATTTTATTGTATTATATTTATACTTGATATCCTCCACTGCATAATATGTTATCTGTGTTTAATATATGTATATGTACAGTATACAGTATATTATGTTTTTATTTTTTCCTAAGTTGCCGTAGTCTCTCTCCAGTGCCTCCGGGTGTTTGGTGTGGATTCATCTTGATGGTGTTTCTGCACCCTGGTTGGAGACTTCGGCATCTCATATAATAATAATAATATATAGATATATATACCGGGTATATATATATATACATGTAGGCTATATAATTATATACATATATATACTGTATATATATATATAGAATACCTAAAAAATGCGTAAATTACATGAATAAATGCTTAGGCCTCAGCCAGGATTCAAACTGCAGTCACTCAGAATGACATCCCACGCTTTAACCCACTCGGTCACAGCGTGATAAAAGCTTGCTCACCTTTTCCCATATATATAGAAGAAATTAAGTAGAACTTGGGGAAGGTTAATTGCATACCAAGCCATAGGAACCTTGTTTCGTAGTACAGTATATGGAATGTTTACAGTAAGATCCACACAATATTTAATATATAATTAAAATATCCTCCAAAACGGTGCACCAGATAGTATTATATACTGTGAAAGCAGTTGCTGTTTCCATTTCTTCTGAATGCCAAATTATATATATTTATCTATTATTATGGTTATATTTAATGTTATTAGTTTATGATTAGTTTACAAGTATTTTGATGTGCTTTATACAGTACAGTATTACCATACTGTTTTTTACAATATTTAATACAATGTTTTAGAGTATAGTATTTGTCAGTGTTTAGTATATCAATGATTTTGATACCTAAACAAATTATAATAATCGCTTGTTTTCTAATATGTGAGAACATCCATATTATCGACTACAGTACTGCTGTTGTTTGTGATTGTCCAAACTCCAATGTACATTTTTTGTCCTATGTGTATGAAGGAGACAAAAGGCAAGCTACCTGTAACAAGTGTCTACCCCAAAGCCAAAGGAGTGACAGAGAGCCAAATTTAAGGGACGTTGGGGTCAAAAGGCCTGAACAAACAACGTTTAAAGCAGTATAAGTTATAGGATGAAGGAAAGATTAATTGAGGGAGAGAGTTCCAGAGTTCACGTGTTGACTAGAAGTAAGGCATAAAATGTTCCTTAGTTATACATTAGTCTCTTTATTTTCAGTTGTCGGTAAATAGGCATCCTTCCATCATGGCTACTGAGCTATTACGGCAAGCTTGTAGCGAATTATGTTGTTAGTTGTGAAAACCTGGCATTAATATGACGCAGAGACAGAGTAGTACACTCGGATGCCTTAGTCTCTAGCCCACCCATGAGAATTCGTGGACTGCCTATGTTTTTCTTTTTGCAACTATGACTATCTGGATTGATTTTTGCATGGAACTCGCTTTTCAATTATTAGCATATATAGTTTTTTAGTTGATGTGTAGGAAATTACATTAAAAAAATCGTTTCCAGAAATTTACTTCCATAATTAGAAATAGCTGAAAACAATCTGATGGTCCACGAGCCAGGTAGAGTTGTTAGCAACAATTATAAGCTACAAGACATAATTATATCATGTTGTTGTGGAGATGTTACTTCGATATGAGGGCATGAAAAAGGTATATAGAATCCTTGGGTATATTGATAGTGATTTATCTTTCTCATTAGTGTAAGCAAGTTGGTCGTAGCAGACATCCCAAACTGTACTGTCTACCTTGATGACGTGATCATTTATGACAACGATTTCCAAAGTCACTGTGAGCACATAGAAGCCTTATTTAGTCAACTTAGTAAAGCAGGCTTGGTGGTTAATCTGGGCAAGTGTGACTTTGTGCAAGCCACGGTGCAGTATCTGGGGTTTGTGGTTGGGTTAGGGCAGGTGAGCCCGCCCCAACAGAAGATACAGGCTATCGACTTGTTCCCCAGGCCGACCACCAAGCGGCAGATCATGAGATTTTTGGGTATGATTGGCTATTACCGCCGCTTTATAAGAGGCTATTCTACTGTTTTAACTCCTTTGACAGATCTACTAGCCAAAGATAAAAAGTTCCGCTGGGCACCTGAGTGTGAGCAGGCGTTTCGAGTAGTTAAACTCCTTTTATGCACTCACCCTATCCTCAGGGCCCCGGACTTTGAACGACCATTTCAGTTGGCGACTGATGCCAGCGGAGTAGGGGCTGGTGCCGTACTTTTGCAGACAGACGAGGAAGGTCTTGAGCATCCAGTCAGTTTCTTTTCAAAGAAATTTAATTCAGCACAGAAAAACTATTCGGTTGTTGAAAAGGAACTGCTGGCAATCGTGTTAGCGCTCAGACACTTTGAGGTCTATGTTCCTGCCTATGGGCCAGTCGTGGTAGTGTATACCGACCACCACCCGCTTAAATTCCTCAATCAATTCCACAACTGGAATATGAGGCTGACCAGATGGTCGCTCATGTTGCAAGAGTACAACTTAGACATTCGCCATATTGCCGGTTGTGAGAATGTAATTGCGGACTGTCTGTCGCGGGTGGAGGATCCGGGGTAGGCTACCACAGTATGTTGGTATAGCCTCCTGTCTTGGCTCGCGGTGTATTTTTGCGCTGGTGCTTGTTGGCTCGCGTGTGTAGCATCAGAGTAGGGTCGCAGGGCAGGAGTTGTTGGCTTTGATTAGAAGAAAATTAGGCTACATCTATAGTAGCCGCCAAAAACAACATTAAAATAAAATATGAAAAACTAAATAAAAACTTTCTTTTTAATAATTAATTTTAAGATAATATTGTAGCTGAGTACTGAGTGCAGATGATTTTCCCTCAGTAGGCTGTGCTTCTTAAAGCTCGCTCTGGGAGCACAATGTTATGAATTAATGTATTATATTTGGGAAGGGTGATAAGATTTTTTTATATAAAAAATGTTGTTGTATTTTTTTTGAGGACACTGAGCTTGCATTCCATGAGTGGCAGAGTGGTTAGGAGTGGCAGATTCTAGCGACATTCTGCCAGTTCAGATATGGGCTCATGGTTGAGTGTCCCATATCTTGGGGGGGGTGTGACGCCTCCCGGCGTTAGCAGAATGGTTGCGTGGGGCATTGCAGCTCGCTAGCGCTCGCCAGGATGGGGGGATGGGCTACAGTTGTCCTAGAATTATCTGCTTTATTTAATTAGTGTCGTGTTGCCACAGACAGTCTAGAAATGGTCTTTGTTTTGGTCTGTGACTGCGCCTTATATTTTATATTCGCTATAATATAAATGTTGCTTGTGTGGGAGGCGAGCGAGAGAGGGTGAGGGGGTACACCTGGCAGCGAGGTGAGCTATGACGCGGCTCGCTTGGGCGCTGACGGCGTTGGCGGCCGGGTGGTCAACTAGTCCCTTCCCGTCGCTGCCTCGTGTTCTTTACCAGCTCAGTGCTTGCCTGACATGCGTATCGCCTACATCCTTTGCAATTCTGTCCCCCATACTCGCCACTTTGCATACTATTTCTCTCTCTCGACTTCTCCTTTCTCATTCTCTAATCTTTATTAAACTCAACATCCCTTCTGGTTTCAGCATAGACGTTCACCGTCGACCAGTCGTATTGTACGCGAAGCTCTCAGATATTTCCATGTATTAGGTTAAGGAGGTATTATGCTTTATTGAGGGTTAGAGAGACGGACTTTTCCGTATGTGTCCTCTCTCGGGAAGATTGTAGACCGGTATATGTCTCCCTGGCAAGGTGTTGAGTGATTCTTCTTGGTTATCTAAAGCTAGACTAGGGGTAAGGTTACTGTGTCGTTGTCTCCGATGTGTGCAGTGTTAGCTAAGCCCTGCACGACATCGACAGGTACTGTGGGAGCCTAAGTTGTCTTCGGGTTGGTTTACTTTGCGAGCACAGCGCTGTGGTGTGAGAGGGCCATAGCTTATCCCTCACAACATAGTGCTGCCTCTTTGTGTTGACTTCTGAGGGATCGCCAGGATAGAGCTAGGTACTAGAGACCTAGATTTATCAAGAGAGCATCCCCGTCATATAACGTAATCTTCATTATACCACCTTCGGACAACGTTAGGCTACGAGCCGCATGCTCGCCCATTGTTGCCCTGCCTTGATACCCCAGCTAGACTTTATTAACTGAGCAGACACTGGTTAGAGATAAGCCCCATTATTATATGTATGCAGCATTATTATTCACTGCACTTTTGAGCCGAGGTTGTTGTTGAGTTGCACAACCCTAGTAGGCTGTTGTGTTGTGTCACGAAGCATTTCTTTAGTTGTCGAGCATTACTACCTTTGCGCAGTCTTTATTATTCGCCTGCCTATTATTACTATATGTACTAGCATTTATTGTGACCCGTATTCTGCATTATAATTGTTCAAGATTCTTTACGAACATCTTCCCAGCATCAGACTTATTTCAGAAGTTTCCAGTTGATGTTGCAGGACTAGCATTGCACTTTCTTTAATACAGGAGTGCCAGTTATTTGAGTATCTACCGTAACGTTAATTAATCACGTTAACTATCTTTTCTTTGTGTAACCTAATCGAGTAATCTTTTACTGTTTGAGAATAGGCTGTTTCATTGAGCGTCAGCCTAGTGTGTGTGCACCAGTTACAGAGTCATAGGATACCTCGTTGTCCAGGCACGACTCAGGGCGGTAATGGTGTTTTGTTTTCCAGTGTTTAAGGCAGGGGTTGGATCTAGTGTTACCGTTGTTGCATTTTGCCATTATCTAGTCCAATGTTGAAGAGCCCTGTGTCTTTGAGAACCTGGATCGTAACAGTGGATGTAGGAGTTTCACCACATAAGTATAAGTAAGTTATGTACTCAAATAAAGTACTTAAGAGTTCGTAAGTTAAAGAATTGGGTAATTTTTTTGAAAAGACTCGCAGTGTTATTATACATAATCTATCAGGGAAAGTGAAGCTCTATGGAATCCTTATAATATATTCACATAGATTCCACTGTGGGAGAATAGTTTAGATAGTTAACTATAGTTTTTATGTAAATACTACCGCAACTACGAATCTTGTTTCCGAGACCTAGTATATTAACCTAACCAAACAACCTAACCTAACCTAACCTAGACCCAGTACGTGGGATACAACACTAGCCCTTGCATGCCAGCTACTGTGGGTTCATATTATTAGACATACAGTAACATCTTTGTAGAACATAACACTTTACCGTAGCAAGTGTACTCCATTCCGAACACTGTTTGTAAACATGAACACGTCCGTAGCAGAGCTCTCAAGATTACGGGACTGAGTTTGTTTACGCGCGGGACTATTTATATCGACAAAATCGAGTTACAAAACTTATCAAAACTATTCTCCCACAACAGAATCTATGTGAGTATATTATAAGGATTATATAGAGCTTCACTTTCCCTAATAAATTATGTATAATAACGCTGCGAGTCTATTCGCGATAATTATCAAGAATTGCTTTAAACCGTAGCACTGGTCACCGTGAGTGTCTGTAGTAAAACTGACTATTTCTAGCTCTTCCATAGACAGTCCTCTTTCCATAGACAGTCCTTTTAGATTTTTTTTTAAGGAATTCAAAAAGTAATGTTCAGGCCCTTTGTTTAGGCGCATGAATACTAATACGAAGTAGTTCCTTGTTAAATGTATATATAATAACTATACGTTTAAATACAGTAAAGGTAATGTGTAAATCTTAATCCCAATGTCTTACAAATATATTAGCTAGATAAATACTATTTACAAAACTGTTCAAAATATCTTATACGGTATATATAAGGATTAAATGTCTTGTTATAACTCATGGGATTAAATGAGACAATTAATTATTCTAGAATAATAATATTAAGAGTATTGTTATAACTCATGGGATTCATTGAGACAATGAATTATTATAGACTCGAGTTATCGAAGGATTCATATGCTTGTACAGTACGGTAAAACTATACGGTAATAATACAGAATATTCCTCTGTGGGAAATAATTCCCACACCCACAGACACCAAGCAATATAAAAACAACACCCAGCACACATTATCACACACAAATACTGTTATCTCTCCCTCCCTGCCCACCTCAAACCAACTTCCAGAAGCACATTCATACTCACATCTCTCACCGTTTCATCCAATCACTCATAGACATCACGCAGCTGCAGGCACGACCTCTCGAAATTCATCCTTCTGAATCCTCCCTTCCTCGCGATGACAGAGTCCACCTGGCTAGGCTGAGATGTGGGCACCATTTAGCTCTTCTGAGCTATCAGAAGAGACTGGATATCTCCGTTGTCGACACCTGCCCGGAATGCAACACAGCACCCCATGCTATTAAACACATCCTAGAAGACTGCATTCTACACAATCACTTACGCCAACAACATAATCTACACTCCTTGAGAGCCGCGTGGGAACGCCCGATCATGGCCATGGCCTTCCTTAGGGATTCGGAATTGTTTGGCTGATCAGCTTAGGGAATGACAACAACAACAATAACTTAAAGCATAATTTTAACATCGCATGTTTGATAAATAATAATTAAATAGGAGGAATTGTTTTACAGCTGACCTTGAATAGTCTTTTGTTTGGCAACCTGTAAAGGGGGTATCCCACTGTGTGACTTTTCGATGGCGAATGCCCAGCGACAGAGGGCGACAGGATTTTTTTGTCTATGTCCCAAAATTTGCCAAAATTCGCCATATTCGCTCGAATATTCTCCAATTGTCGCCGAAATCGCACAGCGGTCTCCCTAGCGTCGCCCATGTTCGCCCAGATTCACCCAGATTCGCCGTTAAATTTTGAGCATACCCAAAAAACGGCGGCGAACTGAAAATTTTGGTGAATGTTGTGCAACATTCGCCCTTTGTCTCACTTCATTCCCCCTTGGTCGCACTATAGTCGCACAATTCGCACCAATTCGCCCTGATTCTCCAATTTGCAAATTCCAATTATTGGCAACGCTGCTTTTTGAGCGAATAGGGCGACAGAAGTGCGCCAGTAGCGCGAATGCAGTGAATGTGTCGACGAATTATTGCCAATGCCATACGAATGACATGCGACATGTGGCGAACTGAGGCGATTGGTGGGTTTTTATGTGACTGTTGATGTATCTCTCACTATAGTCTGTTTCTTTTCAACTGACGATAAAAAAATGCAAAGTTCCCATCAGGATTTCTCAGTTATTTTGAAGATTTTGTAGTGAAATGTGGTGCTAATTATATAAACTTGGACTTAACCCTTAATTAGCGGCGAGCAACATAAGTCGAGTTAAATAAAGCTGGACTATGTGGCGGTGCTCGACATATATCGTGTGGCAATTTCAGCACGTAATGTTGCTGAGAGAGAGAGAGACAAGTGGTGGCAGGAGAGTAGCGAGCGTATGACTGCTCCAGACCACCGCGGCGAACCTACCGACACGAATCCCACCTCCTCCCTCCCTCTCTCACTCGCTATATACGGAATTGTATGGGGAAAGTGCCTAATTACATGCTTTTTGCACTCGCGTTGCACGGTTATTGCAAGAAAACTAGCCATCATAAAAGGATCGTTATGGTGTCATTCGAAAGCTCTGTTTATGCCCTTTCAGGGATAGATACTTGTTTTATGTTCTGGGTCTTATTTAGGCATGAAAATGATCACGTAAACAGCCCTATTTTGGCTAAAAACACCCCGCTGGGCGGTACATATAAATAAACCGCATAGGCCGCTCGTAAGGTGTTAATATGATGCAGAGACATGATTTCATATTTCTCCATTAAGTATCGAGAAATTAGGGATTCAATACCGTCAGATGATATGAAACTGAGTATACCGTATATACCGGCGTATAAAGAAACATTTCTAAGCCTTAACCCTTAAAAAGCGGCTCACCACTTAAGTCGTATTTAATAAAGCTGGACTATGTGGTGGCGCTCGACATAGGTCGAGTGGCAATTTCAGCACGTAATGTTGCTGAGAGAGAGAGACAAGTGGTGGCAGGAGACTAGCGAGCGTATGACTGCTCCAGACCACCGCGGCAAACCTACTGACACGAATCTCAGCTCCCTCCTCCCTCTCTCACTCGCTACATACTGAATTGTATGGGGAAAGTACCGAATTACATGCTTTTTGCACTCGCGTTGCACGGTTATTGCAAGAAAACTATCCATCATACAAGGATCGTTATGGTGTCATTCGAAAGCTCTGTTCATGCCCTTTCAGGGATAGATACTTGTTTTACGTTCTGGGTCTTATTTAGGCATGAAAATGATCACGTAAACAGCCCTATTTTGGCTAAAAACACCCCGCTGGGCGGTACATATAAATAAACCGCATAGGCCGCTAAAGAAGGGTTAAATAAACCCTGCAAAACCATGGGTGGTCTTGTACAAAGAATATAATTTCAATACAAGTGAATTTTGAGCGCAGAGATTCGTCGGCTGATTTTCCGAGTGACCAAAATCGCCGAAATACGATAATTTAATCATAAGTACTATATACATAACAGTAGGTTATGTATACAGTACTATATACATAACAGTAGGTTATGTATATAGTACTATATACATAACAGTAGGTTATGTATACTTACCTAATTAATTTTTCATAATATTTCATAATAAACTTATATAACGCGAGATATAAGTTCAAACTATGGTTCAAATTAAAAGTCAGTGTACCGGAACCATTACCGAAACAAGTGTTGTGTGTGATATTGTTGTGTGGCTATGTCGAGTGTATATGTGAGGCATAGTTATTTCAAAAGGCCCTGTCTAAGCTGTATTTAAGAGAACGTTCGAATGGGGTGAACGTCTTAAAATTTCAAAAGGAATGGTGCTAAACATGACGGAGAAAGGGGTTTAGAATAAAATCCTTCAAGTGGAAATCTCCCCTTAAATCGACAAATGATAACTCGAATTAGAGGAAACAAACTATCATAATAGTGAAAGTGTTAATTTAATAGTTACTTCTACCTAACCCTTTGAAGATTAGGACGCATTCTGACAGTATATTCTGACTACCTTTAGACGATTGTATCCAGCTTAGGAATGATCTGTGGAACTAGAAGGGTAAAGAGTATCTTAATTAACCCTCTGACCTCCATATACACTTCCTAATCTGAATACAATAGTCTTATAATTGCAAGGAAACAAAAAATAAATCCATAATTGTATCTTGAGTGGGAACACACCTATTCCATAGATGCACAGACACTCAGACATACCCACTCAATAATATTTACATTTTGATTCGAGGGCATATGTTTTTGTAATAGACCTTATGTAAACGAGATTGTGAACTTCGAATGAACATATAAAACAAAGTTAATGTTCTCTATGGGACTGTTAATTGTTCAGAATAATTCGTCAGTGTATCATCGTTGTTCTCCCAAGTATTGTTCAGATATTCTGGGATAAGGTTTGTACACATTGATCCATAGATACACACACACACACACACACACAATGTCCAGCTTTTCCACATTTCTCCTTTTCACACACACACACACTCACTACAGCACACATACATGCACAGTTGCACACACACTCTACAACACACACACATACACACAGAATGTCCAGCTTTTCCACATTTCGCCTTTTCACACACGCAAACACACACACACACTACAACACACACACACACACACACACATGGCATTTGCCATATTCGCCATAAGTCGCACAACCTCCGCGGTTTTATCTCATTACATCGTCCAACAATCGCCGTGCATTCGCTATTTTCGCCATCATCGTTCGCCACATTCGCCATGAATCGCCCTCAATTGTCGCACACCATTCGTCATTTTCGCCAAAATTTTTGCCATATTCGCACTATGGTCGTACTTCCGTCGCCCTGCAATCGAGTAAATTCGCCTTTTTCGCTTTTATTCGCTTCTGAAAAAAACCCTATTCGCTGCGAATTTTTGGACAGAAAAAAAATACGGTCGCATGGCATTCGCCATCGAAAAGTCGCACAGTGGGATACCCCCTTAATTTTTGGCATGTGTACTTATTGTATCACACCATCAATGGGTAAAGTGGATGCTAGTAGTGATAAAAACGTATCTGCATTTATATAAGATTATAATTAGGTGCGCAAGTATTTTTATTTGCTTAGAGAGAGAGAGAGAGAGAGAGAGAGGGGGAGATTTTGCAGAAGGGTAAACAAAAAATGTTAATTTAATAATATTTATTTGCATAAACTAATATATTTGACAAACAGGTATTCAATAAACTACAGTAGTATCTCAATGTGTGATTCATAGTTAAGGATATCGAAATAGGATGAAAAACAGTACAATTTAATTTGAAGATTGAAATTATTGTGAAAATGTGTGCTAGAAGAGTAAGTTGAAATTGATTTGGTTTGACATTATATTATTTTTAGACAATAAGAATAGAGAAGCATAATTATTTCTTTTACATATATAAAATTATAACTAATAGGAAGAGAATATATTTATATTTAAGCTTTACCTGAATAGTTTCTCGTTAGAGAGGGGGAGATGTTGCATAAGGTGAACGGGGAAAAAATGTGGTTATTCAACAATTATTTTCATTAAAATAATTTGTTTTTACAAACAGGTGTTCAGTATATTAGTACTTATATGATTCCAAATGTCTAGCAAGGCAAGGGACTGGGGTTCTTACAGAGAGGCTCCAATCCTGACGTTATTCTTGACTTACAGTGTGCTGGCTTAATAATCCAATAGGGTTGATAGCCTCTGAAGTCCTGTTTTAACTAACTAAATCTAGCAAGGGACTCGAGTTCTTGCAGATAGTCTCTAGTCTTGACGTAATTCTTGACTTACAGTGTGCTGGCTTAATTATCATATAGGGTTGATAGCCTCTGAAGTCGTATTTTAACAAACTGTACTCTAAGAATGGGACTCATCAGCCTTGGTCGGCAACCCATCTAGGGGAGACAACCTTATAAAAATCCGGGTGGATGGGACTCGTCAGCCTTGGTTGGCAACCTGTCTAGGGGAGTAAACCTTATACAAATCTGTACTGCTTACCTAAGGGTGAAGCAGGTTAGTGGATGGACTAGCCGCGCACCACATTAGAAAAATAGTGCTAACAATATACATAGAAGGTCTTGAAGTCAGACGGACCCTAAGTTGAGTGTTCAATCCTGTAAGTCCTTCAGTAAACTGGTACGGGTTGTCCTTCTCACAGGGGATAGGTCTGCTTGGGGTCATTTTGTATATGGCCATCCTCGTAAAGAGGAGTATGGCGTCCGGCAATAGATAGATAGACTCTAGGAATTAAACATAGCACGGTGTCGAACTTGGGACAATTTCATTTTGAGATTGGACTGATTGTGAGATGGAATGCAAGAAAATCAACTGTAATATTATTTGGTTTGGCAATTTTAAGCCTTCCAAAGACATGATACTTGAGAGGGATAATTTTGACCATTATATATATATATATTAATTAGAAAAAAAAAAAAAAAAACCTACTCAGGAAGGATTTTGTCGTTGAATTTGCTTTGTTGTTTCCAGCCTGCCATTTAGGTTATATAATCATTGCAATATCATAATTTACAGAGAAATGTAGTACTAGTAGTGATCAGAGTGAGTGCAACTACATCTACAGTATACAGTACAATTAAATCAAGTGTTTTGCAATGGGTGAGTGCTTGTACAGCAGTAACTATGACACTTGTAAATAACAAACATACTGTATATTGATAGCTGTATTTTGTTGACACACAACACATTCAGAGAGAGAGAAAGAGTGAGTAAGAGAGTGAGTTACATAGAGTTATATAGATGCACAAACGGCACAGACCTTGCGGTCCCTACTAGGCATTCCGAACTTAGTTTTAACATAGAATAATGCTACAAAATGGAAATTAAGAACTATAAAGCAGAAGGCTCTTCCCCCACACCACACCACTCCCTCTAACCTTAGGTTGGCAGGAAATTTATTTCGGGAAACTACGCCCCCAGCCGAATGAGGACATTTCCACTGGGAAATTCATAGTAAAGAACGAAATTATGTATATATATATATAATATTATATATACAGTATATATATATATATATATACAGTTTATATATATATATATATATATATATATATATATATATATATATATATATATATATATACCGTTATATATATATATATATATATATATATATATATATATATATATATATATATATATATATATATAGTATATATATATATATACTGTATATATATATATATATATATATATATATATATATATATATATATATATATATATATATATACGGTATACATACATATATATGCATTATATATATATATATATATATATATATATATATATATATACTGTACTGTATATACAGTATATATATCTATCTATCTATCTATTGCCGTGATCCCCGAAGGGGTGGCCACGAACGAACTGCCCCCGAGCACCTATGTCACCAGTCAGTCGACGCCTCTCCTCCCAACCAGCACCGCCCTCATCCATTTACTTCCTCACTCCAACCTTCCACCTCTCCTTCGGTCTACCTCTCCCTCTCTGTCCTACCTTGCTCTCGTACACCTTCTTAGCCATTCGCTCGCTTCCCATACGTTCCATATGGCTGAACCATCTCAAGGTGTTCCTTTTCACACTTGCCAGCACATCTACCTCCACACCACACCTCCTTCTTACTTCCTCATTCGTCTGTCTATCCCTCCATATAACTCTGCACACATTTCTCAAGTAACTCATTTCCACCCCTCTCACTCTTGGTGTGAGTCTCTTCTCAAACGTCCATGCTTCGCTTCCGTAAGTCAATGTCGGGATTACCACACTGTCATGCAAGGACTTCTTGACTTCCATACTGACCACCCTATTTCTTGTTACTACTTTCAGCGTTCCTACAACCCTCTTCCCCTGTTGCACTCTCTCCCGCACTTCTTCATCCATAGTCCCACCTTTACTTAACACACTGCCCAGATACTTAAATGAGCTGACAATCTCCATAGCTTGACCGTTCAACTTCACATCACTCTATGTGGCTTCATCCCTTTCGAAGACCATAACCTTGCTCTTCCCCGTATTTACCTTCAGATTCCGGTTTTTCGCACACTGTTCCAAACGCATTTACCAGACCCTGCAACTCCCATTCATTATCGCTCATCAGAACTGTATCATCAGCAAACAGCAGTACAGGCAGCTTCTACTCATTTCCCTCCCTTATCAGCGATACACCAACATCCACTGCTCTTCCTAGTATTTCTTTCATGACTCCATCTATATATACAGTTAATAACCACGGGGACATTACACACCCCTGTTTCAACCCAACATTCAGGTCAAAGAACTCGCTCTGCTCATTTTCACACATACTGATGCCTTTGCACCCTCATACATGCTTTCCATTGCTTTCAACAACTTGCCATCTACTCCGTATATTCTAAGTACTTTCCACATACCTTCTCTATTCACTCTGTCATAGGCCTTCTCCAAGTCCATAAAGGCAACATACACCTTTTGTTGCTTCTCCAGATATTTCTCCACAACACCTATCCATTTCTCCGTTCTCACTCTCACTCTCTCAATCACTACCCTACTGTACACCTTCCCTACTACGCTTAGAAGACATATTCCTCGGTGGTTACCACACACTCCTCTTTCCCCTTATATAGGAGGACTATTATGCCTGTCTTCCAGTCATCAGGTGCACATATATACAGTATATATACTGTATATATATATATATATATATATATATATATATATATATATATATATATATATATATATTTCTAGTCTCTCAGTGGGGATCGAACCATCGACCATCAGGATGATAGCCGACGCTTTAATCAATTACACCACGGCAGACTGCCGTGGTGTAATTGATTAAAGCGTCGGCTATCATCCTGATGGTCGATGGTTCGATCCCCACTGAGAGACTAGAAACATTTGGTGGCTCACGTGTATTTGTGATATATTCTCATTATATATATATATACAGTATATACTGTATATATATATATATTGTTACGAGGGGAGCCAGGGCAACCAGATGCTCCAATATCCTAGCCCACAGCACCGAACTACCCTGCAACAGACACACTCTTAATATCTGACTCAAACACCAAGACACGCAGGTTCTCTAGGAAAAATGGTTATCTTTCCTCCCCAGCAATACTAACTGAAAATGCCCAAATATTTTGCATGTGCACTTCTGATTTATCTAAAATATGTAAAATTATACCAAATACCAACTACATTAGCACAAAACTCAATCAATCACAGAAACAGGATAAAAACAGAATAAATACCCCAAAAGATGAATACGTTAACCCTTTCCCCAGCAATACTTACTGAACATGCACAAATAAATTGCATGTGCTCTCCAGATTTAGCTGAAATATGTGAAATTACACCAAATACTAACTACATTAGCACAAAAATCAATCAAGCACTTTAACAGGATAAATAAAATGGAAGAAATAGCCCAAAAATGAATTTATCTGTCGCCTACCGGTATATATTGCCGGACACCTTGATCCCCGAAGGGGTAACCATGAACGAAACGCCTGCGTATTTCAAGCTCGCTTGAGTTATCACTCGATCGTCTTTGAGAGCTTTTTGGCCCGGGGTAATTACCACACCATCGCGTCATAAGGAGTTTGAGGGGGTTAAATTGCTAGATACATAGAGGAAGAGGAATGCCAAGTAAACAAAAATATATAAGATATTTTTAACATCTATCTATCATCTATTGCCTGACGCCGTGATCCCCGAAGGGGTGGCCAAGAACAAACCGCCCCCATGCACCTCTGTCCCCAGTCAGTCGACGCCCCTCCCCCCAACCAGCACCGCCTTCGTTCATGTACTTCCTCACTCCATCCTTCCACCTCTCATTCGGTCTATCTCTCCCTCTCTGTCCCTCCACCTCGCTCTCATACACCCTCTTAGTCATTCTCTCGCTTTCCATACGTTCCATATGGCCGAACCATCTCAAGTTGTTCCTTTTCACACTTTCCAGCACATCTACCTCCACACCACACCTCCTTCTTACTTCCTCATTAGTCTGTCTATCCCTCCATGTAACTCCGCACGCACTCCTTAAGTAATTCATTTCCACTGCTCTCACTCTTGGTCTGAGTCTCTCAACCAACGTCCATGCTTCGCTTCCGTAAGTCAGTGTCGGGATTACCACACTGTCATGCAAGGACTTCTTCACTTCCATACTGACCACCCTATTTCTTGTTACTGCTTTTAGCGTTCCTACAACCCTCTTCCCCTGTTGTACCTTCTCCCGCACTTCTTCATCCATAGTCCCAACTTTACTCAACACACTGCCCAGATACTTAAAAGAGTTGACAATCTCCATAGCCTGACCGTTCAGCTTCACCTCACACTCTGTGACTTCACCCCTTTCGAAGACCATAACCTTGCTCTTCCCCGCAATTACCTTCAAATTCCGTTTTTCGCACACTGTTCCAAACTCATTTACCAGACCCTGCAACTCCCATTCATTATCACTCATCAGAACTGTATCATCCGCAAACAGCAGTATAGGTAGCTTCCACTCAATTCCCTCCCTTTTCAGCGATACACCAACATCCACTGCTCTTGATAGTATTTCTTTTATGACTCCATCCATATATACAGTAAACAACCACGGGGACATCACACACCCCTGTTTCAAACCAACATTCAGGTCAAAGAACTCGCTCTGCTCACTCTCCACACGTACTGCCGCCTTTACACCCTCATACGTGCTCTTCACTGCTTTCAGCAACTTGCCCTCTACTCCGTATATTCTAAGTACTTTCCACAAACCTTCTCTATCCACTCTGTCATAGGCCTTCTCCAAGTCCATAAAGGCAACATTCACCTTTTGTTTCTTCTCCAGATACTTCTCCACAACACAATTCAGGGTAAAAATCTGATCTACACATCCTCTTCCCTTCCTAAAAACCTCCCTGCTCGTCGCCTATCCATTTCTCCGTTCTCACTCTCACTCTCTCAATCACTACCGGTACCCTACTGTATACCTTCCCTACTACGCTTAGAAGACATATTCCTCGGTGGTTACCACACACTCCTCTTTCCCCTTTGCCCTTATATAGGGGGACTATTATGCCAGTCTTCCAGTCATCGGGTGCACTCCCCTTCTCCCATGCTAGTTTGCACATTTTCCATACCCATTCTATCACTATCTCACCACCATACCTCAACATTTCCCCACACACTCCATCTGTTCCTGGTGCTTTCCCCAACTTCACTCTTTTCATGGCTTCCCACACTTCTGACCTCCTGATCCCCACCTCCTCCTCCACTACTTCTCTTCTTCTCCCTCCCATACCATATCCAGCTATGTTTGCTGGCTCTTCAATCCTTACATTTAGCAACTCACTGAAGTACTCCCTCCATCTTTCGACTCTCTCTTGCTTCTCGGCTAGCATTCTCCCATTCTTATCTTTCACACCCTTACTGTTTCCCTTGCTACATTCCCTAACTTTCTTGACTTCTTCCCAGAACAGTTTCTTACTCTCCCTCCATTTTACACTCAGGTGCTCGTTTCTGTCTCTCGGAATCTTCATTCCCTCTACTACCCAACCACTCTCTATATGCTTTCTTCTTTTCTTCCACAGCTATTCTTACCTCTTCTGTCCACCATGCTGTACCTTTCACTCCCCTCCCTCTTCTCCTCACTCCACACACCTCCTCACATGCTGCACAGATCTCATCCTTAAACACCTTGCTCATCTCCTCCACTTCCTCCATAACTTCCAGGTCGAACCCACCTAGTCGTCTTTCCACTGCTCTCCTGTACTCTTCCCTGACTTCCTCCTCCTGCAACTTCTCCACCCTCCTCACCATTCCACCCTCCTCTCGCCTCCCTCCAGCTCTCCTCACCCACTTCTTTTGTATCCTAACCTTAGCTACCACTACATAATGATCAGACAGACCCCCTCCAATACCCCTATACACCCTAGCATCCATCACAGATTTCTTCATTCGTTCATCCACACATACATAATCAATCAATGACTTTCGTTCCACCACTGTCTTATCCTTCATCATCAACATCCGTTTCCACGTGTACCTGTGGATCATTCTGTGTCGGAAGAAGGTGTTGGCTATCCACAGCCTCCTCCCCACACATACGTCCACAAGTGCACTACCATTCCCATTCACCTCTGATGGTACCCCCCACCCTCCCACCACTCCCTCAACTTTCCTATCACCCACCTTACCATTCATATCCCCAATCAGAAATATTCTTTCGTTCTTGTCAAACTTCTCCAGGCACGCCTCAACATTCATCCAGAACTCCTCTTTCTTTCTTTCAAGTATATCCTCTGTCGGGGCATACACGCATACAATCAATACAATATTTTTAACATGAGGTTGCTTATAATAATTTGTACCTCTGCAGTTTCTCCATGGCTAACGAAAAAGGTCACATTCCTAAGAAGCCCCAACCAAAAAGGCCAAGCTTCTATACAGAACAAATGCCACACCATTACCCTTATGGTGACCCTATCAATTAATCAAATTTACCACACTTCTTAACCCAATTCCCGCGGGGCCCCTCATATGACGGAGACGATTTTCCGGCTATTTTGTAGCCTGTGAGCCAGGCCAGCTTTTGCAAGCAGCACGGATGGACGTCAGCCGGAGCCTACAGGCCCCGCCACGACACTGAGGTTTGTGTGAGAGAGAGTTCACTTATGTGCAGCGTCACACATAGCGAAAACAGAAAATAATTGGTAATTATTAGCGATTTCGCCTAGGCCTATCGGATTTGGTAATTTTTAGCAATTTTGCCCTTCGTTTGCAAGATCCTTACAAGAAAACCAGACGTCGTACAGGGATGATTCAGGAGTAATTTGAAAGCTATTACCGTACTTTCACGAATACATAATTGTATTACGCCCTGGCTTTTGCTTATGCATGAAAATGAGCAGGGAATGAAGGCAATTTCGGGCAATTATGCCTACTCGTACAGGAGTCCTTGGAGCGGCTTCGGTCGCGCCGGGAATTTCCACACCTCACACCACACACACACATCACACAGTTTTTCCTACACCGAGAAATGACTCTCCGGCTGTCATTTCTCGAAGACTTCTAGCCGGAGACATTGAGAGCAACCCAGGACCCACCTACACATACATATGTCCAACTTTCTCAAAACCCATCGCTTCGAGTCGCCACACTAATGGCTCAGTTCTCTGCAATTCATGCAGGAACGGGACCCACTTCACCTGCACAACACTTGCCTCCAAGAAACACTACACGAACACCTGGACCTGTTCCTCATGCCCCTCCCTCTCCCAGTCAAATCCCTCGCCTAAAACCCGTCCACCTCTCCTCCCCAACCCACCTAACCTTCCCATATCATCCACTCCCCCCCCTAAAACCTGTCCACCTCTCCTCCCTAACCCACCTAACCTTCCCATACCATCCACATCCTCAACTCAACATACCACACCCCATCCTAATCCATTCCAACCCCCATCTGCTCCCCAATCCCCACCCCACCTCACCCATCCCAACCCCCCGCCCCTCCCTCACCCCCACCCCATCCTCGTGCAGCAGCACCCAAGATACATCGTGCACATAACATTAACATTCTCCAATTGAACATAGATGGCATCAACACAAAGAAACTCTCACACTTCATCAAACAACACAACATACACATTGCCATCTTACAAGAAACAAAACTCCGCACAACACAAAAAACACCCACATTTCATGATTTCACCACCATCATACAAGACCGGGCTGTCGGCGGAGGCGGTGGACTCATCACCCTGGTACACAAAGAAATATCATACATAGTTACCAGTGTACAAACCAAATCCCTCCTCCCCCCAAATGATAACACAACAGAAATACAATCAATTAAAATATGCACTGGCAACAACTCCAACATAACCATCATAAACACATACAACCCCTACAGTACCAAATGAATACAGACCACACTTACAACACATCACAAACACCCCACACATCATCCTGGGTGGTGACTTCAATGCCAAGACGTCGGCCTGGTTTGTCGACAACCCCGATACAGATAGAGGGCTGGTACTACAAAACCAAACTGTTAACCTCATCATCCTTAACGACATCCATCAACATACCCATATTCCTCACCAAGCCCTCTATAACCCATCATCTCCAGACATCACCTTTTGCTCCCCAGAACTCGCCCCCACAACATCCTGGAGGGTGGTCAGAACCTTAGGCTCTGACCACCTCCCGATCATTATCACCACCAAAACCAGACTCACCCCAGCTAACCACAAACACACATACACCAATTATAAAAGACCTAACTGGGAAGCATTCACAAATGAGACAGAACAACACTTCACAACTCTAAACAGTACACCCATGACTAACATCAACAATGCTGTACACATACTCAATAAAACTATCCAAAACACTGACAAGAAACACATTCCAAGAGGTAACAGAAAAAGACACAACCCCAACTTCACACCAGAAATTCAAAACCTCATCAGACAACGCAACATACTGAAACCCTCCCCAGCACCCCACACACAAGACATCACACAACAAATCCAAGCACTCAACACCCAAACTAACAACAAAATACAAGAACAACAAAAACTAAATTGGAATAATTTCCTACAAACACTTGATCACAAAACAAACCCCAAAAAACTCTACAAAACACTAAACAGCATCACACTTTCCAACAGCAACATAACACAATCACATGCTGCAATCACAACAACAGACTCTACTCCTTCATGTAAACAACAAGCAAACACTCTCATCAATCACTTCTCACATGTCAGTCACCTAAAACCTCACAAAGACGACCGACGTGTCATCCGACGTAAGAGACAATTCCCCACAGACCCTGACTATACACCCTTCACCAATCACCAGACAAAGCATATAATCAACAATCTCAAGCACTCACCCGCTTGTGGCCTAGACAACATAAGCAACATACACCTCAGACACCTGGGACCACAAGGCATACAAGCACTCACTAACATATCAAACTACAGTTATTCACACAACACAATACCAGACATTTGGAAGCATGGTCTCATCACCACATTCCCCAAACCCAACAAAGACCCCACGCTACCCTCCTCGCACCGCCCCATCACACTCCTTTGCTCCCCCTCCAAAGTCATGGAACGCCTAGTGTTACAACTAATTACACCCGACCTACCCCTAGCTCCAACACAACATGGCTTTAGGCTACTGCACTCCACAAACACTCTTCTCACAGACCTTACACAATGAGCTTTTGATGGCATCAACTCAGCTAGACCACCACACAGATCACTATTAGCCACACTCGACATTAGTAAAGCCTTCGATGCCATCCCCCGCCACAACCTAACAAACAAAATCTACAACACAAACATGCACAACAACACAAAAAGGTGGCTGGCCAACTTCCTAGCAGGCAGATGTGCACACGTATCTTTTGCCGGTCAGTCATCTAAAATCAGAAACTTTCCAAACGGAGTCCCACAAGGATCCGTCCTATCGCCCGCACTCTTCAATCTGTACATGCACGATATAACTACACCCAATACGCCCCAAATAAACTTAGCCTCCTATGCAGATGACATAACACTCACATGCACACACCATGACCCAAAAAGAGCAACAGATCTCCTTCAACCCTATCTCAACACACTACATGGCTGGTGCACTACAAACAGACTTAATCTACCCCCAGCCAAATCCACCGCAACCCTGCTCACAAGCTGGACAGAACACAAATACATCCCTCAACTCACCATAAACAACACACCCCTAACACATACACACACACACACAAAATCCTAGGAGTAACATATGATACTCATATGACATTCAAACAGCACACCACAAACATTAAAAAGAAATGACACCCAGACTTAACGCCCTCAGGTCACTTGCTCACACAAAATTTGGACACAACAAAGAAACTACCACCACAGTATATAAACAATACATAAGATCAGTGATCATGAGAGGCACTCAATTCCTGGCAGTTGCCTCCACGAACCAAGACCACCCACTAAACTACATGGCAACACACACCCACAGACACCAAGAAATATCAAAACAACACCCAGCACACGGTATCACACACAATTACTGTCCTCTCTCCCACCCCGAACCACCTTCCAGAAGCACATCCATACTCATATCTCTCGCCGATCCATCCACTCACTCACAGACAACACGCAGCTGCAAGCACGACCTCCCGAAATCCATCCTTCCGAATCCTCCCTTCCTCGCGAGGACAGAGTCCACCTGGCCAGGCTGAGATGCGGACACCATCCAGCTCTCCTGAGCTATCAGAAGAGACTGGATGACTCCGTTGTCGATGCCTGCCCGGGATGTAACACAGCACCCCATACCATTAAACACATAATAGAAGACTGCATTTCACACAACCACTTACGCCAACAACACAATCTACACTCAATGAGAGCTCTGTGGGAAAGCCCGATCGTGGCCATGGCCTTCCTCAGGGACTCGGGGCTATTCGGCCAGGCAGCTTAGGGAACAACAGAACAACAACTCATACAGGATTAATAGCTTTAACCAAAATGGTCACACTCCTTAATGGTCTAAGTGGCCATAGCCAAAATGGCTACACTATATTCCTTCTGTACTTTCTCCATGCCCGATGAGATACATGATATTTTGATATATGTGGCACAGCCCTTGTATCCAACACAATACCCTGCGTGCAACCCCGCTCGAACCCCGCACAACGTTGCTTGCAACTTTAATTATTATTATTATTATTATTATTATTATTAGGGGTTCGTCCCCTACGGGGAACCCCTATTGTAATCATTAAACCTGGAATTTCATCCAAATGTTTCTTACGCGCCGGTTTCGACGCAATAACTCCAGAACCGCTTTTTGGATCGGGATCAAACTTTCACAAGAGGTGCCTTTTTGTATTGGGCAACTTTTGATATGCTAAACATCCGGCATGGTGGCCAAACAGGTCCGTGGCAGCCGATTTCCCGAAAAACTTGACGCCTAAATACCGTCTCTCCCACTCACAGGAAACGACTGGGCTTTGGCATACGCACTCCCCTACTAATGCTCCGCAAATTTTATAGAGAAGGTTTTGCTTTTGCACGTGGGTTTTTTTCCGGCAATCTTGAAAAAACCTCGAATTCCACTTAAAATTCCACATCTTGAAAACTACGCCGATGATCAGAGCCATGCTTGCGTAGTTGGGTGAGGCTCGCGATTCCGAACGTTTTGATACCAAAAAAATATAAATGGGTGGAATAGTTTGGCCGCAGCATTGAAAACTGTCTATTCTTAAATTACTTTAAAACCGAATTCGCTACCACACACAAAGTTTACCGTCTACAGTCTATAGGCTTCCACGCATCCCCCAGTTTTGCTTAATAACATAATCTCTTTATTATTCAGTCCTAACTTTTGTTTTTTTATTGAACTCTCTCAAAACCGTTCGAGTCCCTACGAATTCCAGCAATTATTTAGCCAACCTACCTATACATACCTACCCTACCAAATAATAATGATAAATTCAAATTTATTTTTGGTAAATGACAGAGTATTGGCTAAGGTTTTTAACAATTCCTCCCTTTGCCAAATGCTTAGTTTAATAACAATGATATGGACCTTTAAAGTTTTGGCAATTGCCCGTGTGACTCCTATTTTAACCCTCCTAAAGTGTTACCACGAAATACCGCTAGATCCTTTCTCAAAAGTCGCTAGCATGTTGCTACATAGCCAAACAATGTTAGGATAATGCTGCAATTTCTAAAGAGTTTTGGTTTGTTTGTTTTGCAAATTTTACAATGTAGTATGACTAGAATGTCTGAAATTTTCAAATTATCCCTAGTAAATGTCTCTAGATATAAAAGAAATGGCTGCTAGATTGAAGTAAATAGCTCTACATTTAGCGGTAATATGTAGCTTTACAACTGGCACCACTGCAACCACCACCCAGTGTGTCTCCACAAAATACCGCTAGATCCTTTCTCAAAAGTCGCTAGCATGTTGCTACATAGTCAAACAATGTTAGAATAATGCTGCAATTTCTAAAGAGTTTTGGTTTGTTTGTTTTGCAAATTTTACAATGTAATATGACTAGAATGTCTGAAATGTTTAAATTATCCCTAGTAAATCTCTCTAGATATGAAAAAATGGCTGCTAAATTGAAGTAAATAGCTCTACATCTAGCGGTAATATGTAGCGATACAACTGGCAACACTGCCTAGCCCTTCCATCCTCCGTCCATCCTCCCTCATCTATGTATCAACAACCACTCTAGTGAACTTTCGGTATTTAGTTTATTCAGCTTAATACTATTTATCCACATAAAATAGAAACCTATCACGATTGTTGTCTAATACAAACATAGATAATGCTATTACATATTATTTGAACATGATGTCGAATTTAGCAGTTGCTGTACGTGACAGTCTGTGACAGAACCGAAAGCTTCTCTTGCCGTGTAGTACTCAAAGAAAGCAGGGGTACTTAAGCCAAGTCAGAGATGCAGAGGTAACTTTTACAATGCATTATAACCCTAGACAGACACCAATATACCACTAAATCAGACAAATATCACTACAAAAAAGATAGGAAAATATTATATTAATGTCCTAGGTATTTGAAATTATGCAAATGAGTAAAATCCATTATGATATTATGATAATGGGATCGATTAGTATCTGGCAACAGTGTTGCACAAAATTTTCTGAACGTATGCGAACTTCGGAGTATTTATCCCATTAATATACACATCTATCACTATTTAAATGTAATACAACCATACACAGTGCTATTACATATTATTTGAACATAATATAGGATGCTCTTTCCTTTAAACCATTTTCTATATCTATTCACGAAAAATATAGGCCTAGCCTAACTAAGCCTAGGCAGCACTACCGGTAGGTACGAATTTATCAGTTCGAATTTTGATTGAGAGTGGGATTAGGCCTAGGCCTAGCCTAGGGCTTAACATGGGATACTATTTGGGGTTTGGGAATAGACTGAGGCTGCTTTAGGCCTAATTAGGTCAAATTAGTCAAATCGAGACAGTTGCATAGCCTAGGCCTAGGCCTATTAAGCAAATATTTTACGGTTATACTGATGTTTTGGACCGACAGTTAGCCCATCGATCTTTTTAGGCCTAATAGGTCCGGTAGAGCATATACATCACTGCTATATATGTCATTAAGAGCTGAAATGTATTATAAGGGAGAAAAAAAACCAAAAACGCTAAAATACATATATACTGTAAAACAATAAGTTTTTCAGCCAGTACCCAACCAGCGGGGGTGTGGGGGCGGCAGCCCCCACCCATATACTAGGTTAGGTTAGGTTAGGTTGTTAAGTTAGGCTAATAGGCCTAGCACATAGGCTAGCCTACAAAAAAAAAAAAAAAAAAAACAGCGGGGGTGTGGGGGCGGCAGCCCCCACCCATATACTAGGTTAGGTTAGGTAAGGTTGTTAGGTTGGGCTAATAGCCTAGAACATTAAAAAAAAAAAAAAAAAAAAAAAAAAAAAAAGTCTAGCCTAACCCAACCAGCGGAGGTGTTGGGGGCGGTAGCCCCCACCCATAATACTAGGATAGGTTAGGTAAGGTTGTTGGGTTAGGCTAATGTCTTCCCAAAGTTGACTATTTTTATAACATGAGATATTAGGTTACCCACTCCACCCCGAGCCAGCTTTCGTCAAAAGTTGGCTCGGGTATTCACAAAATTGGGTTGTATGGGTTTGCAATTTGGGAAAACCCGAGCCAAGTTTTGATACAAAACGCTATATTAATGTATTTTTACGCGTTTAACCCCTCATTTTCCCTGAACTTCATAGCCCTCCCCACTAGTGGGGGGCGTGTTTTTAGATTGTTGGATAATGGGTAAATACTCATTTCAGCTCCTCTTCAGTATAAAACCACACTATATCTGAAGGAAAAATTACAGAAAACAAACTAAAACTTACTGAAATCGCTGTCGGTCCAAAAAGTCAGGTTTACCTATTTTACCAATCTACAATAGGCCTAGTCTATTCGCTGTAAGTAGGCAAGAAATCATGACCTAGGCTATAACCTCTGTAACTAAAAAACAACTAGGCCTAGAGTGATCAAGCTAATATGTGACCATATGTCGACCATTTGGGAAGAGTCAGTCAAGGAATAGCCTAGATGTGGAAATTTGCAGCCAATTTGCTCTAGCCCTATTTGATATACAGAGGTTAGAGGTCATTGTTGAGGCCCCCCCCCTCATGACATATTGTCATCATCTTATATATTGCCAGCAGGGGGCAAATAACCGAAAAAAAATCGCCGTCAAAATAGACGCGAACTTAACCACGGCGATCGACACATGTAAACATGGCGGTGGAGCGGCGCCGAAAGCTTGCCATCATGTTCCCGTCCATTTTGAATGCCGTTGGATACAATAATATGTTGAGGGGGGCAAATAGGCCTAACCAAACTGCGGCGATCGACCATGTAAACATGACGGCGGCGGCGGCGGTGGACGCTTGCGATCATGTTCCCGTCTATTTTGACTGCCATTGGATACAATAATATGTTGAGGGAAGGGCTTTGCGGCAATTTTTTTGGTTGTTTGCCCCCTACTGGCAATATATATGATGATAACATGTCATGGGGGGGTGAGGGGGGGCTTTCAACATATTATTGTATCGAATGGCCTTCAAAATAGACAGGAACATTATCCCAAGCGTCCAACGCCGACACCGCCGCGGCTGCTGAAGAACAAGGAAATTAGCAATAGGTTTCATTGTGAACTGGAGGAAATTAATAGAAATAAGGAAGCTAGGCCTAGCGATGTAAATAGTCAATGGAATTTCCTTAATAATGACAATTATATGTATAGGTATAAAGTAAAAACAATATATTTTACATAATTTATTGCATATCTTACATATTTAAACAAATATATATTAAAAATAGTTTAACCACACCACTGAGTTCCCCCAAAATACTCTAATAGGGCTGGCCTGAAGAATTAGATCAAGATGGACAACCAATCAACACATGATAGGTAGGGAAGGGCAGGTTAACAACGGCGATCGACAAATGTAAACATGACGACCGTACACTCGGAAACTACATCCATCCCCATTAGCCTAACCTAACAACCTTACCTAACCTATCCTAGTATTATGGGTGGAGGCTGCCGCCCCCTAGACCCAGTACGTTGGATACAAAACTAACCCTCACGTAACACCTAGTATATGTCCCTAGTACCCAGTACGTGGGATACCACGCTAACCCTCACGTAACACCTAGTATATGTCCCTAGTACCTAGTATTTGGGATACAATACTAACCCTTACATAACACCTAGTATATGTCCCTAGTACCCAGTACGTGGGATACAAAACTAACCTTCACCTAGCATATGTCCCTCACTCAGTACACCTTTCACCCTCACTACCGTTCGTGAGTCTTCATACATCTTCATTATCACACGCACCAGCCACTCCTCTACGCCAAATTTTCTCCTAGCCTACTGCACAACTTCTTACTTTCAGTAGAGACGTGATTTTCCGGGCCCGTCGCAAGACCACCGTCTCAACCGAGCCGTCACAAGATCATCACAGGACAGGAAAAACAACACAGGCTTGCTCCAAGCCAGCACACATCTTACAAATATATAAGCTAGGCTATACAACTTTCATTTCATCGGAATAACATTCACCGCCAATTTAATTATCATAAGGATTATATAAATGCAATTCTGATATGAAAAAACAATCGGTAAATAGCATAGCCTAGGCCTAGTCAAAGCTGGGGTTTGTTGTTGTTTCGTGGACAAAATTTAACCAAGCGTACTGTCCCACATTAATTTATTATCAACAATTGGATATACGTTACTGTGGGCTCTTATTACTCTACTTCCTAATAATAGGCAAGTAAATTATAACATAATGTTTGGATAAACAAATATACCGAAATAAATTAGAATGGAGAAACAGTAAGTTGAGTGAGATGTTTCAGCTTGCCGTCAACCCAGCTCCGGAGCTCTCTTGCCGTCGCAAGAGAATATTGGTGTCTCGCTTGCTAAAGGTGGGCTTGCGACGGGACCAGAAAAACAGTTTTTCGGGTAGATCTTGCGACGGTGGTCTTGAGACGGGACCGGAAAAACACCTCTTAGATATCTTTCCTGCAGCTGCCTGACTATGAAGTTATCATACCTTCAAAGACTCTCTCACACTCACAGACCTTCATGACTTGGCCAAGCATTTTCAGGCCTCTTATAGCAGTTGCAAGGGGAGCCTAACTCTGAAATCACTAGATAGTGCCTCCAGAACCATAAAAAAGAGGAGAGGGCTTAATTAACACACTTCCCTGTTGGACTCCGACGCGAACTGAAAACTCATCACTCAGTACCCTCACGTAACATCTAGTATATGTCCCTAGTACCCAGTACTTTGGATACAAAACTAACCTTCACCTAACACCTAGTATATGTCCCTAGTAACCAGTACATGGGATATAAAGCTAACCCTTACCAAATATCTAGTACCGTACTGTATGTCAATCCAAGGTCCTCCTGCTAACGAAGAAGTTCCTGAGGTTGGCGGGGCGTCTCCGTCGACTGCGGGGCATGGGTGCCCTCCCCTGAAATCTACGATGTCCCCGTCCTCCCTGTGAAACCTCTCCACCCTGGGGTCCTTTCCGCCCGGATAGGGTGACATAAGCTTCACAGCTTCACTACCCTATATCCTCAACAAGAAGTACTGTATATGTCCCTCACTCAGCTGTACACCTTTCACCCTCACTACCGTTCGTGAGTCCTCGTACATCTTCATTATCACATGCACCAGCCACTCCTCAACGCCAAGTTTTCTCCTAGCCTACTGCACAACTTCTCTGGCCACCTTATCAAAGGCCTTCTCCCGGTCTCAGCGGTCTGCAAACAGAACATCAGATCCCTATCTTTTAAGTACATACAGTACATACAGTATCTTTCCCTTATCATACCTTCTAAGACTCTCTCACAGACCTTCATGACTTAGTCAAGCATTTTCAGGACCCTTATAGCAGTTCCCAGGGGAGCCCAACTCTGAAATCACCAGATAGTGCCTCCAGAACCATAAAAAAAAAAAGAGGAAAGGGCTTCATTAACACAGAGCCCTGGTGGACTCCGACGCGAACTGAAAACTCATCACTCAGTACCGGTACATCTTTCACCCTCACTGCCGTTTGTGAGTCCTCATACATCTTCATTATCACACAAATACCTTCATGACTTGAATTGTGCCGTGTCCTAGCATGAAACCAAACTGCATATCGTCAATATCATACCTTCAAAGACTTTCTCACAGACCTTCATGACTTGATCAAGTATTTTCAGGCCCCTATAATTTTCCCTATCCAATGAGTCCCCTTTGCTCGTATACAGTATATACTGTAATATACTTTTGTGCCATTCATCAGAGATTACTTCCTCTCTGATGATGAAGTTAATTAGCTCATTGAACACACCTACTCCTTTCTCACCTGAGACCTTAATCATCTCGGCTAGAATGCCAGAGCATCCTGCAGCTTTTCTGTCCTTCATTAAGTTATTGCACTGCTTACAAAAGCTGGCACAATCACAGGGAGGGGGGAGTATTGGCTTTTCGTTGCTAAGCTTCTCTATTCCATTCAAATTCCATGTTGAATAATCTTTCGTAGTGTATCACAAACTTATTTTACAATGGAAAATAATGCATGAGGAGGGCTGGGTAGGCCTATTAGTATTTTGTGAAATAACTTAAATTAGGTTAGGCTATAGTATACTTCATTAGGTTATTAGGCCTATGAGAAACCAGGCCTAGGCCTAGCTTAATTTTATTTCACTGCTCAACATATTTTTTTTTTTTTTTTGCTTTTGAGCTCTGCATAGGGCTATATTCAGGTAGGCTTGGGTTTTAGTAAAATTGCATTAGGCTATGCTACATATTTTTTACTTCTATTGGAAAGCACAGGCCTACACAATAGTACACATGTTAAAGAATTTAACCTAGCCTACCACAATTTAGCCTAGACTGAAAGAACAAACAAAAATAGGCTAGGCTAATTGCAGCTAAATAATTTAGCCTAGCCTCACCAATTTAGCCTAGACTGAAAAAACAAAACAAAAATAGGCTAATTGCAGTTTTGGTAAGAGTTGTAGTTGTGGGCATACCAAAAGCTTTGTTTATATAGCCTAGTTGCACGCTCACAGTTAGGCCTACATTCGCTTCTAATTTAACTGCTGGGGTAAACTTGGTAAAGCCACCCTCAATCCGCCGGCCGGTAACAAAACAATTTACCCAACGCCTGGCCGTGAGATACAATAATGGGTTGAAGGGGCTTTATCCCCCTATGACTTATTGTCATCATCATCTATATCACCAGCAGGGGCAAATAACCACAGTCAAATTAGACGCGAATGTAACTGCGAGCGTGCGACTACGTAAATAAAGGGGACGATAGACCCGCTAACACAACTCTTAACGCATTTTTTCCTAATGTATTAGATTTTTTTATATTTATGACCTCAACAGTTGAAAGATGACAATTTTATGGTTTATTTTAGGCTATACAAACACATTTGCTTTGTAACTTAGATACTCATATTTATGCTTATAATTGCAGTACGAGTGTTTTTTGTTTTTTTATATGTAGGCCTAGGCTAAACAAATGTTAGTTTTTGTTTTATAGGCTAAACTAGGCTGAATTTATGCTAATAAATATTAATTGGAGGGAGCAAATCTGTCAAGGAATAGCCTAGATGTGGAAATTTACAGCCAATTTGCTCTAGCCCTTTTTGAGATACAGAGGTTAGAGATCGTTGGATACAATAATATGTTGAGGGAGTCAATCGCCCCCCATGACATATTGTCATCATATATATTGCCAGCAGGGGGCAAATAGCCTAGGCCTAGCCTAACTACAACAAAAATCGCCGTCAAAATAGACGCGAACTTATATTAACTACGGCGATCGACCATTGCCCGCACCGGCCGTCCCCCGGTTATTGTTGAGGTCCTGAGGAACCGTATGACTTTGACGAGCTCTTCCCTCCGCTGTCTCCGCATCCCATGTATCGTCGTACGGTACCCCTTCCCCTCCACATCCTACATCTGGTCGTTCTACATATGCCTCCTAAGCCTCGCCTCGTCCCATCACTGAGCATGTGGATGGGCGTCCCTTTCTGGCTTCAAAGATGGATTCCTTCCGACAGCTCCTACTGGATTGTCTGGGGTTGGTTGATAAGGGCACCTCGCTTCAAGACATTGCTCTGGCCCTAGTACCGTGGTTTGTAGGTCTCTGGTTCACCACCTGATGACCTGCTATTGGGTTGTTGCCTTTACAGTGTTACGGTTCTACGAATGACCTAGAATGAAAGTGACACGGTGGTGAATTTTAACCTTAACTATAAACTAATTTAATTGTGACATAGGATCTCCGCGACTACGGTAGGGCCGGAGTGGGCGAGTATTCGCCTGAGGTTGCCCCAAGACAAGACAAGACAAAATTCTAGTGCTGGTTTTACTCAGATTTTGTGAGTTTTAATTTAGCCTAGCCTAGGCCTAAGAGTTCAGAAAATTTGCAAAATGCACCCCATACTAGCCTACCCATAGCCTAATAGGCCTAGTGATTCTTTTTTGGCAGACCACCCACAAATTTTCATATAGCCTAGGCCTAGGCTAGCCTAAGTTCTGGAATGCATGTTGGAATAGCCTTCCTATAAACTGTAGGCTAGGCTACTTCCTTTTAATTTAAGTTTGATTCTTTGGAAAATCTATTAGGCCTAGACCAGGGCAGGAAAGTAACATTTAAAATGACGTGTAAAAAGTCGCCCATAAACGGCGGGCCACTATGTTATTGTAATTTGGGAGCTTATTTCGTCTGTTGATTGACTTTGTCCTTAATTGGGGATCCTATGAATTAGCACAGATGATGATGACTTACCGTACATCATAATACGTGACGGGCCGACGTGGGGGGGCAGAGCCGCAGAGACCCCCTCAACATATTTGGTGTCCCACAGTAACTTTTAATGGGATGGATGTAGTTACCGGGTGTACGGTCGTCATGTTTACATAGGGCGATCGTCGCGGTTAACTTCGCGTCTATTATGACGTCGATTTTTTTCGGCATATTTCATTTTATTCACTTCCGTTTATATTTAGGCTATAATCTAGCTTTGGCACGACAATAACCCTAACCTAGTCTTTCTTAAAGATTCTTCTAATCTTCCAGTAGCCTATAGCCTAATTTAGGTCATTTTTAAAGGCACACAATTAAATGGTTGGTATTTTAAACGACACTACTGCAGCATTATGAGAAACAATTTATTAGAGATAATAGGCAACAATAGATTCGCCATATTTTTCTCCATAAGCTATAGTCCGCATGGAGGATTTTCGTTATCGACAAATTGAAAAAATTCCCACTTCACAGACAAAATAGACAAATACACCAAAAATTGGGGTGTGGGGGCAGCAGCCCCCACCCATAATAGCCTACTATAATAGGTTAGGTAAGGTTGTTAGGTTAGACTAGGCTAATGTCATTTCAAAGGGGTATAGGCCTATTAAACACTAGGATAGCCTATACCTGGTCAAGGGTAAGTCCTGCTGTAGTCAACTTGAATGCTACCTTAAATTGTAATATTAGACTAGGCATAGCCTATAGAAAAAATAGCCTAGCCTACTTATTTATTGTAGCCTATAATATAGGCCTAGCCGGGTAGAATGTAGAGTTCGGGCGTACCACCACCATTGTTTACACTGCGCAGAGCGGCGACGGAAGCTTGCCATCATTTTCCCGTCTATTTTGACTGCCATTGGATACAATAATATGTTGAGGGGAGGGCTTTGCGGCAATTTTTTTGGTTGTTTGCCCCCTACTGGCAATATATATGATGATGACAACACGTCATGGGGGCAAAGCCCCCCCTCAACATATTATTGTATCCAATGGCATTCAAAATAGACGGGAACATTATCGCAAGTGTCCGACGCCGCCACCGCCGCCGTAATGTTTACATATGTCGATCACCGTGGTTAAAGGCTGGTTCACACATAGCCGAGTCGGTGCGCGAGTCCAACACGAGTCACACTCGTCGATTATCGCCGTCGCTGGAGGCTGAGTCGGCCACGAGTAGCAATTGTTCCCGAGTCAAGGCGAGTGTAACACGAGTTAACTCGATTCAATACGAGTCAACACGTGTTCATGCAAGAGTTTGTACGAGTAACTGAGAGTCAAAACGAGTGTAACACGAACCCAACACGAGTGTCAAAAATTTGAAAAATAATGGCCACATTCCAGGGCACGTAAACAAAGAGTATGGACGAGTCAACGCGATTGTTACACGGATCAACACAATTTTTATACGGATCAACACGAAAGACAACGCGTTGACTCTCGTTGGATCTCTGTTGCACACGTGTTGACTCGTGTTACATCCGTGTAAACTCTCGTTGATTCTTCCTACATTTTTGAAATAACGGTATTTCAAATGACACTTGCTTTTTCGTGTTACACTCGTGTTTTTTTCTCAGTGGATCGTGTTTACTCGTGTTTTCACTTGTGTTTGAATCGTGTAAACTCTGGCATCATGGGGGCACCAAATTTTGGCACTCACATTCGTGCTTTCTACTCTTGTTGATACGTGTTGCATGTGTGTTACATACGTGTTGTTGCGTGTAGACACGTGTTGCTTCGTCAACGTCGAAATGATGACGAAAAGCGACGAATCACCAAAGAGTGTTACACGGGTTTACACGAGTCAACACGAGTTAACACGAATAACGAAGAGTTATTCAGAGTCAAACACGTATGTACACGAGTCTACACGTATTTAGGCCACACTCATGGGTACTTGCCACGGGACCCAAAAATTTCATGCATGCATGAAATTTTTGGACCCCGTGGCGAGTACCCACGAGTGTGTCGAGTATACACGAGCGTAGCACGAGTCTATACGAGTGTTGAGGAGTATCGACGAGTCATTGCTGAATAGCAAAATTTCATCACTCGTGTTGGACTCGCGCACCGACTCGGCTATGTGTGAACCAGCCTTTAGTTCGCGTCTATTTTGAAGGCGTTTTTTTCGGTTATTTGCCTCCTGCTGGCAATATATATGATGATGACAATATGTCATGGGGGGGTGACCCCCTCAACCTATTATTGTATCCAAAAGCAGTCAAATAGACGGGAACATGATGGCCAGCATCCGCCGCCGCTCCGCGTAGTGTAAACAAGGCTGGCGGTACACCCGAACTCTACATTCTACCCCACTAATTTTCCAACTAGCATAACCGATGATTATCAATGATCAATCCCAGTCAGAAACGTCCATGCTTCCCTCCCATAAGTCAATGTCGGGATTACCACACTGTCATGCAAGGACTTCTTTACTTCCATGCTGATCACCCTATTTCTTCTTACTGCTTTCAGAGTTCCTACAACGCTCTTCCCCTGTTACACTTTCTCCCACACTTCTTCATCCATAGGCCTACTCACATCTTTACTCAACACACTGCCCAAATACTTAAATGAGCTGACATTCTTCATAGCCGTTCAACCTCACTTCACACTCTATGGTTGCACCCCTTTCAATGACCATAATATTGCTCTTCCTAGCATTTACCTCCAGATTCCGTTTTTCACACACTGTTCCAAACATATTTACCTGACCCTGCAACTCCCATGCACTATCGCTCATCAGAACTGTGTTGTCAGCAACAGTAGTACCGGTACTGTACTGTTGAGGCAACTTCCACTCGTTTCCTTCCCTTATCAGCGGTACACCAATGTCCGCTGCTCTTCCTTGTATTTCTTTCATGACTCCATCCATATACTGTACTGGTATATATTGAACAACCATCGGGACATCACATACACCCTTGCTTTAACCCAACATTCAGATTAAAGAACTCGCTCTGTTAATTATCCACACATACTGACACCTTTGCACCCTCATACATGCTCTTAATTGCTTTCAGCAACTTGCCATCTACTCCGTATATTTTCAGTACCGGTACCGGTACTTTCCACATACCTTCTCTATCAATTCTGTCATAGGTCTTCTCCAACTCCATAAATGCAGCATACAACTTTTGTCGCTTCTCCAGATATTTCTCCACAACACATTTCCGGGCAAAAATCTGAGCTACACATCCTCTTCCCTTCCTAAGATGACTACAGTATGCTAACCGTTTCCCCAGCAATACTGACTGAAAATGCCCAAATATATTGCATGTCCTCTTCAGATTTATCTACAATATGTAAAATTACACCAAATACCACTACAGTAGCACTGAAATCAATAAAACTCACTAACAGGATAAATAAATGGAAGAAATACTCCAAAAGATTAATATGTTTACCCTTTACCCAGCAATACTGACTGAAAATGCCTAAATAGATATCAATGATCTCATATCTACCACTCATAATCCAATACATTCCTACGCAGATGACTCAACACTCCACAGTTCCTTCACATTTACCAATTCTTTCACCCATCCCGATCTTATAAATTCAAAAATAAGCACTGCAATTTCTCTGAACCAGGACCTTTCTAGAATTGAAGAATGGGGACAAAAGAATCTAGTTTCCTTTAATGCACAGAAAACCAAGTACTGTACATTCAATTTTCTAACCGACAGAATCTCACTGACTCCCATATATTTTTAATGATGTAAATATTCCCACTTCCCCTAGTATTGACATTCTCGGTGTAACATTAACTACTAACTTGAGCTGGACACATTATGTTAGAAGCATTGCTAAGAATGCCTCTAAAAAACTGGGACTCCTGTACAGAGTTCGAGAATTCTTCACTGACGAGCAGTTGCCGTAATATATAAGTCATGTGCGTTCTCAGATGGATTACTGTTCACCTCTGTGGAGTGGAAGTGGAGTGGTTGCATTGAGGCAGTTGGACAAAATTCAAAATAAAGCTATTAGATTAATCAATAACCCTGCAATCACACAGGACCTTCCTACATTATCCATACGAAGAAACGTTGCATCCCTTGCATTATTCTACAGATATTTTCACAGCAATTGTTCCGAGGAACTTGCTTCAATTGTGCCGCCTCTCCACATCTTTCCCCGTAGAACTAGGGCAGCTGAGAGCGCCCATGAATTTACACTCTCTCCTCCACAATGCAGAACTTCTGCTTATCAAAATTCATTTATCCCTAGAACTACTACTCTTTGGAATTCACTTCCCTCGAATTGCTTTCCACAAACTTACAATCTACAAATGTTTTTAAATCCAGTTGTTACAAACATTTTATGAATGGAGGATGCCTTTAGGCACATGGACCTTTTTGTTTTATCTGTGTTTTCCTTCCTCCGTTCATTGTCTATTAAAAAAAAAAAAAAAAAAAAATTTGCTCTTCAGATTTATACATACATACGTACATAACATTTTAAGACTGAGTGCTCCACACAGATGTGCAGTTTCAGTCTCTTTTCCTAATGGCGGCGTTCCAGGCAACCCTGTTAAGGGATGCTTTACTTGTCAAGTTTTTGGATTTGAGATCGGCACGTATAGTCCGATCCCAGGTCTTACTCGGTCCACCCCTTGGTGCAGCTCCCTCCACAATCGCAGACCTGCATCTTTTCACCCAATTTTGTTCATCCATTCTCTCCATATGTCCATACCATCCCAGTTTACTTGTACGCATCTCCTCGCTAATACTCTTTATACCTAAACGTCTCTTCAGCTCATCATTTGTTATTCTGTTGACATCATTTATCTGAAATATGTAAAATTACACCAATTACACCAACTACATTACCAACGAATTTAATCAAGAGTACACTACAGGACAGAAAATGTAAAATAGATGTTTTTATTATTGACGGACGCCTCACAGGGGCATCACAGAAAAGACTGTCTCTCTCCACATACTTTCTTAACTCCATTTCACCTTTTATTTCTTTCTTCCATTTCGTACTCTTATTCATTTTCTCTCATCCAACATTCAAACATCCTCAATCCATTCTCATTCAACCCTCAAAACTTCTCACACATTCTTTATCTTTTCACAATAAACTGCATATCATTTATTCCTTTTCATTATGATTCATTTACTTTTTAAATTTTCTCCAAATCTCCAATCACCACTCCACTGTACACAGCAAATACAAACTCAGAACCCCAAGACTTTTTCACCTTCTTCTGAAGACCACTTGCTCTTCCCCATTTTTCAGATTTTCGCATGTTCAAAAAATTTCCACTGCAATATATTAATTACACCAAATTACACAAATAAATTTCTCTTTATATACAAACTGCTTGAAAATGAATACTTCATTTTCTTCAAAAAGGAATACTGACTTCCCCACATAATCTGAAACTCCTGTTCAAAAATTGCATATTTTTATTATGATCTAACAATTGTAAATTACAACTATACATTCAAATTTTTATTATATTAGATATAACATTATATTACACATTCATATCCACCCTATTATTG
>CM064525.1:20024187-20171687 GCA_032716605.1 Paralithodes platypus
GACGATTCCATAAGTGAAATAGCGTTGCACTTATGAAGATGACTCTTATTCTTCCTCGCAGCGGTTGATTCAAACGACTGACGTGGATGTTGAATGGAAACTATTATATTAATAGGCAACATCGTCAATGATTCCGGGGCCCCTACTAAATATTAGGTTTTCTCTACTTCCCTTTGGGAATCAAACCTATATTCTGTGCTGTCTATCTTTCCCCTAACTCTACCGACTTTCCCAAATTCTTTGACTATCTAAACTCTACAGTGGAACACATTTTATCCATCTCTCCCTTCTCAGAAATCTCCATCTTCAGAGATTTCAACGTTCTCCCCCGCCAATGGCTCTCCTCTCTTACTACTGACCAACCTGATGAACAAGCCTACGTCTTTTCTATCCTAAATGACCTAGAGCAGTTAGTTCAGCAACCCACCCGTATCCCAGATCACTTCGGAGATCGAGTCAACATTCTTGACTTATTTCTGACTTCCAAACCTTCTTCTTATACTGTCAATCTTTTCTCTCTTTTGGGCTACTCCAATCATAAACTTATCTCTGTTACCTGTCCTATCTTTCCAGTACGGCCACCCGATCCTCCCAGCCAGCGGCGCTTGTGGCACTTGTGGCACTTTGGCGCTGCCGACTGGGAGGCTCTTCGGTAGTACTTCTTTGATTTCCCATGGAATGACTTCTGCTTCAGTGGCCGAGGACCCTCGGAGAGTGCTGAACGCATTATCGAGGTAATCCTCTCGGGCATGGAAGCGTACATTCCATTTTCTTTCTCTCAATCTAATGCAAAAAAATCTTGGTTTACTCACGCTTTTTCTACTGCTCTCCGCAGCAAGGACAGGAGGGCCCCAGTCGTCAATGATTACGGGGCCACTACTAAATATTAGGTTTTCTTAATCTCCTTGCAGGAGTCAAACCTATAATTTAATAGTGGCCCCTCCATCATTGACGATTATGCCTGATATCTAAGACTGGAGGGGGACATTCGTAATCATATCATAACTCTAGCAAAGGCAGATAATCAAACAACCACATAGTATTCATACTTTGTAAAAAATATATATTTGGTGCATAAACTTTATACAACACAACTATACAAAAAGGGGTACAAGCAGGAGCGTGCTTCAAAGAATCCTGCTTGATAAAAAGGGGTTAACTTTGAGATTCTGCGAACAGATCTGCCAGTTAATAAGGCACCCCACTTAAATTAAGTGGTGAAAAATAAACATTTATAAGTTTACATGTGCACATATAAACCCCATAAGATTAGTGGATATACTTTGCAAAATATAACCCATGCTTAAATTAGATTGCTTCTCAGCCCAAAAACTACTTACAACTACACTGTTGTTTGTACTAAAATTGTACTAGCACAATTTCCTGTAATGAATAGTACAGAGAAATTTAAATATCACAACACCCATCAACAGTATCACAGCTCTCATATTCTGGCGGGGTCTATGGTGTCCTATGTTACACTGACTGCCCCCCCCCCCCCCCCCCCCCTTTTCTTGAAATTAAACAAAAGTGACTTAGGGGCCACCTACAGTAGACCCTTTGCCTTAAAGCTATACATGGCAAGGAAGGTTTGTCTAGAGCTACTGAGAGGTAACGAGTCAAAAACGTATGATTAGAGGCCCACAACTGTGTGGACGTAATATCTTCAACAGAAAAATTCTTAAGGAAACGTAACGAAGCCGCCCACTTGCATAAATCGTGGGCCCTACCCACAACGTCGGGATTACTCTCTTTAATGACCTCGACCAAGAGAGAAGCCAGTCTACGTTTCATCAAGCGTTTACCCGTACTTGCTACCCATAAAGCACCGTGGTGATTTAGAGGTGCCACTCTCAAATATTTGGTTAGAGCTTGCACTGGACATAAATTATGGTGCACCTTTCCCCTTTTCAACGCCGGCACCGTGAATTCTGAAAACACGTGTTCACTGTGCTCATTCTTGGCTATGAACCCTGGGGAAGGTGCAATGTGAATACACTCATTAAGCCTACCAAACCTGAGGCAATTAGGTGTGTTGCTCATCGCCGCCAGCTCAGATACTCTGTTCCCGGTAGCCAAGGCCATAAGGAATACTGCCCTTTTTTAAAAGTAATGTAAAATCTGCAGTATTTTGGTACAGACGGGAATGAAGTAAAGACAATGCCTTGTCCAGAGACCAGGTAGGCATGAGCTGACGGGGAGGTGGGCGGAGTTTAAAACATGCCCTCATAAAACCCTTTTCCTCCGCAACTGGTATGGAGAGACCAGTAAGGTCCAAAAACGGTATCCTAATCACTGATAAGTGATCTTTTAACGTCACGACAGACAAATGTTTCTGCTCGAACAGATAATTTAAATAATTAAAAACCAGGGCCACCGAGGGCACAGTTTGTTCTGTTCTAATAATCCAAGAAGTAAAGGCCTGCCAATGCAATTGATATTGTCGCTTAGTAGACTGGGTATATTGATTCATGAATTTATTGGTCACGTCTCTACCGTATGGTGCTAGCCATTTGGCCTCCTGAATGTCCATAATGCAAAAGTCAGCGAGGTCTTTAGGTTGCCAATTGTGTCTAAGTGGAAAAACCCTACCGGGAGTGATACCGGGTCCGGGCACCACGTCTTCAATTGCTGGTACCACAACTGCGCCGGCCACAGGGGCGCGATTAGCGAGACTACGCCTCGATAATCCTGTAGTTTGTTTACTACGTGGCACATTAGAGACGCATCTGGCGGCGGAAATAGATAAATGGAACTCCACCTGTTCCAGTCTGTCACCAGTGCATCTGGCCCGCCCCCCGCCGGCGTTATCGTCCGGCGGGTGAGGTATAGTGGGAGTTTGTGAGTCTCCTCTGACAGAAAACAAATCCACTTGTGGATGGTAAGGCTTCGCAACCATTTGGTCGAAAATGGTTTGCTTGAGCGCCCATTCTACTGTTGTGCTCTGTCTCCGAGACAGAGCGTCTGCCCAGACGTTTGCTACGCCTGGGAGGTAAGATGCGTGAAGCTGAATGTTCAGCCTGTTGGCTAGAATAAAAATCTCTTCTGACACGTTTAGCAACCCCCGAGATCTCGTCGACCCTTGTTTCTGAATACAGTGAACTGCATTCAGATTGTCCATTCTGAAGGCCACCGCCTTGCCCCGTAAAGTAGAGCCGTGAGCCTGAAGGAAATATAAGGGGACTAGTAATTCTTTGACATTGATGTGGGAAATTTCTAAATGGGACCAAAGCCCTTGACCCTGGTGCCCTTGGTTTGATTGAAAGCCCCAACCTATCGTTCCTGATGCATCCGTGTCTACCCATACCGTTGGCGGCGGAGAGGTCCATGACATGACTGAGTGCAATGTTTCCCTCTTCGCCCAGACCGCTAGTAAGTTGTGGATTAATTTTGGTATGAGCCATAACTTTTTCGCCGGCAATAGCGGAATATATTTGTTGCCCTCCAATATTAAACGTTTGACTCTTAACCGGCCCAACCGTACCGTTAGTTGAATCCAGTTGAGAGAGCCAACCAGAGACTCCCAGATTCTCTGTGTCGTAGTCAGACTGTGAAGGAACATAAGCAGTTTCCTGCGAAATCTGTTGCGATTGTCCACACTCTGACTCAGAGTGAGAGTAGCTGTGTCCCAGACCAGCCCTATCCACTGAACTACTCTTGAGGGAACAAGGTTTGACTTTACCAGGTTGACCTTGAACCCTAGAGTTTTGACATGTTGTAATGTTATGTTGACATGATTTATGCATACTTGTTCCGTCTCTGCCACCACTAGCCAGTCGTCTAGATACCATAAAATCCTGATCCCTTGCCTTAACAAGGGCATCAGGGCTTGCCGGACTAATTTCGTGAATAAGCGAGGTGCTAGGTTCAATCCAAACGGCATCCTCTGAAAGACATAAGTCTGATGCTTTATTCTTAAGGCCAGAAACCTTTGAAATCTTGTGTTGACCGAGACGTGCCAATACGCATCTGTCAGGTCTAAAGAACACATCCATCCTCCGGCGGAAGTGTTAGCCTGATCTGGTTTACTGTAAGCATCCTGAATGACATGTTGTGAATATGGAGGTTCAGATAAGACAGGTCTACGACTGGTCTCATCTGAGCACTGTCCCTTTTGGGTACTAGAAATAGTTTGGATGTGAAAACTGGGTAATTTTGAGGAA
The DNA here is from genome assembly GCA_032716605.1 of Paralithodes platypus. Lineage (NCBI taxonomy): Eukaryota > Metazoa > Arthropoda > Malacostraca > Decapoda > Lithodidae > Paralithodes > Paralithodes platypus. The sequence goes on from CM064525.1 coordinate 20,028,351, forward strand.
CCGGGATGATGACATTCTTGGTGATCATTTCCTGGACTAGTGACTCCACCTCTAAAGAAACTAAAGTTGCCTTTGTCGGCTGACGTAAACGAGGTCGTCGGAGCCACTGCCAGGTGATGCCCTTGCGTGCCACCATCCTTGCCCAAGTATTTACTGGCCATGCGCGGTGACACGTCCGGAACGACCCAGTTAGCAGACAAGGGTTCGCCGGCTGTACTACCCTCTGATCCACCCGCCGTGAGATCGGCCCTGGGAGTGAGAGAGACTTTAGTTTTTTGGTGGTGGTGGTGGTGGTGGTGGTGGTGGTGGTGGTGGTGGTGGATGCTTAGCCGACTGGCCGGCGTTGGCAGAAGACGAGCCCTGGCCTGGTCTGCTATAGCTGCGGCCCTTATGACCTGCAAACTTACCTTGTTTGTACCTGTACTGACCTTGGGGGGTGGCGGACTTAGGTATCTGAAAGGGTTTTGACTCACCCGGTTGAGCTTTTGTGACTGGCTTGGGTTTGGGAAAGTTAAAAGCAGGTTTCTTAGAAAGGGTGAGACTGTGCTTAAAGGCTTGAGCCATATTGAAAACAGTTCTCCACACATCAGGGGACATTAACGAGGGAGTTAGCACCGGCGACATGACCACCTGGTTCGCAATTCTATCAGGCAGTTTCCTCACTAGGGACATCCTGAAGTCTTGTCTCGCCTGCACCGCATCGAGCAAGGCCGTGCGTATATCACCCAACGACTGAATCGACGTCTGAAGGAGTAATCGCCGAGATAGTTCAACCGATCGTCTGGCTTCCGTGTCTGCGATTGCCTGAGTGGATCGTAACATAGATTTCGCCACCTGGTGCGTAACAATGTACTGGGAAAAAGTCTATACGCCTTCCCTCGTAGCCTAAACTCCCGGTCTAGGTGAGCTGGTGAAGGCGTAGTGAAAGGATCTTTAAGTTCACAGAGATTGATTTTGGGGGCAGCTAAAAACGCAAACAAAGCAGATGGGGCTCCACCGGCTGAAAAGACTGGCATAGAGAACCAAGAATGGCTGTCCTGAGGAATCTGGTGGGAGGATTTTGAGGTGAAGGTGGTCGCAAAGTTCTGAGCCTCTACTTCCCATTCCACCCAAGGTCCTGGGCCCAACTGCCCCACCTTCAACACTGGGTTAGCGGCTGTGTCTGTGACCGTTTGTAAATCTAATTCTGGAGTGAGAGCTGACAGTGCTTTTATGTCATTAAAACCGTCATGCTTGGTCCAGTCAGAAAACAGCTTTGAAGCTGAGGCAGGGGGCAGTGCAGGCGTAGCTGTATACACAAAAAAGTCATGGTGATAATGGTTCGGAATGGCCTTAATATTAACATCAAGTACATTACCCGCAATATCCAAGGCTCTTAACTTTCTAGATTTATTTCCTTGGATTACCCACTCTCGTGGCACTGGAAGATCCCCTGACAAAGTGGGCTGTGCTGTCTCTGGCTTAGTTGGGGTCATCTGAACCCATGAGTCATCTGGACCGTACAAAAGGGGCATAGCTACCTTTCTTAATGGTGCTTTATCCAACGGGGGCGGATTCACATCCGTAACCACCCTTACATTAGAAGTAGTCAGTGCCGCCGCAGCAGGCTTAGCGACTATATTATAGGTTTGACTCCTGTAAGGAGATTAAGAAAACCTAATATTTAGTAGTGGCCCCGTAATCATTGACGAACATGCCTATTACATAAGGCATCCTCTTCAAACACTAATCCGCCGTAGTTTGAATCTACCGCGCAGAGCATTTAAAATCTGAGGAGCCTTCATCATGAGCGCACGCGACCTCACTCATGGCTTCAGTCATTATGAATTGGGTTCTCACTACGAAAAAAAATTCGTAAAAAATAAAAAAGAAAAAGAAAATAAGAATATCTATCCAATAAGCTTTCCATCATATCGTAGATGTACTTGTGTGGATCTTTGACCAGACGCTGATTCAGGCGTCATTCTTCCTTCACTGACATATCAAGTAAACCAAAATCCTTAATACATCAACGAATGGGAAGGGGATGGTCGGGAGGGCCCCAGTCGTCAATGACTATTGGGCCACTACTAAATATTAGGTTTTCTTGATCTCCTTACAGGAGTCAAACCTATAATATATTAGTGGCCCCTCCATCATTGACGAACATGCCTGATTTCTAAGACTGGAGGGGGACATTCGTAATCATATCATAACTCTAGAAAAGCAGATAATCAAACAACCACATAGTATTCGGGTGCATAAACTTTATACAGCCTAAATCTTCAAAAAGGGGTACAAGCAGGAGCGTGCTTCAAAGAAGCCTACTTGAAAAAGGGTTAACTCTGAGACTCTGTGCACAGATCTGCTAGTTAAGAAGGCACCCCACTTAAAGTAAGTGGTGAAAACTAAAAACTTATAAGTTTACATGTGCACATATAAACCCCATTAACTAGTGGATATATTCCTAAAAATATAACCAAATATAAATGAATTCTTGTACATTCGTAGAAGTATTGAACTCGTGTACTTATGCAGAAGTAATTACTGCAAAAGTAAAAGTCGTAGTTGCCACTACCGAGATTTCTCAAAAATCTATTGCTTCACAGCCAAAGCTACTTACAACAAGAATTGTCGTAACACTACTTGGCCTTTTAGCACAATTTCCTGCAATGAATACTACAGAGAAATTTTATAATACAATGCCTACAACCAGTATCACAGCTCGTATGTTCCGAACACATACTCCGGAGGGGTCTAGGGTGTCCTATGTCACACTGACTGCACCCTCCCCCCCCCCCCCCCCCCCCCCCTTTTTCCTGATCTTGAACAAAACGTGACTAAAAGGGCCACCTAGACCCTCTGCCGTAAAGCTATACATGGCAAGGAAGGTTTGTCCAGAGCTACTGAAAGGTATCGAGGCAAAAACTCCTGATTAGAGGCCCACAACTGTGTGGACGTAATAACTTCCACCGAAAGATTATTAAGGAAACGTAAAGAGGCTGTCCCCTTGCGTAAATCGTGGGTCTTACCCACAATGCCGGGATGCTTCTCTTTAAAGTCCTCGACCAAGAGAGAAGCCCGTGTACGCTCCATCAATCATTCACCCGGACTTGCGACCCATAAAGCACCCTGGTGATTTAGAGGTGCCACTCTTAAATATTTGGTTAGAGCTTGCACTGGGCAAAAAAGATGGTGCACCTTTCCCCTGTTTAACGCCGGCACCGTGAACTCTGAAAACACGTGTTCACTGTGCTCAATCTCGGCTATGAATCCTGGGGAAGGTGCAATGTGTGAATACACTCATGAAGCCTATCAAACCTGAGGCAATTAGGTGCGTTGCTCATCGCCGCCAGCTCAGATACTCTGTTCCCGGTAGCCAAAGCCATAAGGAATACTGACCTTTTGTAAAATCTGCAGTCTTTGGTACATACGGGAACGAGAATAACGACGATGCTTTGTCCAGAGACCATGTAGGCCTGAGCTGACGGGGAGGTGGGCGGAGTTTAAAACCTGCCCACATAAATCACTTTCAGATAAATGTTTCTGCATGAACAGATAAATTAAATAATAAACAACCAACGCCACCGAGGGCACAGTTTGTTGTGTTCTAAGAATCCGAGACGTAAAAGCTTTCCAATGCGATTGAAACTGTCGCTTTGTAGACTGGGTATATTGATTCGTGAATATCTTGGTCACGTCGCTACCATAAGGTGCTAGCCACTTGGCCTCCTGAATGTCCAAAATGAACAAGTCCGCGAGGTTTCTAGGTTGCCAATTGTGTTCTAAGTGGAACAACCCGACCAGGAGGGACACTGGGTGCGGGCACCACGTGTTCAAATGCTGGTACCACACTGCGCCGGCCACATGGGCGCGATTAGCGAGACTACGCCTTGCTAATCCTGTAGTTTGTTGACTAGGTGGCACATTAGAGACGCGTCTGGCGGCGGAAAAGAGATAAATGGAACTCAACCTGTTCTCGTCCGTCATCAGAGTGTCAGGTCCGCCCGCCGGCGTTATCGTCCGGCGGGTGAGGTACGACTGTGAGTATCGCCATACACCTTGGTTGTGGCTGTCCCTCGCTTGCGAGCTCGGTATACTCCCTGAACGGGGAGCCCTCGTCCGAGTCCCGTAAAGGTTTATGATAATTAAAAGCTCCCATAGCTCATTAACACATTGAAAGCAGAGCTGGTGAGCAAAATCATAAAGTATACTAATTAATTTATATTTAATTGTATTAAAATAAATTACTATAAATAAACACAATATTATCATAATATAATCATAGAAAATATATATGTTTATAATGATTCAGCTATTAAATTATTTCATTAACAAATAAAAATAAGATAGGTCTACCTGAGCATAACGGCGTTGAACATACAGCAATGAGAGGTTCAAGTGCCGACACGACAGAGACTGGGGGAAAACTACCCCGCCCCCGGGAACTACCTGGTCACCTGGTGCAACACCGGTAATCCGCCCTGGAAAGAGAATTTTCCGGGGATTAAAGCTCATAGGGTTACACCCAAAAAACGGTACAAAATATGTGCCTCAAAATCGCCGGTCAACGAACCGTAGCACTCCACCACTACGTTTCGTTGTCCTTTAGTATCATATTAAAGATTTCAGCATATCTTTACCTGTCCAGAAGATTTAAGCATATCTTCTGAATCCTCATAAAGGTGAAGCATATCTTTATTAAAGATGAAGTCTTTCAAGTATCCCTTTACACTTGAAACACTAGTAAGATTCCGGCATCTTTTTATCCCATAAAAAGTCTAAGCCTATCTTAATCTCTAATCTGGCGTCACCCAGAAGCCCTCATAGATCGCCGTCTTGAAGGCCGTGATACCCTATTGTATCAATCAATTGTTTGGCAAATTATCGCGAATTGCAAATCAGTTAATATAACCACCCAAAGGTACAACCGCCGGGTTTTATATGCAATATCAAACCAATTGTACCTGCCCCAGACCTCTTTGTAAAAAGGTTGCCGGGAGGGAAAGACTAAACAACAAACGGCATTGTTTCAATGGCTTATTAAAGATTTCAGCATATCTTTTATCTGTCCAAAAGAATTAAGCATAACTTCTTAATCCTCATAAAGATGAAGCATATCTTTATTAAAGATGAAGTCTTTCAAGTAACCCTTTACACTTGATACACTAGTAAGATTCAGGCATCTTTTTATCCCATAAAAAGTCTAAGCCTATCTTAATCTCTAATTCGGCTTCTCCCAGAAGCCCTCATAGAACGCCGTCTTGAAGGCCGTGATACCCTATTGTATCAATCAATTGTTTGGCAAATTATCTCGAATCGCAAATCCGTTAATATAACCACCCGAAGGTACAACCGCCGGGGTTTATATACAAGGACCCCAATGGAAATACGCCTAACGGCCTTATTGGGCTATTCTTAGTTGGAATTATGCAAGGCTGGTACATGTCATATTTATAACATACTATGTGGTACCAACTATGTAAATTGCTAACTGAATAAATATAATTATTATTATTATTATATTAGGGGTTCGTACCCTACGGGGAACCCCTATTGGAATCATTAAACCTGGAATTTCATCCAAATGTTTCTTGACGCGCGTGCGGGGTTTTCGACGCAATTAAACTCCAGAACCGCTTTTTGGATCGGGATCAAACTTTCACAAGAGGTGCCTTTTTGTATTGGGCAACTTTTGATATGCTAAACATCCGGCATGATGGCCAAACAGGTCCGTGGCAGCCGATTTCCCGAAAAACTTGACGCCTAAATACCGTCTCTCCCACTCACAGGAAACGACTGGGCTTTGGTATACGCACTCCCCTACTAATGCTCCGCAAATTTTATAGAGAAGGTTTTGCTTTTGCACGTGGGTTTTTTTCCGGCAATCTTGAAAAAACCTCGAATTCCACTTAAAATTCCACATCTTGAAAACTACGCCGATGATCAGAGCCATGCTTGCGTAGTTGGGTGAGGCTCGCGATTCCGAACGTTTTGATACCAAAAAAATATAAATGGGTGGAATAGTTTGGCCGCAGCATTGAAAACTGTCTATTCTTAAATTACTTTAAAACCGAATTCGCTACCACACACAAAGTTTACCGTCTACAGTCTATAGGCTTCCACGCATCCCCCAGTTTTGCTTAATAACATCATCTCTTTATTATTCAGTCCTAACTTTTGTTTTTTTATTGAACTCTCTCAAAACCGTTCGAGTCCCTACGAATTCCAGCAATTATTTAGCCAACCTACCTATACATACCTACCCTACCAAATAATAATGATAAATTCAAATTTATTTTTGGTAAATGACAGAGTATTGGCTAAGGTTTTAAACAATTCCTCCCTTTGCCAAATGCTTAGTTTAATAACAATGATATGGACCTTTATAGTTTTGGCAATTGCCCGTGTGACTCCTATTTTAACCCTCCTAAAGTGTTACCACGAAATACCGCTAGATCCTTCCTCAAAAGTTGCTAGCATATTGCTACATAGCCAAACAATGTTAGGATAATGCTGCAATTTCTAAATAGTTTTGGTTTGTTTGTTTTGCAAATTTTACAATGTAGTATGACTAGAATGTCTGAAATTTTCAAATTATCCCTAGTAAATGTCTCTAGATATAAAAGAAATGGCTGCTAGATTGAAGTAAATAGCTCTACATTTAGCGGTAATATGTAGCTTTACAACTGGCACCACTGCAACCACCACCCCAGTGTGTCTCCACAAAATACCGCTAGATCCTTTTCTCAAAAGTCGCTAGCATGTTGCTACATAGTCAAACAATGTTAGAATAATGCTGCAATTTCTAAAGAGTGTGTTGTTTGTTTTGCAAATTTTACAATGTAATATGACTAGAATGTCTGAAATTTTTAAATTATCCCTAGTAAATCTCTCTAGATATGAAAAAAATTGCTGCTAAATTGAAGTAAATAGCTCTACATCTAGCGGTAATATGTAGCGATACAACTGGCAACACTGCCTAGCCCTTCCTTCCTCCTCCCTCCTCCCTCATATGTATTAACAACCACTCTAGTGAACTTTCGGTATTTAGTTTATTCAGCTTAATACTATTTATCCACATAAAATAGAAACCTATCACGATTGTTGTCTAATACAAACATAAATAATGCTATTACATATTATTTGAACATGATGGCGAATTTAGCAGTTGCGGTAGGGGACAGTCTGTGACAGAACCGAAAGCTTCTCTTGCCGTGTAGTACTCAAAGAAAGCAGGGGTACTTAAGCCAAGTCAGAGATGCAGAGGTAACTTTTACAATGCATTATAACCCTAGACAGACACCAATATACCACTAAATCAGACAAATATCACTACAAAAAAAGATAGGAAAATATTATATTAATGTCCTAGGTATTTGAAATTATGCAAATGAGTAAAATCCATTATGATATTATGATAATGGCATCGATTAGTATCTGGCAACAGTGTTGCACAAAATTTTCTGAACGTAGGCGAACTTCGGAGTATTTATCCCATTAATATACACATCTATCACTATTTAAATGTAATACAACCATACACAGTGCTATTACATATTATTTGAACATAATATAGGATGCTCTTTCCTTTAAACCATTTTCTATATCTATTCACGAAAAATATAGGCCTAGCCTAACTAAGCCTAGGCAGCACTACCGGTAGGTACGAATTTATCAGTTCGAATTTTGATTGAGAGTGGGATTAGGCCTAGGCCTAGCCTAGGGCTTAACATGGGATACTATTTGGGGTTTGGGAATAGACTGAGGCTGCTTTAGGCCTAATTAGGTCAAATTAGTCAAATCGAGACAGTTGCATAGCCTAGGCCTAGGCCTATCAAGCAAATATTTTACGGTTATACTGATGTTTTGGACCGACAGTTAGCCCATCGATCTTTTTAGGCCTAATAGGTCCGGTAGAGCATATACATCACTGCTATATATGTCATTAAGAGCTGAAATGTATTATAAGGGAGAAAAAAAACCAAAAACGCTAAAATACATATATACTGTAAAACAATAAGTTTTTCAGCCAGTACCCAACCAGCGGGGGTGTGGGGGCGGCAGCCCCCACCCATATACTAGGTTAGGTTAGGTTAGGTTGTTAAGTTAGGCTAATAGGCCTAGCACATAGGCTAGCCTACAAAAAAAACAAAAACAAAAAAACAGCGGGGGTGTGGGGGCGGCAGCCCCCACCCATATACTAGGTTAGGTTAGGTAAGGTTGTTAGGTTGGGCTAATAGCCTAGAACATTAAAAAAAAAAAAAAAAAAAAAAAAAAAAAAGTCTAGCCTAACCCAATCAGCGGAGGTGTTGGGGGCGCTAGCCCCCACCCATAATACTAGGATAGGTTAGGTAAGGTTGTTGGGTTAGGCTAATGTCTTCCCAAAGTTGACTATTTTTATAACATGAGATATTAGGTTACCCACTCCACCCCGAGCCAGCTTTCGTCAAAAGTTGGCTCGGGTATTCACAAAATTGGGTTGTATGGGTTTGCAATTTGGGAAAACCCGAGCCAAGTTTTGATAAAAACGATATATTAATGTATTTTTACGCGTTTAACCCCTCATTTTCCCTGAACTTCATAGCCCTCCCCACTAGTGGGGGGCGTGTTTTTAGATTGTTTGATAATGGGTAAATACTCATTTCAGCTCCTCTTCAGTATAAAACCACACTAGGCTATATCTGAAGGAAAAATTACAGAAAACAAACTAAAACTTACTGAAATCGCTGTCGGTCCAAAAAGTCAGGTTTACCTATTTTACCAATATACAATAGGCCTAGTCTATTCGCTGTAAGTAGGCAAGAAATCATGACCTAGGCTATAACCTCTGTAACTAAAAAACAACTAGGCCTAGAGTGATCAAGCTAATATGTGACCATATGTCGACCATTTGGGAAGAGTCAGTCAAGGAATAGCCTAGATGTGGAAATGTGCAGCCAATTTGCTCTAGCCCTATTTGATATACAGAGGTTAGAGGTCATTGTTGAAGCCCCCCCCCTCATGACATATTGTCATCATCTTATATATTGCCAGCAGGGGGCAAATAACCGAAAAAAATCGCTGTCAAAATAGACGCGAACTTAACCACGGCGATCGACACATGTAAACATGGCGGTGGAGCGGCGCCGAAAGCTTGCCATCATGTTCCCGTCCATTTTGAATGCCGTTGGATACAATAATATGTTGAGGGGGGAAAATAGGCCTAACCAAACTGCGGCGATCGACCATGTAAACATGACGGCGGCGGCGGCGGTGGACGCTTGCGATCATGTTCCCGTCTATTTTGACTGCCATTGGATACAATAATATGTTGAGGGAAGGGCTTTGCAGCAATTGTTTTGGTTGTTTGCCCCCTACTGGCAATATATATGATGATAACATATCATGGGGGGGTGAGGGGGGGCTTTCAACATATTATTGTATCGAATGGCCTTCAAAATAGACAGGAACATTATCCCAAGCGTCCAACGCCGACACCGCCGCGGCTGCTGAAGAACAAGGAAATTAGCAATAGGTTTCATTGTGAACTGGAGGAAATTAATAGAAATAAGGAAGCTAGGCCTAGCGATGTAAATAGTCAATGGAATTTCCTTAATAATGACAATTATATGTATAGGTATAAAGTAAAAACAATATATTTTACATAATTTATTGCATATCTTACATATTAAAACAAATATATATTAAAAATAGTTTAACCACACCACTGAGTTCCCCCAAAATACTCTAATAGGGCTGGCCTGAAGAATTAGATCAAGATGGACAACCAATCAACACATGATAGGTAGGGAAGGGCAGGTTAACAACGGCGATCGACAAATGTAAACATGACGACCGTACACTCGGAAACTACATCCATCCCCATTAGCCTAACCTAACAACCTTACCTAACCTATCCTAGTATTATGGGTGGAGGCTGCCGCCCCCTAGACCCAGTACGTTGGATACAAAACTAACCCTCACGTAACACCTAGTATATGTCCCTAGTACCCAGTACGTGGGATACCACGTTAACCCTCACGTAACACCTAGTATATGGCCCTAGTACCTAGTATTTGGGATACAATACTAACCCTTACATAACACCTAGTATATGTCCCTAGTACCCAGTACGTGGGATACAAAACTAACCTTCACCTAGCATATGTCCCTCACTCAGTACACCTTTCACCCTCACTACCGTTCGTGAGTCTTCATACATCTTCATTATCACACGCACCAGCCACTCCTCTACGCCAAATTTTCTCCTAGCCTACTGCACAACTTCTTACTTTCAGTAGAGACGTGATTTTCCGGGCCCGTCGCAAGACCACCGTCTCAACCGAGCCGTCACAAGATCATCACAGGACAGGAAAAACAACACAGGCTTGCTCCAAGCCAGCACACATCTTACAAATATATAAGCTAGGCTATACAACTTTCATTTCATCGGAATAACATTCACCGCCAATTTATTTATCATAAGGATTATATAAATGCAATTCTGATATGAAAAAACAATCGGTAAATAGCATAGCCTAGGCCTAGTCAAAAGCTGGGGTTTGTTGTTTGGTGTCTCGCTTGCTAAAGGTGGGCTTGCGACGGGACCGAAAAAACAGTTTTTTCGGGAGATCTTGCGACGGTGGTCCTTGAGACGGGACCGGAAAACACCTCTTAGATATCTTTCCTGCAGCTGCCTGACTATGTTATCAACCTTCAAAGACTCTCTCACACTCACAGACCTTCATGACTTGGCCAAGCATTTTCAGGCCTCTTATAGCAGTTGCAAGGGGAGCCTAACTCTGAAATCACTAGATAGTGCCTCCAGAACCATAAAAAAGAGGAGAGGGCTTAATTAACACACTTCCCTGTTGGACTCCGACGCGAACTGAAAACTCATCACTCAGTACCCTCACGTAACATCTAGGATATGTCCCTAGTACCCAGTACTTTGGATACAAAACTAACCTTCACCTAACACCTAGTATATGTCCCTAGTAACCAGTACATGGGATATAAAGCTAACCCTTACCAAATATCTAGTACTGTACTTTATGTCAATCCAAGGTCCTCCTGCTAACGAAGAAGTTCCTGAGGTTGGCGGGGCGTCTCCGTCGACTGCGGGGCATGGGTGCCCTCCCCTGAAATCTACGATGTCCCCATCCTCCCTGTGAAACCTCTCCACCCTGGGGTCCTTTCCGCCCGGATAGGGTGACATAAGCTTCACAGCTTCACTACCCTATATCCTCAACAAGAAGTACTGTATATGTCCCTCACTCAGTTGTACACCTTTCACCCTCACTACCGTTCGTGAGTCCTCGTACATCTTCATTATCACATGCACCAGCCACTCCTCAACGCCAAGTTTTCTCCTAGCCTACTGCACAACTTCTCTGGCCACCTTATCAAAGGCCTTCTCCCGGTCTCAGCGGTCTGCAAACAGAACATCAGATCCCTATCTTTTAAGTACATACAGTACATACAGTATCTTTCCCTTATCATACCTTCTAAGACTCTCTCACAGACCTTCATGACTTAGTCAAGCATTTTCAGGACCCTTATAGCAGTTCCCAGGGGAGCCCAACTCTGAAATCACCAGATAGTGCCTCCAGAACCATAAAAAAAAAAAAAAGGAAAGGGCTTCATTAACACAGAGCCCTGGTGGACTCCGACGCGAACTGAAAAATCATCACTCAGTACCGGTACATCTTTCGCCCTCACTGCCGTTTGTGAGTCCTCATACATCTTCATTATCACACAAATACCTTCATGAGTTGGAATTGTGCCGTGTCCTAGCATGAAACCAAACTGCATATCGTCAATATCATACCTTCAAAGACTTTCTCACAGACCTTCATGACTTGATCAAGTATTTTCAGGCCCCTATAATTTTCCCTATCCAATGAGTCCCCTTTGCTCGTATACAGTATATACTGTAATATACTTTTGTGCCATTCATCAGAGATTACTTCCTCTCTGATGATGAAGTTAATTAGCTCATTGAACACACCTACTCCTTTCTCACCTGAGACCTTAATCATCTCGGCTAGAATGCCAGAGCATCCTGCAGCTTTTCTGTCCTTCATTAAGTTATTGCACTGCTTACAAAAGCTGGCACAATCACAGGGAGGGGGGAGTATTGGCTTTTCGTTTGCTAAGCTTCTCCATTCCATTCAAATTCCATGTTGAATAATCTTTCGTAGTGTATCACAAACTTATTTTACAATGGAAAATAATGCATGAGGAGGGCTGGGTAGGCCTATTAGTATTTTGTGAAATAACTTAAATTAGGTTAGGCTATAGTATACTTCATTAGGTTATTAGGCCTATGAGAAACCAGGCCTAGGCCTAGCTTAATTTTATTTCACTGCTCAACATATTTTTTTTTTTTTTTTTGCTTTTGAGCTCTGCATAGGGCTATATTCAGGTAGGCTTGGGTTTTAGTAAAATTGCATTAGGCTATGCTACATATTTTTACTTCTATTGGAAAGCACAGGCCTACACAATAGTACACATGTTAAAGAATTTAACCTAGCCTACCACAATTTAGCCTAGACTGAAAGAACAAACAAAAATAGGCTAGGCTAATTGCAGCTAAATAATTTAGCCTAGCCTCACCAATTTAGCCTAGACTGAAAAAACAAAACAAAAATAGGCTAATTGCAGTTTTGATAAGAGTTGTAGTTGTGGGCATACCAAAAGCTTTGTTTATATAGCCTAGTTGCACGCTCACAGTTAGGCCTACATTCGCTTCTAATTTAACTGCTGGGGTAAACTTGGTAAAGTCACCCTCAATCCGCCGGCCGGTAACAAAACAATTTACCCAACGCCTGGCCGTGAGATACAATAATGGGTTGAAGGGGCTTTATCCCCCTATGACTTATTGTCATCATCATCTATATCACCAGCAGGGGCAAAAACCACAGTCAAATTAGACGCGAATGTAACTGCGAGCGTGCGACTACGTAAATAAAGGGGACGATAGACCCGCTAACACAACTCTTAACGCATTTTTTCCTAATGTATTAGATTTTTTTATATTTATGACCTCAACAGTTGAAAGATGACAATTTTATGGTTTATTTTAGGCTATACAAACACATTTGCTTTGTAACTTAGATACTGCTTATATATGATATAATGCTTATAATTGCAGTACGAGTGGGTTTTTTCTTTTTATATGTAGGCCTAGGCTAAACAAATGTTAGTTTTTGTTTTATAGGCTAAACTAGGCTGAATTTATGCTAATAAATATTAATTGGAGGGAGCAAATCTGTCAAGGAATAGCCTAGATGTGGAAATTTACAGCCAATTTGCTCTAGCCCTTTTTGAGATACAGAGGTTAGAGATCGTTGGATACAATAATATGTTGAGGGAGTCAATCGCCCCCCATGACATATTGTCATAATCATATATATTGCCAGCAGGGGGCAAATAGCCTAGGCCTAGCCTAACTACAACAAAAATCGCCGTCAAAATAGACGCGAACTTATATTAACTACGGCGATCGACCATTGCCCGCACCGGCCGTCCCCCGGTTATTGTTGAGGTCCTGAGGAACCGTATGACTTTGACGAGCTCTTCCCTCCGCTGTCTCCGCATCCCATGTATCGTCGTACGGTACCCCTTCCCCTCCACATCCTACATCTGGTCGTTCTACATATGCCTCCTAAGCCTCGCCTCGTCCCATCACTGAGCATGTGGATGGGCGTCCCTTTCTGGCTTCAAAGATGGATTCCTTCCGACAGCTCCTACTGGATTGTCTGGGGTTGGTTGATAAGGGCACCTCGCTTCAAGACATTGCTCTGGCCCTAGTACCGTGGTTTGTAGGTCTCTGGTTCACCACCTGATGACCTGCTATTGGGTTGTTGCCTTTACAGTGTTACGGTTCTACGAATGACCTAGAATGAAAGTGACACAGTGGTGAATTTTAACCTTAACTATAAACTAATTTAATTGTGACATAGGATCTCCGCGACTACGGTAGGGCCGGAGTGGGCGAGTATTCGCCTGAGGTTGCCCCAAGACAAGACAAGACAAAATTCTAGTGCTGGTTTTACTCAGATTTTGTGAGTTTTAATTTAGCCTAGCCTAGGCCTAAGAGTTCAGAAAATGTGCAAAATGCACCCTATACTAGCCTACCCATAGCCTAATAGGCCTAGTGATTCTTTTTTGGCAGACCACCCACAAATTTTCATATAGCCTAGGCCTAGGCTAGCCTAAGTTCTGGAATGCATGTTGGAATAGCCTTCCTATAAACTGTAGGCTAGGCTACTTCCTTTTAATTTAAGTTTGATTATTTGGAAAATCTATTAGGCCTAGACCAGGGCAGGAAAGTAACATTTAAAATGACGTGTAAAAAGTCGCCCATAAACGGCGGGCCCACTATGTTATTGTAATTTGGGAGCTTATTTCGTCTGTTGATTGACTTTGTCCTTAATTGGGGATCCTATGAATTAGCACAGATGATGATGACTTACCGTACATTATAATACGTGACGGGCCGACGTGGGGGGGCAGAGCCGCAGAGACCCCCTCAACATATTTGGTGTCCCACAGTAACTTTTAATGGGATGGATGTAGTTACCGGGTGTACGGTCGTCATGTTTACATAGGGCGATCGTCGCGGTTAACTTCGCGTCTATTATGACGTCGATTTTTTTCGGCATATTTCATTTTATTCACTTCCGTTTATATTTAGGCTATAATCTAGCTTTGGCACGACAATAACCCTAACCTAGTCTTTCTTAAAGATTCTTCTAATCTTCCAGTAGCCTATAGCCTAATTTAGGTCATTTTTAAAGGCACACAATTAAATGGTTGGTATTTTAAACGACACTACTGCAGCATTATGAGAAACAATTTATTAGAGATAATAGGCAACAATAGATTCGCCATATTTTTCTCCATAAGCTATAGTCCGCATGGAGGATTTTGGTTATCGACAAATTGAAAAAATTCCCACTTCACAGACAAAATAGACAAATACACCATAAATTGGGGTGTGGCGGCAGCAGCCCCCACCCATAATAGCCTACTCTAATAGGTTAGGTAAGGTTGTTAGTTTAGACTAGGCTAATGTCATTTCAAAGGGGTATAGGCCTATTAAACACTAGGATAGCCTATACCTGGTCAAGGGTAAGTCCTGCTGTAGTCAACTTGAATGCTACCTTAAATTGTAATATTAGACTAGGAATAGCCTATAGAAAAAATAGCCTAGCCTACTTATTTATTGTAGCCTATAATATAGGCCTAGCCGGGTAGAATGTAGAGTTCGGGCGTACCACCAACATTGTTTACACTGCGCAGAGCGGCGACGGAAGCTTGCCATCATTTTCCCGTCTATTTTGACTGCCATTGGATATAATAATATGTTGAGGGGAGGGCTTTGCGGCAATTTTTTTGGTTGTTTGCCCCCTACTGGCAATATATGATGATGACAACACGTCATGGGGGCAAAGCCCCCCCTCAACATATTATTGTATCCAATGGCATTCAAAATAGACGGGAACATTATCGCAAGTGTCCGACGCCGCCACCGCCGCCGTAATGTTTACATATGTCGATCACCGTGGTTAAAGGCTGGTTCACACATAGCCGAGTCGGTGCGCGAGTCCAACACGAGTCACACTCGTCGATTATCGCCGTCGCTGGAGGCTGAGTCGGCCACGAGTAGCAATTGTTCCCGAGTCAAGGCGAGTGTAACACGAGTTAACTCGATTCAATATGAGTCAACACGTGTTCATGCAAGAGTTTGTACGAGTAACTGAGAGTCAAAACGAGTGTAACACGAACCCAACACGAGTGTCAAAAATTTGAAAAATAATGGCCACATTCCAGGGCACATAAACAAAGAGTATGGACGAGTCAACGCGATTGTTACACGGATCAACACAATTTTTATACGGATCAACACGAAAGACAACGCGTTGACTCTCGTTGGATCTCTGTTGCACACGTGTTAACTCGTGTTACATCCGTGTAAACTCTCGTTGATTCTTCCTAAATTTTTGAAATAACGGTATTTCAAATGACACTTGCTTTTTCGTGTTACACTTGTGTTTTTTTCTCAGTGGATCGTGTTTACTCTTGTTTACTCGTGTTTTCACTTGTGTTTGAATCGTGTAAACTCTGGCATCATGGGGGCACCAAATTTTGGCACTCACATTCGTGCTTTCTACTCTTGTTGATACGTGTTGCATGTGTGTTACATACGTGTTGTTGCGTGTAGACACGTGTTGCTTCGTCAACGTCGAAATGATGACGAGAAGCGACGAATCACCAAAGAGTGTTACACGGGTTTACACGAGTCAACACGAGTTAACACGAATAACGAAGAGTTATTCAGAGTCAAACACGTATGTACACGAGTCTACACGTATTTAGGCCACATTCATGGGTACTTGCCACGGGACCCAAAAATTTCATGCATGCATGAAATTTTTGGACCCCGTGGCGAGTACCCACGAGTGTGTCGAGTATACACGAGCGTAGCACGAGTCTATACGAGTGTTGAGGAGTATCGACGAGTCATTGCTGAATAGCAAAATTTCATCACTCGTGTTGGACTCGCGCACCGACTCGGCTATGTGTGAACCAGCCTTTAGTTCGCGTCTATTTTGAAGGCGTTTTTTTCGGTTATTTGCCTCCTGCTGGCAATATATATGATGATGACAATATGTCATGGGGGGGTGACCCCCCTTAACCTATTATTGTATCCAAAAGCAGTCAAATAGACGGGAACATGATGGCCAGCATCCGCCGCCGCTCCGCGTAGTGTAAACAAGGCTGGCGGTACACCCGAACTCTACATTCTACCCCACTAATTTTCCAACTAGCATAACCGATGATTATCAATGATCAATCCCAGTCAGAAACGTCCATGCTTCCCTCCCATAAGTCAATGTCGGGATTACCACACTGTCATGCAAGGACTTCTTTACTTCCATGCTGATCACCCTATTACTTCTTACTGCTTTCAGAGTTCCTACAACGCTCTTCCCCTGTTACACTTTCTCCCACACTTCTTCATCCATAGGCCTACTCACATCTTTACTCAACACACTGCCCAAATACTTAAATGAGCTGACATTCTTCATAGCCGTTCAACCTCACTTCACACTATGGTTGCACCCCTTTCAATGACCATAATATTGCTCTTCCTAGCATTTACCTCCAGATTCCGTTTTTCACACACTGTTCCAAACATATTTACCTGACCCTGCAACTCCCATGCACTATCGCTCATCAGAACTGTGTTGTCAGCAACAGTAGTACCGATACTGTACTGTTGAGGCAACTTCCACTCGTTTCCTTCCCTTATCAGCGGTACACCAATGTCCGCTGCTCTTCCTTGTATTTCTTTCATGACTCCATCCATATACTGTACTGGTATATATTGAACAACCATCGGGACATCACATACACCCTTGCTTTAACCCAACATTCAGATTAAAGAACTCGCTCTGTTAATTATCCACACATACTGACACCTTTGCACCCTCATACATGCTCTTAATTGCTTTCAGCAACTTGCCATCTACTCCGTATATTTTCAGTACCGGTACCGGTACTTTCCACATACCTTCTCTATCAATTCTGTCATAGGTCTTCTCCAACTCCATAAATGCAGCATACAACTTTTGTCGCTTCTCCAGATATTTCTCCACAACACATTTCCGGGAAAAAATCTGAGCTACACATCCTCTTCCCTTCCTAAGATGACTACAGTATGCTAACCGTTTCCCCAGCAATACTGACTGAAAATGTCCAAATATATTGCATGTCCTCTTCAGATTTATCTACAATATGTAAAATTACACCAAATACCACTACAGTAGCACTGAAATCAATAAAACTCACTAACAGGATAAATAAATGGAAGAGATACTCCAAAAGATTAATATGTTTACCCTTTACCCAGCAATACTGACTGAAAATGCCTAAATAGATATCAATGATCTCATATCTACCACTCATAATCCAATACATTCCTACGCAGATGACTCAACACTCCACAGTTCCTTCACATTTACCAATTCTTTCACCCATCCCGATCTTATAAATTCAAAAATAAGCACTGCAATTTCTCTGAACCTGGACCTTTCTAGAATTGAAGAATGGGGACAAAAGAATCTAGTTTCCTTTAATGCACAGAAAACCAAGTACTGTACATTCAATTTTCTAACCGACAGAATCTCACTGACTCCCATATATTTTTTAATGATGTAAATATTCCCACTTCCCCTAGTATTGACATTCTCGGTGTAACATTAACTACTAACTTGAGCTGGACACATTATGTTAGAAGCATTGCTAAGAATGCCTCTAAAAAACTGGGACACCTGTACAGAGTTCGAGAATTCTTCACTGACGAGCAGTTGGCCGTAATATATATAAGTCATGTGCGTTCTCAGATGGATTACTGTTCACCTCTGTGGAGTGGAAGTGGAGTGGTTGCATTGAGGCAGTTGGACAAATTCAAAATAAAGCTATTAATCAATAACCCTGCAATCACACAGGACCTTCCTACATTATCCATACGAAGAAACGTTGCATCCCTTGCATTATTCTACAGATATTTTCACAGCAATTGTTCCGAGGAACTTGCTTCAATTGTGCCGCCTCTCCACATCTTTCCCCGTAGAACTAGGGCAGCTGAGAGCGCCCATGAATTTACACTCTCTCCTCCACAATGCAGAACTTCTGCTTATCAAAATTCATTTATCCCTAGAACTACTACTCTTTGGAATTCACTTCCCTCGAATTGCTTTCCACAAACTTACAATCTACAAATGTTTTTAAATCCAGTTGTTACAAACATTTTATGAATGGAGGATGCCTTTAGGCACATGGACCTTTTTGTTTTATCTGTGTTTTTCCTTCCTCCGTTCATTGTCTATTAAAAAAAAAAAAAAAAAAAAAATTGCTCTTCAGATTTATACATACATACATACATAACATTTTAAGACTGAGTGCTCCACACAGATGTGCAGTTTCAGTCTCTTTTCCTAATGGCGGCGTTCCAGGCAACCCTGTTAACCCTTAATTAGCGGCGAGCAACATAAGTCGAGTTAAATAAAGCTGGACTATGTGGCGGCGCTCGACATAGGTCGAGTGGCAATTTCAGCACGTAATGTGGCTGAGAGAGAGAGACAAGTGGTGGCAGGAGACTAGCGAGCGTATGACTGCTCCAGACCACCGCGGCGAACCTACTGACACAAATCTCAGCTCCCTCCTCCCTCTCTCACTCGCTACATACTCAATTATGTACCGAAAGTACCGAATTACCTGCTTTTTGCACTCGCGTTGCACGGTTATTGCAAGAAAACTATCCATCATACAAGGATCGTTATGGTGTCATTCGAAAGCTCTGTTTATGCCCTTTCAGGGATAGGTACTTGTTTTACGTTCTGGGTCTTATTTAGGCATGAAAATGATCACGTAAACAGCCCTATTTTGGCTAAAAACACCCCGCTGTGCGGTACATATAAATAAACCGCATAGGCCGCTCGTAAGGTGTTAAGGGATGCTTTACTTGTCAAGTTTTTGGATTTGAGATCGGCACGTATAGTCCGATCCCAGGTCTTACTCGGTCCACCCCTTGGTGCAGCTCCCTCCACAATCGCAGACCTGCATCTTTTCACCCAATTTTGTTCATCCATTCTCTCCATATGTCCATACCATCCCAGTTTACTTGTACGCATCTCCTCGCTAATCTCTTCCTAAACGTCTCTTCAGCTCATCATTTGTTATTCTGTTGACATCATTTATCTGAAATATGTAAAATTACACCAATTACCAACAGTAAAAGTCTGTTAATCCGACGACCGATGATTCGAATCTCCCAATAGTCCGAATTTTTCAATTTGAGGCCAAATCCGAATTCACCCGATGGTCCGAATTTCAAGAAGTCCTAAAGTCCCCTTTTTGAGGCATTAGGCCACTCAAATGACACATAATGGAGCACACACATATCATATGTTCATGAATTCACTTTAAAAGTTCACCATTGTCATTGTAGCCTATTACCTACTTCAAAACATTCAGATTAATGGTCAAAGGAAGCTACTGATATAAACTTAAACACCTTCTTCTTCTTCTTCTTCCACATCGTCTGCTAGAGAGTTTGTTTTGCTCTTGAACGCATCCTTGGGACGCTCCGATGCGTTACTGGCTTGCACCGCATTTTCTGCAAGCGCATTCAGTCTTGAGCTTGAAAACGCACCTTTGGACGTATTAGTCTTGAGCTTGAAAACGCACCTTTGGACGTTCCGATACGCTACTATTTATAGTTCAGTGATCGGAGCGTCCCAAGGGTGCTTTCTAGACAACAAGACAAGGGTGCTTTCAATACAATATAATATAACAGAGCACGTCACAAAAGGAAAATTACAAGAACCTCTCAGGGAAGTGCCGTTGTTAAGGCATTACTTCCCGAACCACATCTGATCTTCAAGAGCAAGACAAACTCGCTAGTAGACAGAAGAAGAAGAAGACGTTTATATCAGCAGATTCCTTTGACCATTAATCTGAATGTTTTGAAGTAGGTAATAGGCTACAATGACAATGGTAAACTTTTGAAGTGATTTCATGAACATATGATATGTGTGTGTGCACCATTGTGTCATTTGGGTGGCCTAATGTCTCAATGTTTTCGTCATACACAGGTTCATAGGGGTAAAGTCCGATAATCCGAAAAATCCACTAATCCGAACGAGGGCCGGTCCGCTGCCCTTCGGATTAACGGAAGTTTACTGTACATTACCAACAAATTTAATAAAGTACACTAACAGGATAAAGAAAATGTAAGAAATAGCCCTAAAGATGAATTTATCTATCTATCTATTGACGGATGCCTTGATCCCTGAAGGATTGGCCACGAACGAAACACCCCTATGCATCTCTGTCCCCAGTCAGTCGACGCCCCTCCTCCCATCCAGTACCGCTTTCACGCATATACTTCTTAACTCCATCCTTCCACCTCTCTCTCGGTTTATTTCTCCCTCTGTCCTTCCACCTCACTCGTACACGCTCTTAGTCATTCTCTCGCTTCCCATACGTTCCACATGGCCGAACCATCTCAAGGTGTTCTTTTTCGCACTTTCCAGTACATTCACACCACACCTCTCTCGTACTTCCTCATTCGTCTGTCTATCCCTCCATGTAACTCTGCACACACTTCTCAAGTAACTCATTTCCATCCCTTTCACTCTTGGTTTGAATCTCTCCAACAACGTCCATGCTTCGCTTCCGTAAGTCAGTGTCGGGATTACCACACTGTCATGCAATGACTTCTTCAGTTCCATGCTGACCACCCTATTTCATGTTACTGCTTTCAGCATTCCTACAACCCTCTTCCCCTGTTGCACCCTCTCCCACACTTCTTCATCCATACTCCCATCTTTACTCTGTACACTGCCAAGATACTTAATGAGCTGACAATATCCATAGCCTGACCATTCAACTTCACCTCACACTCTGTGGCTTCACCCCTTTCGAAGACCATAACCTTGCTCTTCCCCGCATTTACCTTCAGATTCCATTTTTCGCACACTGTTCCAAAAATATTTACCAGACCCTGCAACTCCCATTCATATCATCAGCAAACAGCAGTACACAAACATCCACTGCTCTTCCTTGTATTTCTTTTATGACTCCATCCATATACTGTATATATAGAACAACCATCTGGACATCACACACCCTTGCTTTACCAAACATTCAGATCAAAGAACTCCCTCTGTTCATTCTTCACACGTACTGATACCTTTTTGCACTCTCATACATACTCTTCACTGCTTTCAGCAACTTGCCATCTACTCCATATATTCTCAGTACAGTACTTTCCACATACCTTCTCTATCAACTCTGTCATTCCACTCGTTTCCTTCCCTTATTAGTGGTACACCAACATCCACTGCTCATCCTTGCATTTCTTTTATGACTCCATCCATATACAGTTCAGTATATATTGAACAACCACGGGGACATCACACACCCTTTCTTTAACCCAAAATTCAGATCAAAGGACTCGCTCTGTTCATTCTCAACACATACTGACACCTTTGCACCCTCATACATGCTTTTCACTGCTTTCAGCAACTTGCTATCTGCTCCGTATATTCCAAGTACTTTCTACATACCGGTACCTTCTCTATCAACTCTGTCATAGGCCTTCTCCAAGTCCATGAAGGCAGCATACAACTTTTGTCCCTTCTCAAGATATTTCTCCACAACATATTTCAGGGCAAAGATCTGAGCTACACATCCTATTCCCTTCCTATGATGAATACTGTATGTTAACCGTTTCCCCAGCAATACTAACTGAAAATGCCCAAATATTTTGCATGTGCACTTCTGATTTATCTAAAATATGTAAAATTATACCAAATACCAACTACATTAGCACAAAACTCAATCAATCACAGAAACAGGATAAAAAACAGAATAAATACCCCAAAAGATGAATACGTTAACCCTTTCCCCAGCAATACTTACTGAACATGCACAAATAAATTGCATGTGCTCTCCAGATTTAGCTGAAATATGTGAAATTACACCAAATACTAACTACATTAGCACAAAAATCAATCAAGCACTTTAACAGGATAAATAAAATGGAAGAAATAGCCCAAAAATGAATTTATCTGTCGCCTACCGGTATATATTGCCGGACACCTTGATCCCCGAAGGGGTAACCATGAACGAAACGCCTGCGTATTTCAAGCTCGCTTGAGTTATCACTCGATCGTCTTTGAGAGCTTTTTGGCCCGGGGTAATTACCACACCATCGCGTCATAAGGAGTTTGAGGGGGTTAAATTGCTAGATACATAGAGGAAGAGGAATGCCAAGTAAACAAAAATATATAAGATATTTTTAACATCTATCTATCATCTATTGCCTGACGCCGTGATCCCCGAAGGGGTGGCCAAGAACAAACCGCCCCCATGCACCTCTGTCCCCAGTCAGTCGACGCCCTCCCCCCAACCAGCACCGCCTTCGTTCATGTACTTCCTCACTCCATCCTTCCACCTCTCATTCGGTCTATCTCTCCCTCTCTGTCCCTCCACCTCGCTCTCATACACCCTCTTAGTCATTCTCTCGCTTTCCATACGTTCCATATGGCCGAACCATCTCAAGTTGTTCCTTTTCACACTTTCCAGCACATCTACCTCCACACCACACCTCCTTCTTACTTCCTCATTAGTCTGTCTATCCCTCCATGTAACTCCGCACGCACTCCTTAAGTAATTCATTTCCACTGCTCTCACTCTTGGTCTGAGTCTCTCAACCAACGTCCATGCTTCGCTTCCGTAAGTCAGTGTCGGGATTACCACACTGTCATGCAAGGACTTCTTCACTTCCATACTGACCACCCTATTTCTTGTTACCGTCATCTGGGGTGGCTTCGGACAAGTGGACAACTTCGGACATTTTGGATAAAAATTAAAACAAATAAAAATAGAGAGAAGAGGAGTTTGGTTTTGAAAAATAGATGTGTAGCATTCAAGAGGAATGTTGTAACTATATGTAGGATGAACTAATAATTTAAATTAATTAATTTAATTTGTGGTAAATATTTGTGAATATGTAACAAAGAAACATGTTTTTGTAAGTGTGTCAAACTTCTACTGGGCTTAATTAATGGGATGTGAGGAGACAATTAACCTACACCAGAATGTTCTACAATTATCTGTGAGACCATACACACAGTAACTCTTTCCCAAAGTTCATAATACACAGCCTATAGCCCTAACAATTTACTTTTGTTTTCCATATTTATTGGGGTGTTTTCGGACATAGTTTGGGGTTATTTCGGACATGAGGTGACATCGGACATCTAATATTAGTTACAAGGTCCTTCCAATATGAACAACAATTAGTACCTAAGTGTATGGTACTCTTACCTAGCCATACATAGCGAGCATCTGTCGAATCATGTCATCACAGGGATCTGCCTTGTATGGGCCGATCGGCTTTTTGCAGACTCCCATTTTCTTATGTTCTTATCATCTGTCATCTTGCTCCCGTTTGAGTAACGCCAATTAAAGGATGCTTAAGACTGAGTAAGGTGTCAGATGTTGACATGATTTAGTGGATGTTTGCTGTGTAAGGTTAGGTAAGAGTATCATATTACATTGCTTTTCATTCACAGGAGTAAAAATGCCACGGATATATAAACCAAAGCCACACAACGAGAAAAGGAAATACAACAGTCATGTATGTCAAGACAAATTAAAGAAAGCAAAATATGATATACAAAAGAAGAACATGAGTGTACGTGAGGCTGCTAAAAAGTGGAAGTTAAGTAAGAGCACCTTACATGACTATATAAAAGGGAAACATAGTAACCCTGCTGGTTATTGTTAAAGTTCCGTTTGATGGTAAGAAGAAACATCAACATTATATTGCAGTCATAGTAAAGGTTCTACCAGAAATACATGTTCGTTTCCTAAAGCATGTGAAGGGCACAAGTAACGTCTTCATTAACCCAGTTATTGATGATTACAGTGATATAGACAAGGGTGAGATAGTACAAATCCTGCCAGAACCAATACTAGACAAGAAGTGCAGAATGCTGTTCAGTGTTGATGTAAATAAATGGCCAAAATAATAGAGAGAGAGAGAAATAGAGAGGGTTGAAGAGCTATAGAGAGAAGAGAAAGCGAGCGAGTAGGAGGTGAGAAAGTGAGAGAGAGGGGTGGGAGAGAAAGCGAGAGGGTGGGGCCAAGAGAATGGTGGGAGAGAAAGCGAGAGAGAGAGAGAGGTGGTAGAGGGCGGGGCCAGGGGAGGGTGGGGCAGGGAGAGGGCGGGGCGGGGCCAGGGAGGGTGGCCAGAGGGTGGGGCCAGGGGAGGGCGGGCCAGAAGGGTGGGAGAGAGATCGATATCGAGAGCGAGAGGTGGTAGAGGGCGGGGCCAAGTGAGAGAGGGGGGATGAATAAGGAAAGAGCACAATAATGTGAAAAAAAGTTATATTTTTAGTAAGGTCGTTTTTTTCATATTGATTATTTTAAGGTATATACCCTGAAAGGGTTAATTAGTATTTCGGGCCATTAATTAGCCAAGATGGCATCTAGTCGGCTGTGTGCCATTAGTATTCCTTTAATATGCAGTCATTAAGATATTATTGCTAAGCTTTAATGATATCAGTATTATTTTTTTAGAAGTTTGGTCACAATGTGTGAAATACGTTTTCAAGAGTCATTATGTGTAATTTGAATGAATTAATTGTATTTTTTTGGTATTAGAAAAGTGCCTATACATACGGTGTACCTGAATGCATTAGTGATAATAATATAATTGCTTTGTTATTGAGAATACATAACAATTTATATGAAGGTGCTAAAATGCACAGAAACTTGGAATCTAATGTATATGCTACTCTAAGGGCTACAAATGTAAGCATTTCAGTTTGTATTATTTTTTAAAACTCCGTCTTGTGTCCGAAGTCGCCTCTGCATTGTCCGAAGCCGTCGTTCAATACACACACTCAGATTTAAAGGGGAAAACCATTAATGTCCGAAGTCACCTTACCCCAGTCCGAAGTCACCTCATATCGATGATGACTTCGGACACCATTATAAATATTAGTTATAATTAAGCCAAAGGCCTATAATTTTTCCACTGTACACAAGATTATTCTACGTTTCTAAGCTATACATATAGATGCAAAAGATTGCATTATTAAGGCTTTACCTATTGAGTTAGGCTTAAAATTAGGTCAATTAGGTCCGAAGTCACCCCGAATGACGGTACTGCTTTTAGCGTTCCTACAACCCTCTTCCCCTGTTGTACCTTCTCCCGCACTTCTTCATCCATAGTCCCAACTTTACTCAACACACTGCCCAGATACTTAAAAGAGTTGACAATCTCCATAGCCTGACCGTTCAGCTTCACCTCACACTCTTTGACTTCACCCCTTTCGAAGACCATAACCTTGCTCTTCCCCGCAATTACCTTCAAATTCCGTTTTTCGCACACTGTTCCAAACTCATTTACCAGACCCTGCAACTCCCATTCATTATCACTCATCAGAACTGTATCATCCGCAAACAGCAGTATAGGTAGCTTCCACTCAATTCCCTCCCTTTTCAGCGATACACCAACATCCACTGCTCTTGATAGTATTTCTTTTATGACTCCATCCATATATACAGTAAACAACCACGGGGACATCACACACCCCTGTTTCAAACCAACATTCAGGTCAAAGAACTCGCTCTGCTCACTCTCCACACGTACTGCCGCCTTTACACCCTCATACGTGCTCTTCACTGCTTTCAGCAACTTGCCCTCTACTCCGTATATTCTAAGTACTTTCCACAAACCTTCTCTATCCACTCTGTCATAGGCCTTCTCCAAGTCCATAAAGGCAACATTCACCTTTTGTTTCTTCTCCAGATACTTCTCCACAACACAATTCAGGGTAAAAATCTGATCTACACATCCTCTTCCCTTCCTAAAAACCTCCCTGCTCGTCGCCTATCCATTTCTCCGTTCTCACTCTCACTCTCTCAATCACTACCGGTACCCTACTGTATACCTTCCCTACTACGCTTAGAAGACATATTCCTCGGTGGTTACCACACACTCCTCTTTCCCCTTTGCCCTTATATAGGGGGACTATTATGCCAGTCTTCCAGTCATCGGGTGCACTCCCCTTCTCCCATGCTAGTTTGCACATTTTCCATACCCATTCTATCACTATCTCACCACCATACCTCAACATTTCCCCACACACTCCATCTGTTCCTGGTGCTTTCCCCAACTTCACTCTTTTCATGGCTTCCCACACTTCTGACCTCCTGATCCCCACCTCCTCCTCCACTTCTTCTCTTCTTCTCCCTCCCATACCATATCCAGCTATGTTTGCTGGCTCTTCATTCCTTACATTTAGCAACTCACTGAAGTACTCCCTCCATCTTTCGACTCTCTCTTGCTTCTCGGCTAGCATTCTCCCATTCTTATCTTTCACACCCTTACTGTTTCCCTTGCTACATTCCCTAACTTTCTTGACTTCTTCCCAGAACAGTTTCTTACTCTCCCTCCATTTTACACTCAGGTGCTCGTTTCTGTCTCTCGGAATCTTCATTCCCTCTACTACCCAACCACTCTCTATATGCTTTCTTCTTTTCTTCCACAGCTATTCTTACCTCTTCTGTCCACCATGCTGTACCTTTCACTCCCCTCCCTCTTCTCCTCACTCCACACACCTCCTCACATGCTGCACAGATCTCATCCTTAAACACCTTGCTCATCTCCTCCACTTCCTCCATAACTTCCAGGTCGAACCCACCTAGTCGTCTTTCCACTGCTCTCCTGTACTCTTCCCTGACTTCCTCCTCCTGCAACTTCTCCACCCTCCTCACCATTCCACCCTCCTCTCGCCTCCCTCCAGCTCTCCTCACCCACTTCTTTTGTATCCTAACCTTAGCTACCACTACATAATGATCAGACAGACCCCCTCCAATACCCCTATACACCCTAGCATCCATCACAGATTTCTTCATTCGTTCATCCACACATACATAATCAATCAATGACTTTCGTTCCACCACTGTCTTATCCTTCATCATCAACATCCGTTTCCACGTGTACCTGTGGATCATTCTGTGTCGGAAGAAGGTGTTGGCTATCCACAGCCTCCTCCCCACAATACGTCCACAAGTGCACTACCATTCCCATTCACCTCTGATGGTACCCCCCACCCTCCCACCACTCCCTCAACTTTCCTATCACCCACCTTACCATTCATATCCCCAATCAGAAATATTCTTTCGTTCTTGTCAAACTTCTCCAGGCACGCCTCAATATTCATCCAGAACTCCTCTTTCTTTCTTTCAAGTATATCCTCTGTCGGGGCATACACGCATACAATCAATACAATATTTTTAACATGAGGTTGCTTATAATAATTTGTACCTCTGCAGTTTCTCCATGGCTAACGAAAAAGGTCACATTCCTAAGAAGCCCCAACCAAAAAGGCCAAGGTTCTGTACAGAACAAATGCCACACCATTACCCTTATGGTGACCCTATCAATTAATCAAATTTACCACACTTCTTAACCCAATTCCCGCGGGGCCCCTCATATGACGGAGACGATTTTCCGGCTATTTTGTAGCCTGTGAGCCAGGCCAGCTTTTGCAAGCAGCACGGATGGACGTCAGCCGGAGCCTACAGGCCCCGCCACGACACTGAGGTTTGTGTGAGAGAGAGTTCACTTATGTGCAGCGTCACACATAGCGAAAACAGAAAATAATTGGTAATTATTAGCGATTTCGCCTAGGCCTATCGGATTTGGTATTTTTTTAGCAATTTTGCCCTTCGTTTGAAAGATCCTTACAAGAAAACCAGACGTCGTACAGGGATGATTCAGGAGTAATTTGAAAGCTATTACCGTACTTTCACGAATACATAATTGTATTACGCCCTGGCTTTTGCTTATGCATGAAAATGAGCAGGGAATGAAGGCAATTTCGGGCAATTATGCCTACTCGTACAGGAGTCCTTGGAGCGGCTTCGGTCGCGCCGGGAATTTCCACACCTCACACCACACACACACATCACACAGTTTTTCCTACACCGAGAAATGATTCTCCGGCTGTCATTTCTCGAAGACTTCTAGCCGGAGACATTGAGATCAACCCAGGACCCACCTACACATACATATGTCCAACTTTCTCAAAACCCATCGCTTCGAGTCGCCACACTAATGGCTCAGTTCTCTGCAATTCATGCAGGAACTGGACCCACTTCACCTGCACAACACTTGCCTCCAAGAAACACTACACGAACACCTGGACCTGTTCCTCATGCCCCTCCCTCTCCCAGTCAAATCCCTCGCCTAAAACCCGTCCACCTCTCCTCCCCAACCCACCTAACCTTCCCATATCATCCACTCCCCCCCCTAAAACCGGTCCACCTCTCCTCCCTAACCCACCTAACCTTCCCATACCATCCACATCCTCAACTCAACATACCACACCCCATCCTAATCCATTCCAACCCCCATCTGCTCCCCAATCCCCACCCCACCTCACCCATCCCAACCCCCAGCCCCTCCTTCACCCCCACCCCACCCCCTCCCTCACCCCCACCCCATCCTCGTGCAGCAGGTGCTGCTGCATATCGTGCACATAACATTAACATTCTCCAATTGAACATAGATGGCATCAACACAAAGAAACTCTCACACTTCATCAAACAACACAACATACACATTGCCATCTTACAAGAAACAAAACTCCGCACAACACAAAAAACACCCACATTTCATGATTTCACCACCATCATACAAGACCGGGCTGTCGGCGGAGGCGGTGGACTCATCACCCTGGTACACAAAGAAATATCATACATAGTTACCAGTGTACAAACCAAATCCCTCCTCCCCCCAAATGATAACACAACAGAAATACAATCAATTAAAATATGCACTGGCAACAACTCCAACATAACCATCATAAACACATACAACCCCTACAGTACCAAATGAATACAGACCACACTTACAACACATCACAAACACCCCACACATCATCCTGGGTGGTGACTTCAATGCCAAGACGTCGGCCTGGTTTGTCGACAACCCCGATACAGATAGAGGGCTGGTACTACAAAACCAAACTGTTAACCTCATCATCCTTAACAACATCCATCAACATACCCATATTCCTCACCAAGCCCTCTATAACCCATCATCTCCAGACATCACCTTTTGCTCCCCAGAACTCGCCCCCACAACATCCTGGAGGGTGGTCAGAACCTTAGGCTCTGATCACCACCAAAACCAGACTCACCCCAGCTAACCACAAACACACATACACCAATTATAAAAGACCTAACTGGAAAGCATTCACAAATGAGACAGAACAACACTTCACAACTCTAAACAGTACACCCATGACTAACATCAACAATGCTGTACACATACTCAATAAAACTATCCAAAACACTGACAAGAAACACATTCCAAGAGGTAACAGAAAAAGACACAACCCCAACTTCACACCAGAAATTCAAAACCTCATCAGACAACGCAACATACTGAAACCCTCCCCAGCACCCCACACACAAGACATCACACAACAAATCCAAGCACTCAACACCCAAACTAACAACAAAATACAAGAACAACAAAAACTAAATTGGAATAATTTCCTACAAACACTTGATCACAAAACAAACCCCAAAAAACTCTACAAAACACTAAACAGCATCACACTTTCCAACAGCAACACAACACAATCACATGCTGCAATCACAACAACAGACTCTACTCCTTCATGTAAACAACAAGCAAACACTCTCATCAATCACTTCTCACATGTCAGTCACCTAAAACCTCACAAAGACGACCGACGTGTCATCCGACGTAAGAGACAATTCCCCACAGACCCTGACTATACACCCTTCACCAATCACCAGACAAAGCATATCATCAACAATCTCAAGCACTCACCCGCTTGTGGCCTAGACAACATAAGCAACATACACCTCAGACACCTGGGACCACAAGGCATACAAGCACTCACTAACATATCAAACTACAGTTATTCACACAACACAATACCAGACATTTGGAAGCATGGTCTCATCACCACATTCCCCAAACCCAACAAAGACCCCACGCTACCCTCCTCGCACCGCCCCATCACACTCCTTTGCTCCCCCTCCAAAGTCATGGAACGCCTAGTGTTACAACTAATTACACCCGACCTACCCCTAGCTCCAACACAACATGGCTTTAGGCCACTGCACTCCACAAACACTCTTCTCACAGACCTTACACAATGAGCTTTAGATGGCATCAACTCAGCTAGACCACCACACAGATCACTATTAGCCACACTCGACATTAGTAAAGCCTTCGATGCCATCCCCCGCCACAACCTAACAAACAAAATCTACAACACAAACGTGCACAACAACACAAAAAGGTGGCTGGCCAACTTCCTAGCAGGCAGATGTGCAAACGTATCTTTTGCCGGTCAGTCATCTAAAATCAGAAACTTTCCAAACGGAGTCCCACAAGGATCCGTCCTATCGCCCGCACTCTTCAATCTGTACATGCACGATATAACTACACCCAATACGCCCCAAATAAACTTAGCCTCCTATGCAGATGACATAACACTCACATGCACACACCATGACCCAAAAAGAGCAACAGATCTCCTTCAACCCTATCTCAACACACTACATGGCTGGTGCACTACAAACAGACTTAATCTACCCCCAGCCAAATCCACCGCAACCCTGCTCACAAGCTGGACAGAACACAAATAAATCCCTCAACTCACCATAAACAACACACATCTAACACATACACACACACACAAAATCCTAGGAGTAACATATGATACTCATATGACATTCAAACAGCACACCACAAACATTAAAAAGAAATGACACCCAGAATTAACGCCCTCAGGTCACTTGCTCACACAAAATTTGGACACAACAAAGAAACTACCACCACAGTATATAAACAATACATAAGATCAGTGATCATGAGAGGCACTCAATTCCTGGCAGTTGCCTCCACGAACCAAGACCACCCACTAAACTACATGGCAACACACCCACAGACACCAAGAAATATCAAAACAACACCCAGCACACGGTATCACACACAATTACTGTCCTCTCTCCCACCCCGAACCACCTTCCAGAAGCACATCCATACTCATATCTCTCGCCGATCCATCCACTCACTCACTGACAATACGCAGCTGCAAGCACGACCTCCCGAAATCCATCCTTCCGAATCCTCCCTTCCTCGCGAGGACAGAGTCCACCTGGCCAGGCTGAGATGCGGACACCATCCAGCTCTCCTGAGCTATCAGAAGAGACTGGATGACTCCGTTGTCGATGCCTGCCCGGGATGTAACACAGCACCCCATACCATTAAACACATAATAGAAGACTGCATTTCACACAACCACTTACGCCAACAACACAATCTACACTCAATGAGAGCTCTGTGGGAAAGCCCGATCATGGCCATGGCCTTCCTCAGGGACTCGGGGCTATTCGGCCAGGCAGCTTAGGGAACAACAGAACAACAACTCATACAGGATTAATAGCTTTAACCAAAATTGTCACACTCCTTAATGGTCTAAGTGGCCATAGCCAAAATGGCTACACTATATTCCTTCTGTACTTTCTCCATGCCCGATGAGATATATGATATTTTGATATATGTGGCACAGCCCTTGTATCCAACACAATACCCTGCGTGCAACCCCGCTCGAACCCCGCACAACGTTGCTTGCAACTTTAATTATTATTATTATTATTATTATTATGTAAAGTTGTCGCCAGTTAAGTATTGTCTGTTTCCACGAGCATGGTGACACATTTCTTGCTCTGTCTTATTACCATGACACGCTTCTTGTAACGTCTTACTGCTGTTTCTGCTGAAGTTGTACACTTTGTGTGACACACTGCTATGGCTGCTGCTGATGGTGGTGAAGCGCCGGACTTTTTGTCTCGGTGGTGGAGAAAAGATAGTGTCTTTAGAATTGGACAACTCAGATCTGTCATTTGGTGGATGACAGGGATCTAGGATGGCATCAGGTGCGTTGATGTTGAAAGGAAGTGGGGTGACCTTGAGCATCAAATGACCTTCTTGACCTGGGTGGTGCATGTGATCACCTGAACGTCACCTTTCATGTCCCTGAGCTATGATTGGTCGTTCTGATGATATGTATCACCTGTGTGGATGACAAATGCTGCCCTCTGTTATCCATCTTTTTCTAATTGTGGTTGTTCTGAAATTCTTCTTGATAATGATGATTGATGGGACTCTTCAGGATATCTTCTTGTTCTTGTGAATGGCGAACTCGGAGGGGAAGATACGCCCGCCACAGCATTGCCTTTGTAACTGCAGCGGAGTTTCCTCAGTGGCGGACCAGATGGCCCATCGTCTTCAAGAAGCTGCAGAGGAGGGGATCCACCCGGGGGTCCATCGTACGTCGTCCACTTCTAGATATCTTTCAGTTAAGTGCATAAGAATAATATATACAAAAAGTATAATTATATCTTTCTAACCCACAGTACAAAGAGGAAAGGTATTTTTTCCTAGGTGACGAAATGGATAAGCCAGCAAGTCCTAGCATTGTACTGTACCTTTATCATAGTACCATGGGCAATAATAGGAAACATTTGGGAAGCAGATATTCCTGTATGAAGACACAAGTCAGCGGCTCTAGATTGTTTTATATGTTGCTTATTGTAGGGCCCACATAATACTGTGCAAAGCTTCATATGTCTAACATATTCGCAGTTTTGTTGTGAAACTCTGGTAGGAAAGGCTTCTCACTCACTACACAGCTGTGTCAAAGTAAACGATATTTCTTATTTCATATGAGAGTTCAGGGTTCTATTTATGATCATATTCAGAGTAATAGCTAACTTTCACTTTATTTGTATATTATGTAATGCATAGGTTATCATGATCAGCTTAATTTCAATAGTGTCCAACTTAATTAATTGACAAGTATGTGAAAACAGATTACCTTTTAAGAACCATAAACAGAATGGTAGTTTCAGAGAGTCCCTAAATCTTCGTTCCTTGAAAACTGAGCTAAGATATATTGTATGTATAAGGTTCTGGTAGTGT
This sequence comes from Paralithodes platypus, assembly GCA_032716605.1. Lineage (NCBI taxonomy): Eukaryota > Metazoa > Arthropoda > Malacostraca > Decapoda > Lithodidae > Paralithodes > Paralithodes platypus. Next base: position 20,061,943 of record CM064525.1, read on the forward strand.
GTACTCACCTAATTGTACTCACCTAATTGTAGTATACAGGATTTGAGCCTAAGCTCGTGTTGTCCTGTCTCTCTCTCTACATTTATCCAATTTTGCTTTAAAAGTTTGGATATTTCTTGCTCCCACCACCTCCCCATCCAACTTATTCCAACACTCAATGCTTCTATACGGGAAGCTGAACTTTCTTACATCAGACTTACATATAACTTTCCTCAACTTACAATCATGACCCCTGGTTCTTCCCTCGTCCCTCACCACAAAATCTCCCTTGTCGATCTTCTCAAAACCTTTCACACACTTAAACATCATGATCATGTCACCTCTCTCTCTCCTCTCCCTCAGCGTTGGCAGCTTTAGCCTCTCCAATCTCTCCTCATAAGGTAGGTCTCTAAGGCTAGCTATCATCTTAGTGGCAACTCTCTGAACTCTTTCCAGTTTTTTATTATGTTTTATAAGGTGTGGAGACCACACCACTGCTGCATACTCCAGTCTTGGTCGTATTATTGTCCCTATTATTTTTGCTAACATCTCTTCATCTAAATAATTCAGAGCTATTCTCATGTTAGTCAACACTCCATAGGTTTCACCAGTTATTTTATTTATATGCTGTTCAGGTGACAAGCTGTCTGTCGTGTGTGTGTGTGTGTGTGTGTGTGTGTGTGTGTGTGTGTGTGTGTGTGTGTGTGTGTGGTTTACTACTGTCATTGTGTCATTCGTAATATTATCAATATTCTTGCCAACAATGAGTATGTTGAAAACATTCAAGTTGTATACTTTAATGAGTAAAGCCTATAATGATTAACTAAATAATTTGACGGCCAATAACTCCTCAAAAGTACACTGCAAGCGAGCAGCTGCGCTGAGATATAAATTCTACTTGACCAGGGCTCTTCAACCACTGGTCATAATTTTCTTTTCGTGTTTTTTAAACTTTGCCAGCAAATGTTTATGAGACACCGCATTCAGATGATCTAGGCTTCCGCAAAGTTGTGACCATGACCATACTCGGGTTTTTATTTTATTTTATTTTGATTTCTATGTGAGTGAGGGAGACAAAAGGCAGAACTGCCTGTGACGAGTGCCTCCACCAGAGTGACAGGGTCAAAATCAAGGTTCGTTCGAGCCAATATGCCTAGACACACGGAGTTTGAAGCAATTTAAGTCATAGGATGAGGGAAAGACTGATTCTGGGAGAGAGTTCCAGAGCTCAGCTGTTGAATAGAAGAAATATTGAGAATAATGTTTCACTCTTGGGTTGGAGAGTTGCACAGAGTAGGGGTCGGATTGTGTTGCAAGACTGGTGCCACATGCTCTATGGAGAGGGGGCGGTATACACTGAGAGCTCTTAGGAACACTGATTATTGTAATAGCGGTATAATAGTGAGAGAGATGCAACATTGCAGCGAAGAGAGAGACGTGAGTGGACGTGAGTTAACCCTTAAAAGTCGGCTCACCACTTAAGTCGTATTTAATAAATGTGGACTATGTGGCGGCGCTCGACATAGGTCGAGTGGCAATTTCAGCACGTAATGTTGCTGAGAGAGAGAGACAAGTGGTGGCAGGAGACTAGCGAGCGTATGACTGCTCCCGACCACCGCGGCGAACCTACTGACACGAATCTCAGCTCCCCCCTCCCTCTCTCACTCGCTACATACTGAATTGTATGGGGAAAGTACCGAATTACATGCTTTTTGCACTCGCGTTGCACGGTTATTTCAAGGAAACTAGCCATCATAGAAGGATCGTTATGGTGTCATTCGAAAGCTCTGTTCATGCCCTTTCAGGGATAGATACTTGTTTTACGTTCTGGGTCTTATTTAGGCATGAAAATGATCACGTAAACAGCCCTATTTTGGCTAAAAACACCCCGCTAGGCAGTACATATAAATAAACTCATAGGCCGCTCGTAAGGGGTTAATGAGACGGAAGGCTTTCTTTTCTACTTTGTCTAGAAGTGGTGTGTCAGAGGATCCTCCCCACATGTGTGAACAATACCCATACATAGATGCACTGTATCCCTGTACATAGCAAGAAGCTGCGCAGGGGTAAAGAACCCAGGAGACAGTTGAGCACACCCAGCTTCTGGGAAGCTGTTTTCCAAGAGTGGTTATATGATCTTTCCAAGAGAGATCAGAAGAAAAAGAGACATCGAGAATATTATGAGAAGATGAAGGGTTAATTTGTATGTTGTTGAAGAGTAAGTCGTAGTTTTTTGGGAGGACGCGATGACTAGACAGATGGAGAAATTGAGTTTTGGAAGCATTGAAAGTAACAAGGTTTTCTCTGCCCCACTTAGAGATAGTAGAGAGATCAGAAGAAATGTGCTTTATGGCCTCCTTACATGCGCTTTGGAGTTCCTGCTGTGCCTGATGTTGTGGAAAGCTAGTTGAATAGTGTAATGTAGAGTCATCATCATATGAGTGAATAGGGCTGGAGGTGCAGTTAAGAAGGTCGTTTATGAATACTAGTAAGAGAATTGGAGATAGGAAAGAACCCTGAGGAACACCGGAGCTGATAGGTTGAGGAAGTGAACGGTGGCCGTCCACAACCACAGCTATTGAACGGCCGGAAAGAAAATTAAAGACAAAGACACAGATGGAGAGATAAAAACCGAAGGAGGGTAGTTTGGAAATGAGGGATTTGCGCCAGACTCTATCGAAGGCCTTCGATATGTCTAGCGCAAGTCTCACCGAAGTCCCGAATGGAGGATGTCCAAGAGGTTATAAGATAACAAAGAAAATCACTAGTAGAGCATCCCTTAACCTAAGATGTGCGCTTGGGGGGGGGGAATTACACCGATACCCCTGTGCGGAGGTATGACGATTTGGGCGACCCTTGCAAATATCGATGAAAAGTACATCAGCGTGTAGGGAATGTTCGCGCGCATCGAGCCATATATATTTGACCCCCCAAAAAATGTCTGGGGGGGGTGGGAGGGCGGTCTGTAGTTGAAAAAATTGGAGCGAATGGCATCGCGCGGCCAGATTGTCATCGCGCGGCAAGATTTCCCAAGTGAATATCCGCACGCCCAGGGGGTGGAAGGAGAGGGCGGGTTAGGGCGTAATATCGTGTCTTTATCCTATTTTGAGCACTTTTATGCTATGTAGAGTATGTGTACATATGTGTATGTATGTGTATGTATGTAGGCCACCCATATACCAAGGAATATGCTGCATATAGACCAAATATGCGACATATAAGTGAATTATGAATGAGTTTAGAGGCGGGAACGGAGGTGAGAGAGTTTAGGCGGGAAGGTATGAAGGGGAGTACAGGGTGTGTTGGCTGTAATATCACGTATATATCGTATTTTCAGCACTGTCATGCTATATAAAGTACGTGTACGTATGCAGGCCACCCATATACCAAGGAATATGCTGCATATAGACCAAATATGCAGCATATAAGCGAATTACGAATGAGTTTAGAGGCTGGAAGAGAGAGGTGGGTGGAGAGGTGGGGTTGGGTGGGAGGGAGGAAGGGGAGGACAGGGTGTGTTGGCTGTAATATCACATATATATCGTATTTTCAGCACTGTCATGCTATATAAAGTACGTGTACGTATGTAGGCGACCCATATAACAAGGAATATACCGCATATAGACCAATTATGCGATATATAAGCCAATTATGAATGTGTTTAGGGGAGAGGTGCGGTGGGTGGGAGGGAGGGAGGGAGGAAGGGAAGTCTGTGTGTTGCTATGAAAGGTCTCGGTGCCCGAGGCATGGATATCATGGGATTCTCAGCCTTATAGCCCACTCGGCCAAGGCCAAGTACAGCTGTATGTTATTGCTTTAGAGCTGGTAGGGGTAGGTAGGGGTAGGCAGGGGTAGGGGGGGAGCAGAAAGTGAGAGCATTTACATATGTTGCTCGTATAGATGACTTTCAGACTTGCATTTTTATACAAGCAGACATTGCATTTGACACATGTGAAGTATGCACACGAATAGGTAGGCCATTGACACTAATAAAGTACGATCGTTTAGAGTAGCTTTGAGGAGTGGAAAAAGGAGGAAGGGAAGGGAATCTGGGTGTGTAAACAAAGTGAGCTATATTTAGACTGGTGTCCAATTACGCTTGACGGTAGGGTAGGCAGATTGCCATATGAAACTTTGATTTATTCATTTGCAAATGATATGCAATACGAATGTATATTCGAGACTTACTTGGTGTATTTTGTGTGATATGCATCACCATATATAATCGAATATACGCACGTAAGGGCGTAGGCGACATATAGAGGGATGTTGGAGGAATTTTCGACACAAACACAGTTGTCCTTCATTATTTGCAAGATTATACAATACAAATGTATTTGTGAAGGTTATTTTTTGCATGCTGTATTATAAATCAAACCGATATACGATTGTGTAGGGGCCGACTCAGAGAGAGACGGTGGGTGGGTGGGTGAAGGAAAAAGGGTTTAGCTGAGTGACCTTGCGATAAGACTGGTGTCACACTGAGAGGGGCAATGTTGGGGAGTGTTTGGGCAATTTTTGAACGAATAAAGTTCTATAATACATTTATTTTTGAGAGAGATAGTTTTATATACCTTTGCATTATAGGACTGATAATTCCATCAATTTACAAAAGTAAATTGGTGGGATTTTTTTTTGTTTTTTTTACCAACTGACAGCTCGAATGTACAGTTCAAGTTTTGAGTGATATTTTGTATGAGCTGCCATGGCCTAGTCAGTAAGGTGACGGACTGGGATTCTGAGGGTAGGCCAGGGTAGTGGGTTCAAATCCAGGAGGGGTTTATCGGGAAGGTTTTATAATGTTGAGACAAAATTTGATGATTTTTTTTTTTTACAAGCCCATGTCATTGTATTCAAGCAATATGAAATATTCATAGAATATATCATATTGCAAGAATACAATGACATGAGCTTGTTTTTTTTTGTTTTATTATTATTATTTTATAAGTAAGATGAACATAGGATTGAATCTACATATGATTATTTTTTTTACAATACAATATATTTCAGGTTGGAATAAACAAGAGAATAACATACAACAATATTTCTATTAGGAAAAAAAAAAAAAAATAACATTATATCACAGGGATAATATTGTACTTAGGTGTTATATATAATTATATATATATGTGAGGTAGCAAACATTTTTGTGACATAAAAGAGTGATCAGGTAGTTATGAACAAAAAAAGACATATAACATTATATCACGGATAATATTGTACTTAGGTGTTATATATATATATATATATATATATATATATATATATATATATATATATATATATATATAAATGAGGTAACAAATATTTAGTGACATAAAAGTGTGATCAGGTAGGTCAGGTCAGGTCAGGTCAGGTAGGGCGCGAGTCCAGGGCAGGGGCAGGGGCGGCACTCAATAGTTCTTGTACATATGGTAGTCCTGGAAGCAGTCACCCAAGCAGAGTGCAAACTTGCACTCGTTGCACATGGAGGTGACTTTTCGAGATACCGGGGGTCTCCTGGTGGTGTTGCTGCAAACGCGACATTTCACCTGCTTGTGACGATTGCCAAGTATCTGCGTGTGGACTGCAATGTGCCTGTGGACCCCCACCTGGATGCGGTCAGGGACGTGATCACCACGCCATGCCACATTCCTCAGAGTGGGGGTGCCATATTTTTCCAGGAGTTGGTACGAGACGTTGTACACAAACTCCCTGAACTTCAACTTTTGGCTAGGAGCCATGTTTTTTTTGACAAGCCACAGGTTGAATGCGTTGAGCATCGTGATGTCGACTAGGTGGAGGAAGAGCTTGTGATACCATTTCACAGTCTTCCTCAGACACTCAACGCCTGCAAGTTGACAATCTGACTTGTCCACCAGGCGCATATATTTTGTGTAGTCCAATACCATGTCGGGTTTTTCAATCTTCTTCTTGGTGCGGTAGTGGACTTTAACAGAGTCGACCTGGGCACCTGTGTGGACTGTCGAAAGCAGATGCACGTCACGTTTGTCCTTCCACTTCAGAGCCACCACTTTCCCAGAATTCTCCAGCAACTTGTACTTGCCGGCCCCCCTTCGTCGCCTTCGTCGTAACCTCCTCTCGCGGTGTTCTTGTGCCAGTTCATCTTCAGAAGGTGTGTCACTGGAGGAGGGATCCGGAAGTGGAGTGACATGACCGACGAACTTTAGCATGGACTTTCTTGTCTTTCTGACAGTCCCACATTACCCCGTTTGGTTGTCATGAAGAAACTGGCAGAGAGCAGGAGAAGTATACAAATTATCGGTGTACAATACATGTCCATGGCCCATGTAAGGTGCCATAATTTTCTTTACAATGGCCCCTGACATGCCCATGGGGTCTTGGGCAGCGACTCTTGGCACGTCTATGTCAGTTCCTGTGTACACGATCATGTCAAGCACTATACCAGTCTCACAGTCGCACAACACGAAGAGCTTGATTCCAAACCTGTGCCTTTTCAAGGGGATGTACTGTTTGAACGCAAGACGACCTTTGAAGAGCACGAGACGCTCATCAATCACCAAGTTGTTGAAGGGGTAAAAATATTTCTTGTATCTCGCCAGCAACATGGTGAACACCTCCCGAACTTTCCATATTCTGTCAATCCTGTTAGGATTTTCATTGTCTGCAAAGTGCATAAATCTAAGAAGCAACAAAAATCTGTCACGAGTCATGAACTTATTGAAAGTTGGGGTGGCGATCAGAGGGTCGTGCTTCCAATAATGTTGAAGCACATGCTTCTTGCAAAGAGGCATGAGCATCACTAAGGCAAAGAACGTCATGAATTAATTTATAGTCGTATCTACCCAGATTCGTATTCTCGCTCTTGGAGAAATGACGTCCATTTTGTTATACACCCACCTGTAGTAGGCGTTGGTTTGGGCAACTATGTACGACATTAGCTGCACGTCGAAGAAGGTGAGGAAGAAATCCATCTCGTTCGAGTTGTCGTCACAGGGCCAGGCAGCAGTTGTACCTGACCTACCAGCATCAAACTGGTGCAAATCAGGCACAAAATCGGCCCCGTCAGACTACACAAACGTATGGATGTTGGCGTCGGGGATTGGAATGTCGTCTGCGTCTTCGCCACCATCAGACAAATCACTGCCATGGTCACGGTAAAGCACATCGTCGTCACCCTCCTCACTTGAACGCCCCTCCTCATTGTCGTCACTTCGCTCGGATTCACTGTCACTATCCACCCCCGCCCCCCACCCATACTCCCGTGCGTCGTCGTCGTCGTCGTATAAATCCTGCGTGTCATCCTGGGAATCAGGAAACAGCAGGGCGTCGTACTTTGACGGAGTAAGGTACTTCGTCCGTCTCAATCAGGCAGGTGTCCTGTGGGCAGGGACAGAAGGGTCGGCAGGGGTGGCGTCGGCAGGACCAGCAGTGGTGGGTGGGGCAGAGGTACACTCAGGCAATATTATTGTTGTCCCTGTCGCCTTTGTCGCCTTGCACTTCTTCCTTTTCTTCCCTTGGGCAGGGGCAGAAGGGCCGGCAGGGGCGGCGTCGGCAGGGCCAGCAGAGGTCCTAGATGGCAATATTATGGTGGTCCCTGTCGCCTTGCCCTTCGTCCCTTTCTTCCCTTGGGCAGGGGCAGGGGCAGAAGGGGCGGCAGGGCCAGCAGAGGTCCTAGATGGCAATATTGTGGTGATCCCTGTCGCCTTTGTTGCCTTACCCTTTGTCCCTTTCTTCCCTTGGGCAGGGGCGGCGTCGGCAGGGCCAGCAGAGGTCCTAGATGGCAATATTATGGTGGTCCCTGTTGCCTTTGTTGCCTTGCCCTTCCCTGTCTTCACTTGGGCAGGGGCAGGGGCAGGGGCAGAGGCGGTGGCGGCAGGGGCAGAAGCGGCAGGGGCAGGGGCGGCCGCGGCAGGGGTGGCTGGTGGTGGTGGTGGTGGCACGGTGATAGTGGCAGAGGTACAAGTTTTTTTACCCATGCCCTTCCCTGTCTTCCCAGTGGCCCCCGCAGGTCCTGCAGCCCCAGGGCGGCCTCCTGCGCCAGTGGTAGTGGTGGCAGTGGTACTGGTAGTGGTGGTTGCAGTTGTCTGGGTGGTGGTGGCAGTGTCCCTGAAGGACAATGACCTCTGTGCACTGCCCTTGCTTGCACGTGTTTTACGTGCTTTACGTGCAGGTTCCTCGTCCTTGGAGCTACTCGTGCCGTAGTAATGGTAGCTAGGGTCTTTGGCAGCCACTCTCTGCCTTCCATGGCCGCTGACACCACCAGAAGGAGGGCTGGTTGTGTCATCAGGGTGAGAGCGTGAGGGACGTGTAGGTTCCATGACAAGTGCTTGTGTACTGCTTGAGTGCGTGCGGGCCGAGCGTGTGGGGTGGTGGTATCTAGAGTTGCCAAGTAGTACTACACCCGCACCAATTTGTAGCCTCCTGGCTGTAAACCCGCGGTTTTGGTACGCGTTCAAAAACCGAGATCATAAGAGTCTTCCCGCAGCGTAACGGTAAAACTCTTACGAGTCTACATCACGTGACGGATTAAGGAAGCCATACTGGCGCTCTGAGTGTAGGTTATGGGAAGATAAATGCTTAAGGGAAATTTTGAGGTAAGAATAGTTTTAAAAACTTTAGAGATACAAGAAATGAAAGCAATTGGACGATAGTTAGAGGGTTGAGATCAGTCACCCTTGTTTGGGACAGGTTGAATGAGAGCGAACTTCCAGCAGGATGGGAAGACGTTAGAGGTGAAACAGAAACGGAAAAGTTTGCCTCGGCAGGGCGTCAACAAGGAAGCACAGTTTTTAAGTACAACAAGAAGAACACCATCCGGTCCGTACGCCTTCTAAATACTAAGCCCAAAGACGGTGGAAAGTACATCCTTAGAAATGATTATGATGTTAGACATAAATAGGAGAGAGGGGTGTGGAGAGGGAGGAATAGCACCAGAATCATCCAAAGTGGAGTTTTTATCGAAAATGTTAGCAAAGAGTTCAGCTTTGTCAGAGGAAGAAGTGACGGTAGTGTCGTTGGAGTGGAAAAGAGGAGGGACAGATGTAAAGGAAAAACTGTTGGATAGGTATTTGACTAGATGACAGAAGGCTTGGGAAGGGCTAGAGTTGGATAGTTCAGTGCATTTATTATTGATGAAAGAATGTTTGGCAAGTCGAAGAACAGATTTAGCTTGATTCCGGGCAGACACATAGGAAGTATGAGATTCTTGAGTTTGAAGGCAACGGTACCATTTGAATGCTTCCTCCTTATTGCGGACAGCAGTAGAACAAGCATGAGTAAACCAAGAGTGTTTTGCATTAGACTGCGAGAATGAAAATAGAATGTATGCTTCAATGCCCGAGAGGATAATGCGTTCAGCACTCTCCGAGGATCCCCGGGGCCACGAATTTACCATTTCACGCAGAAGTCTGCGATTTGCGCCCTTTCTGTGATACTTAAAAGTCTTTTTGACCATCAAGGGTGTTTAGAAACCTTTAGTTTACTTACTTCAACCTCTGCAGTTGTCTTTGAGCAAGATGTGGGCAGAACACTAATTTTGGAGAGGTATTTATGCGATTAAGAGAAATTAATTTCTGAATACTGTAAGGCAACCCCCGATGCATGAAAGGGTAAATGTTTCCGCCAAAAGGAAACAGGGCTATAATGCTCTTATCATCTATCTGCCTTCAAAGCTCTTCGCTGAGGATTATGTTTTTCTCATTGGCTCCACACATAGATCCATATTTGGTATTACTCCACATAGGCTTATTATTCCATCTTTAGTTGCCATTATATACAAGTGTAGTTCCTCCCCACTCTGTCAAAAGTGGCTCAATATGCTTCCCCACAGAAGAGAGTAGCTACTATTTCCATTTATTTATCTGATTAACTTATTTTTTTTAAGTAGGGAGGGATTGGTGGAGGTGGGGTGGGTGGGGGAGGGGCAGATAGCTGGGGTCCAGTTGACCGGGTGGCAGTTGTCCAAGGAACTATCTGTGTGCCATCCTGGTGCCAGTTGTACGGGGGCAGCTGTATGAGGGGCAATTGTCAATCCTTACACTGCCCATCATGAATTTGACCTAAGAATTACAGTTTTCCGAAGAGCATCACATACTAACGTTAACTACCTGTACCTAACTGTTTGGGAAGCGTTTAAATCTTCTCTTTATCAGTAAACATTTTGGTAAGAACATACTAATCTCCTTTGTCCACTAGGTTTTAGGGACACCGAAGTGATTCCTCTTCAATTAAAGTGCTTACTCGTAATGGGAATATAGAATAATGTTTGGCGAAGTGTAGTTCGTGTTCCTTTAGTGATTATACGCTCTACTCTGAGCATCCAATGGGTAAAATAGAGATAATAATGTGCTGTATTTATATAATTTAAAGTTTTTGAGGTACATGAATAATGATAAAGCTACGTACTTGGCGTTCTTTTAGTTTACTTGCAGCGCATAGAATAACCTATTAAGGGTGCGATGTGTCTTACAATAACTGGGAGATAAAATACTCAGACAGAGTACACGGTCACCATATAAAAGGTTATACTTTTATGTTACAACTGAAAGCAAAAACCATAAACAAAATTATATATATAAAAACAATATTTGTGAATGTTTGAGGTTAAGCATTTATATACATAATACAGAGGAGTAGGACCTGGAAGAGAAAAGAAATAGGCAGGTATTATTTTCATTGATTGTATATTTCTTGCCATACACTTTGTTTCCATAACGCCCTCGTAGACAATTGTTTACGTTCTCAGGCATGCATTTTTTGTTATCTCGCCACACAGCCACATTGATTCTTTATTGATTATTTATTAATTCATTCCACTGTCCACACTGCCTACCCACAGTATAACTTTCCACACTACCTACCCACACTACCACAATCCATAGTACATACCAACACTACCACAATCCATATTATCTACCCACACTACCTATCCACATTACTACAATCTATGTTACCTACCCACACTACCACAATTCACATTACCTACCCACACTACCTATCCATACTATCACAATCCACATTACCTACCCACACTGCCACAATCCACGTTTCCTACCCATGTTTCCACAATCCACACTACCTACCCACACTTCTTCTATTCTAAATACCAAACGATACTATCCTCCTACAAGCCATAGCAAGCGATCAACATTGGTTTACCCACAAACCACCCATTCTAAGCGGTGCCTACATACCACCCCCTTTTCTAATCCACCACCCATTCCTACTTCTATCCTCCCACCTACCACCCCTGCCTCTTCTCAACCAACACCTTCAACTAGCCCTGCCCACCCACCTGCTGGCCAAGCCGCTTCTACTCCTGCCTTTATCCACCCAATCATCCCGCTTCACGTTCCTTTCCTCACCCCTATCCAGCTATCCTCTCCTCACCAACTCCTGGCTATTATGGGCCAAGATCCCAGAACCCCTGATAAGCGCAGTTTGAGACTGCATGTGATACCCACGGCACTGCCATCACACAGCCCCTCTTGCTGGTCTGAGTGCTGAAAGCAACAACTTCTCTGCCAAGTAACCCCATACCCACCCTTCGCACCTGGGGCTCTCCTGGCGACTCACCTGATTTACCTAAGTCCAAGATCTTTCCTGGCAGTTCGTCATCGTCATCTTAATCTCTGTTAAAGCCTCGACACCCTCGCGTGCCTATTAGCCGTGCTGCTGGTCGTGCTGGTGCTTGTGGGGCCGCACATGGTGCTGGACTCCCTTCCTGGTGTGACGTTAACCACTCCGTTAGAACCGCATGGCTTGTCCTACAGTGACTCGCTAGGATCGCCAGGGCAGTGGATGTGGCTACAGTTGATGTATTGTTGTGTGCTTTATTTCATATGAAACCTCGTGTCATGGGCAGTCCAGAAAGGCTCTTTGTTTTCGCCCATGTCAAGGCTTTATATATTTAATTGCAAAGTATATGTTTTATCATTAAGTAGTAATGATAGGAATTGAGAGAGAGAGAGAGAGTAGAACAGAGTGAGAGGAGGCGCGTAGTGTTTTGCTATACTCGATGACGTCATAGCTGGCTGGCCTCGTGGGGATTCGTTGAGGGAGTTTTTTACCATGCTTTGTGACGTCATGTTTGGCTGGCTTCTTTAGTATTGGTTGGAGGACTTGTTACCGCTTTTTTCCCACGCGGCTCGAGCTAGTGCTAGTATATATACAGCCCTCTCGCCACTTTCTCCCTCAGATCTGGTTTCTAGAACGCATCCCTCTTATCCCTTTGATATCTGTCTCCCTCTCTCCACCTGAGAACCTTTTCCTCTGCCTATCTCTCTCATTTTCCATATCTTTCACCACCTTTTATTAATATTATACCCCCTCTGGTTAACTCTGCATAATAAGCTTCATGCTGGCCAGTTGTATTGTGCGTTAAGGTCTGATATAACCCATGTATGTTTAGTTGTTAAGATAAGTTGATCACGAAGCATTGGTTGGCATTCATATTGTTTAGTATCGCTTCCTATAATTATTAGTGTTCTGCTGGATTAGATAATGCTAGACTAGGAGTCTGATATTATAAGGTATTGTTTCCTATGAGTGCTGGCTTTAGTTAAAAGTTGCACGACATACCTGAGAACTGGAGTTGATTAAGTAAATTCTAGTCTGTGTGCCATTGAGAGTAGAGCATGCACGAATGAGGGCTTTTTGCCTATACCATTCTACACTGTTCCAAGCTCGTTGTTTGTCTTTGAGGTACGCCAGGAGAACGCTTAATACTTCGGTATTAAGGTTTCTCAAGAGAGCTACCCTTCATTATAACGTAATATTTGACGCACAGACTTGAGATTTGCACTAGGCTATGCGGCATGCCATGCGCACCAGTATCTCGTATCATTGACTCTAGCTAGACTTTATCAGTCATAGTAGACATTAAGTACATTAACTCAATTACTCTTTTTATGCATACCCGTTTATGATTACACAAGCATTTCACAGCTTAGTTTGATGTATGGAGACACAAACGACTTAGGCTCTTTTTGTTGATAGGAATACTGCATTGTCGTGGCGATTATTATTGTTGTAGCGTTTAGGATATTCTTGGCCCCGACTGCATTATATATCCTGCCTTTTGTGTGCATAGCCAGCACGAGCATTGTTCCGCTGCCGGCCTTTTTGGGTTCCATTTCCGATTCGAGCATCTTGATAGCATCTAACATTTAAAGAAGATTCCTTGTTGGTGTTGAAGGACTTTAGTGCACTTTCTTTCATGCAGGAGTGCCTGACATTTATTGATTAAAGTAACGTAAGCTGTAACTTCTCTTACCATCTTACTTTGCATACCATAACCAAGCACCTTCGGTTATAGGTAGTAATAGGCTGTTTTCACATAACATTAAGCCTAGAGTAGATGCACATTTATTGAGAGTTTAATAACCTATTATTGCATATAGAACTCTGTAGAGTATTTGTGTTCTTTGTTCACTGGGAATATACATCATAGGTTGGATCTAGCGCTTTCCGTTGTAGCATTTATGCCATTACTAGTCCAATGAATAAGAGCCCTGATATATTTAAACCTCAGTCGTAACAAATGGCGACCTTGCCAGGATTTGGTGAACCTACATTTATTAGCAGGGAACATTTGTTGTTTTGGGGAATATTTTGCGGGGATCAGCAAGAATATTTTTTTTTTGCAACATAGTATAGCCCTTGAGTATTTCCGAAATTTTTTGTGTGTATATTGAGGTATAAGAGTTTGGGGTGCTTCTTTTCTGAATATTGAGGTGGGAAATTTTTGTGAGCATCATGTCTTATACCGGATCAGAGGAGAATGGAGACACAGTACGTAATGTCGAAACTGAGGAACAGCAGTATGATGAAAGGGTTAATCAGGTGAACTGTGAGGAGGATGCTAGGATATTTTTGCAATGGCCTGTTACTGCCGAGCGGTTGGAGGGTATGGATCGGTACGGTCTTCAATGCCTGGCCACAGCTATCGGTCATGCGGGTACTAGCAGCATGACCAGGGATAACTTGATAACGTGTGTACTGGGCAGGGTGACTGGTGAGCGAGATGGGTTGAGTGCTCAGAGCCCTTCGGCCATGCTTCCCCTACACTCGACTCCCAGCCATCCCAGTAGTTTGCCGACCCCGGGTACGCTTCCACAGTTGGGTGGTGACTGGCAGGGTGGGTTGCCCCTGGGGGGACCACCGGTAATTTCAAACATTGTAGTACCTTCACCTCCTCAAGGGTTATCTCCAGAATTATTGTTTCGGCTCGAATTAGCTAAGATCGAAGAGAGAAAGGCTATCAGGGTATCTGAGGAGCAACAAAGGGCATGTGAGCTTCAGCAGCAACAAAGGGCAGGTGAGCTTCAATTAGAATTAGCCAAGATAGAAGAGAGAGCCAAGCTAGCAAAAATCCAAGATGATTTAGAGTCGACTAGGTACTGTGCCGACATGGACGTAGAGAAGTCGCGAGTAGAGACAACGGGACAGCGACTTGGGGCTGGTAACCGTGTTCATGATCAATCTCTCTCGCACTTATTGAAACTGGTTCCGGTGTTAGATGAGAGTGGTGTAACAGAATTTTTCGCACGCTTTGAGAAGAAGTGCCAGGATCACCAGTGGCCAGAGAATAAATGGGCAGCACTTGTATCCTCTAGATTAAAAGGCAAGGGTCTTAAACAAAAGAGCAATGAAACTAAAACTGAATCCAAACCTAACACCACGCCGTATGAGAAGAGTCAGGGGCTTTTTACAGCACAGTATAAGCCGAAACCGAAATTTATGTGTTTTAAGTGCCACCAGGAGGGTCATAAGGCAAATGACTGCCCTAGTCGACCTCCTCCGGCAGCCGTGTCTTGCTCACGGCATTGGAGTGTTCAAGAGGACATCGGAGTTTGTTAGAGGCAATTCTTCCGAGGTAAATACACTGCCAGTGCAGAAGGATCCAGAAAGCTTATACCCTGTCCGTGATGCCTTTAGTGACCACAGGGGACTCGGTTGTGTGGAGTAGGGGGGTAGAAGACATGAGGTGAGAATTTTGCGTGACACTGGGGCATCGCAAACACTGTTGAGAAATTTCACTGGTAAACCTGTAAATACGGCGCGGGTGGTTGTGGTTCAGGGAGTTAATGCAACAAGGTTAATGCAACAAGGTTAATGCCAAGGTCAATGGCATTAAAACTTTACTTGTCATTAGTGAGACCCCATATGGATTATGCTGTTCAATTTTGGTGTCCTTATTACAGAATGGACATAGATTCATTGGAGAGAGTACAACGTAGAATGACAAAAATGATCCATAATATTAGAAATCTTCCGTATAAAGAAAGGTTGAAGAAATTAGGCTTACATTCGTTAGAGAGACGCAGAGTTAGAGGGGATATGATAGAGGTGTTCAAGTGGGTTAGTGGGATTAACAAAGGGGACATGACAAATGTACTAAAGCTCAGTGATAGCGAAAGAACTCGTACAAATGGTTTCAAATTAGATAAATTTCGTTTCAGAAAAGATATAGGCAAATATTGTTTGGTAACAGAGTTGTAGATGGGTGGAATGGACTACCAAGTGCTATAGTGGGATTAAAAACGATAGGGAGCTTTAAGATAAAATTGGATAAGCATATGGACGAGAAGGGTTGGGTGTGAAGGGGGATCAGCAGGGTTGGGCCAATCAGCGCTCTGCAGACCCCCGTAATCCTGCGTTAATCTCTAACCGTTTTGGTAAGATGATCCTCAGGGTATTAGAGTGTTGAGCCTATAATTGGGCTTTGTAATTGGGGTTGTGTGGGACAGGGATCTGCCTTGCTTAGGCCAATCGGCTTTCTGCAGATTCCCATTTTCTTATGTTCTTATGTTCTTATGTTCTTATACCCGCTTGTAAGAATGAAGATGGAAGTTGATGGTGTGACTCGTGACCTGGATGTAGGAACTGTGGAGAAGTTACCTGTTGGGGGCGTCGACCTCCTTCTCGGTAACGACTTTGCGGGGCCTACTTCTGAGGCTCCACCCTTAGTCGTTGCCGAGAAGCCGGCCGACGTGAGTAGGGAGGAGCAGGAGTGGGTTGAGAAGTGTCCGGTGCAACCTATGGCGTGTGTTGTCACCGGAGAACTTGCATCCAGGGAGTCACATTCTGGTCAACAGTCTTTAGATCAGCGGAGGAAGGGTACCGAGAAGGGGTTGAAAGTTGATGCGGTTGAGAGTCTAGTATCAACGGACCTTTTCGGGGACTCATTATTAGGACCAAATTTCGAGTCTGGAGAAGACCCATTTACTGTTACTGAGAAGGCAGAGGATGGGCTTAAAAAGACGAAGAGACAACAACGATACACAGAGAAAGAGCAACGGGAGGCTAAATTCGATGTAGGAGGGGGGCATGAGTTGTTTCGCAAACACTTAGATAAGCTTGCTCCTTCGGACATTCATAAATTGCCATTAGAAGACCCGGAGGTTCCTGAATGTGGTACCGGTGCTGTCTAGTTGGAGGAGGACAGTGATGCAGTCGGGAGATGTAGCAACAAGGTACCCTGTCGCGTACCCTATGAGAAATGGGTCAGCGAAGACGGTGGTCCGAAACTTGCTAGAGTATTTTTCCCGGTATGGCTACCCGCAGGGGATTCAGTCAGACCAAGGAGCCAACTTCACTTCTAGCCTCTTTGTTCGAGCAATGCCGCAGCATGGGATTGTTACGGTTGTGTCATCTGCGTATCATCCGGAGAGCCAGGGTGTGTTAGAGCGATGGCACTCAGCCTTGAAATCTGTGCTTCGTTGTTGTTGCTTTGAGAGTGGGAAGGATTGGGATCTTGGCCTGCCATGTGTTTTGTTTGCTGTGCGGGAGGTACCTCGGGAAAGTTTGGGATTCAGCCCTAATTAGCTCGTCTTTGGACACCGTGTCAGAGGGCCTCTCCATATGGTTGAAGAAGTATGGGAGGGCGCAGAAAAACCTTGTTCTATGCTCAAGTATGTCCTCGACAGTCGAGAACGGATGTTGCGCAGCCTGGAGTTGGCTGGCCGTAATTCGACTAGCTCTCAGGCCCTCATGAAGGACAGGTACGGCCTCAAGGTTGAACTCAGGGAGTTTCACGTGGGTCGGGAGGTGTTGATTCTACTGCCCCTTGTAGGTCATCCCTTATCCGCGAAGTACTCTGGTCCTTATAGGGTGGTTGAGAGGCTGTCGGACCTGGATTGCTTGGTGGCCGCTCCAGACAGACGTAAGCGCAATCAGTTATGTCAAGTTAATCTCATGAAGGAGTATGTGAGGCACCCCCCTGAGCCTCTCACTGTGCCTGTGATGACGTTTAGCAGTCAAGGTGGAGAAGGAGAATGGGACAGTCAAGCTCAGGTGGAGGATAACTGGAAGGATAAGAAATTCAAATGGGCGCCTGAGTGTGAGAAGGCGTTTGGAGTAGTTAAACACCTGTTGTGCAATCACCCGATCCTCAGGGCCCCCGACTTTAGCCTACCTTTCCAACTAGCAACGGATGCTAGTGGTGTGGGGGCTGGTGCCGTCCTTATGAAAAAGGACGATGATGGGCTGGAGCATCCTTTTAGTTTCTGCTCGGAGAAGTTCAATTCAGCCCAGGGGAGCTGCTCTGTTGTCGAGAAGGAGCTGCTGGTAGTTGTGCTTGCACCGGGTCATTTCGAGGTCTATGTTCCAGCCTATGGTCCGGTCGTTGTAGTTTACACAGATCATCACCCTCTCAAGTTCTTGGACCAGTTTCACAATCGGAATATGAGGCTGACCAGGTGGTCACTAAGGTTATTGGTATATAACCTGGACATACGCCATATTGCCGGTTGTGACAACGTGGTTCCCCAACACAATAGGTTAAATCATATGTAGTTATGCTCCTCAAGAGCGAGCTTCTCTAGCCCAGCATTATGAGATGAGTGCAACTCAGAATTACTGCTATAACATACTGAAAAAATTCAACAATCAAAGAAAGAGTTTTTTATTTGATTTTAATGTTTTTAATTTGTTTATTTCGGCTGCACTATAGGGGCAAGCCTAGTTTTTTCTTCTATACCAAACGCTCAACTCCTGCTTTATGACCCAATACGCTGGGCTACAACCGCGAGCCAACAAGCACCAAATACTATTCAAACTAAAGCAGGAGGCTACCCGTGTGTCAATCTACCCAGGATCATATACCCTTGAAAGACAATCTGCAAGGTTATAATTTTGTAAAATGTTTTGTTGAGAACTGTGCCAGATATTTTACTGCCGCTGGGTGATGGGAAGTAGAGATATAGCATGGGTTCTAACAATCAGATTTTTGTGAGCCTTGGACCTCTGAGAAAAATCTTGGAGGGGGTGTGACGTTAACCACTCCGTTAGGACCGCATGGCTTGTCCTACAGTGACTCGCTAGGATCGCCAGGGCAGTGGATGTGGCTACAGTTGATGTATTGTTGTGTGCTTTATTTCATATGAAAGCTCGTGTCATGGGCAGTCCAGAAAGGCTCTTTGTTTTCGCCCATGTCAAGGCTTTATATATTTAATTGCAAAGTATATGTTTTATCATTAAGTAGTAATGATAGGAATTGAGAGAGAGAGAGAGAGAGAGTAGAACAGAGTGAGAGGAGGCACGTAATGTTTTGCTATACTCGATGACGTCATAGCTGGCTGGCCTCGTGGGGATTCGTTTAGGGAGTTTTTTACCATGCTTTGTGACGTCATGTTTGGCTGGCTTCTTTTGTATTGGTTGGAGGACTTGTTACCGCTTTTTTCCCACGCGGCTCGAGCTAGTGCTAGTATATATACAGCCCTCTCGCCACTTTCTCCCTCAGATCTGGTTTCTAGAACGCATCCCTCTTATCCCTTTGATATCTGTCTCCCTCACTGCACCTGAGAACCTTTTCCTCTGCCTATCTCTCTCATTTTCCATATCTTTCACCACCTTTTATTAATAGTATACCCCCTCTGGTTAACTCTGCATAATCAGCTTTATGCTGGCCAGTTGTATTGTGCGTTAAGGTCTGATATAACCCATGTATGTTTAGTTGTTAAGATAAGTTGATCACAAAGCATTGGGTGGCATTCATATTGTTTAGTACCGCTTCCTATAATTATTAGTGTTCTGCTGGATTAGATAATGCTAGACTAGGAGTCTGATATTATAAGGTATTGTTTCCTATGAGTGCTGGCTTTAGTTAAAAGCTGCACGACATACCTGAGAACTGGAGTTGATTGAGTACATTCTAGTCTGTGTGCCATTGAGAGTAGAGCATGCACGAATGAGGGCTTTTTGCCTATACCATTCTGCACTGCTCTAAGCTCGTTGTTTGTCTTTGAGGTACGCCAGGAAAACGCTTAATACTTCGGTATTAAGGTTTCTCAAGAGAGCTACCCTTCATTATAACGTAATATTTGACGCACAGACTTGAGATTTGCACTAGGCTATGCGGCATGCCATGCGCACCAGTATCTCGTATCATTGACTCTAGCTAGACTTTATCAGTCATAGTAGACATTAAGTATATTAACCCAATTACTCTTCTTATGCATACCCGTTTATGATTACACAAGCATTTCGCAGCCTAGTTTGATGTATGGAGACACAAACGACTTAGGCTCTTTTTGTTGATAGGAATACTGCATTGTCGTGGCGATTATTATTGTTGTAGCGTTTAGGATATTCTTGGCCCCGACTGCATTATATATCCTGCCTTTTGTGTGCATAGCCTGCACGAGCATTGTTCCGCTGCCTGCCTTTTTGGGTTCCATTTCCGATTCGAGCATCTTGATAGCATCTAACATTTAAAGAAGATTCCTTGTTGGTGTTGAAGGACTTTAGTGCACTTTCTTTCATGCAGGAGTGCCTGACATTTATTGATTAAAGTAACGTAAGCTGTAACTTCTCTTACCATCTTACTTTGCATACCATAACCAAGCACCTTCGGTTATAGGTAGTAATAGGCTGTTTTAACATAACATTAAGCCTAGAGTAGACTCACATTTATTGAGAGTTTAATAACCTATTATTGCATATAGAACTCTGCAGAGTATTTGTGTTCTTTGTTCACTGGGAATATACATCAGAGGTTGGATCTAGCGCTTTCCGTTGTAGCATTTATGCCATTACTAGTCCAATGAATAAGAGCCCTGATATATTTAAACCTCAGTCGTAACACTGGTCGTACTGGTGCTTGGGGACAGTGGTCCAAGGCCCAATTGCTGGTGCATGTGCAGCGGCACGTAGAGCCACAGGAGAAGCAGCAGGTCCAGAAGTCTTTGTGTGGGTCGACTGCTCGAATAGTGATTTTGTCGGTTGGGCCTGTCTTCGATCGCATGGAACAGGGACTTCAGAAGCCTGACACAGTAGCCTCCCCTGTTGACTACTTGCATGCACTCTTTGATGACAACATGCTGGGAAAACTGTGGATAAGGCAAACCTCCAGGCAGATTACATCGTGCACACAATGAACTCACCTCAAATGCCTACTTGGATGCCAACCGTAATCTGTACACGAAAAACTTTTATACCTTGCCACTTCTCAACAAGTTTATCTAGGTGAGGAGGACCGCATCCTGCAGCATCATCAGGAGCAACAGGAGGTACTGGCCTCGGTTTCCAAGACAGCAAAAAATGTGGCATCATCCGCAAGAAGAGCAGCACCGACAGGATACTAGCTGTATGACATCAAGCCAGTCCATGTCCCATCCACCATCCACAAGGGAGCAGTACGAGATAGCGGCAGGAAGAGATGGGAGTGGGACCCCATCACAGGCTAGTGTGTCCATGTTCCAATCAAAAGCTGATGCTCTTATCGATTACAGAATGCACATGAGGCTGGTGGAAAAAAGCGGCATGCAGATCAGTTCTGTGGACTGTCTGAGGAAGAACTGCATTTGATAAAAAGAGGTTGTCCTCCACCTCACCGATATTGCTCTCTTGAATGCGTACAATCTGCGAAGGATGGGGACAGGAAAGAGGTCTTCCATCAAGGAGTTCAGCATGGATGTCATACTGGGGCTGTTACATAAACTTGGGATAGTCCAGCCAGTAGCCCCGACAAAGGCACCGGCAGCCAGCTTGCCTGACCAGCTGCAAAGCAGGGACTATAATATGAGTTGTTCCTTCTAGGAGATCGTGCTGACAGTGGGAAGAGCTCAAGGGGGAAGGGATCAGACACAGAGGAGGGGCCATGTCTGTAGTCACACACATCTGCAATGACGAAAAGAAAATGATATCGGAATGCGCAGAGTGCAAGGTAGCTCTGTGTGCCGTGGAATGTTTCAAGGACTTTTACACACTCGCCACCTTCTGAGTGAAGCAGTGGTAGGTTGACCAGTGTGTGGTAAGTATGATGTAAGGCAGTCCAGTACAGACCTCCAGGCTCAGCACTACAACCCACCAACCAGTCCAGTACAGACCACCAGGCCCAACACTACAACCCTCCAACCAGTCCAGTACTGACCTCCAGGCCCAGCACTACAACCCTCCAACTAGTCCAATACAGACCTCCAGGCCCACCACTACAGCCCTCCAACCAGTCCAGTACAGACCTCCAGGCCCAGCAATCCAACCCTCCAACAAGTTCAATACAGATCTCCAGGCCCACCACTACAGCCCTCCAACCAGTCCAGTACAGATCTCCAGGCCCAACACTACATCCCTCCAACCAGTCCAGTACAGATCTCCAGGCCCAGCACTACAACCCTCCAACCAGTTCAATACAGACCTCCAGGCCCACCACTACAGCCCTCCAACCAGTCCAGTACAGACCTCCAGGCCTTGCACTAGAGCCAGTCCACTCCTGGATCTTGCAGCTACAGGAGGTCAGTGATCAGCCTTCCCAGGCCCCTTCAAACTTAACGAAAACGCCACCCAGGCCCCATTCAAGCTAAATATGTACAGTTGTTCACATACGTTCTGTTCCTCTCTGTTATCTTACACATGGGGATATAATGCGCGTGATTGAATTACGTGTATTGTTTCTTCTACAGTGGTTAAATCATCTGGCTGGTGAACTTATAAGCAAAAGAAAACACCATCGCAACTCATTCATACTAATTTACTTTCATACATAAGACGGTAACAAACGGGCCCCAAGATTATTGAATGATACATTGAGATGTTGGATACTTCTGTGTCGTACTCGATTGGTTGACTGTAAAGTTTCAAGGTGTTGGTTGCTTCCGTTCTGCTACACTAGATGACAGCAACGCACTTATACACGTCACAAGGTTTTGAGAATGCAGCTATACCGTCGTTCACAGCATCTTCGACTATGACCAGGCATCTTCTTTGCTATGGCAGCATACAGTGATTATCTTGACGTGTCGGTGTAGACAGGATATTGTAAAACAGCGGGAACGGCCAGATCACTTCATAAGAATCCTTGACGTTAGGCGTGGACTCTATCTGAGGTCCATTTGGTCCGCAGTCCACCACGCTATCCACTGAGATAACGGATGAAGTATCTTATAATCGTTAAACTAATGGGGAGAAACAAACTAAATCCTCCAAGCTAATGGAGTGAAACAGGGCTGGTTCAAAAATTCCCACCTTACACTATACAGGGATAAGGTCCAATACATACAAATATAAGAAAGGAAACTATGCTGCAAGCATTATTATTATTTTTGTTTTTATTTACCTACGAATACAATGAAGGACGATGGGATTGAGTTAAAAGTCGTAGAGCTATTTATACAGTGGATATGACTATAAACAATTGACATATTTTACTTAAATCCATTGAACTACATCCATTTACCTTTGTTTACCAGATGTAAATATACAACGAGTGCTTAGTAAATGCATACAAATATCAAGTATATGTCTATTAAGAAGTATATATTATTTTATCAATATACCAAGGTCAGCCCGTCACAGTTTACTGTTGTACTTCCTTCTTTTCTACACCACACTTCACTCTACCTTCTGATAACACTTTTTCCTTTCTACACCACACTTCACTATACCTTCTGATAACACTTCTTCCTTTCTATAGCACTCTTCACTCTGAGAACACTTTGTACTACCCAGACTCCATTGAAGGCTAATTTGTATTTTTTCGATAGTAAACATGTCAGCCAAAGGACGATTTCTTCCAAGTTATAGGCTCGCTATCAAAAAACGATACCTGAATTGGATAAAGTGTCTTATAGCACCAAACTAATGGGGTGAAACATCATATCATCTCCTATCTCATCCAATTAATCCCTCTCATATGCTGAGGGGTAGAAGATCGGTAAAGTTTCCTAAAAAAAACATAGCCGAAACAGATTGAGTCCCAAGGGATAATGTTATGACAGCATGATATCATTACCTGGATATTTTATCTAAGGATATGTGGAAATTATTGCAGTCAGAATACCTGTTGGCATTGAGAAAGACACATCATTGCTACTTGAGGTCTCAAGGTAAATCATGGCCGAAGTTAGGGGATGTCGTTCTAATACATGATGAGGGTCCTCCGCTAATGTGGACACTGGGGAAAATCACTGGCCCAGAGGCGGGCAAGGAAGGAATAAGTCTAGTGGTGCATCTTCAGACTCGTACGGGTGTCACCACTTATTAGGTTATACACCTTAAAACAGGCAGTGAATCAATTTGTGAATGTAACCTTTTCAGATGAGCCGTTGACTCAAGATATCTCTCCTGGTCCAGTAGGCGCTGGCAGGGATATAACCGATATAAATTTGCGGGCCTCCTGTTGGGCCGCATTAGGCGCCAATGGTTTATGGAGAACTAAAGTTGCTTCTGTTTAATTGTAAATTTGTTTTGTAAATAATTGTACATATTCTACTCTGGAATAAGTTACTTTAACCCTTAATTAGCGCGGCGAGCAACATAAGTCGAGTTAAATAAAGCTGGACTATGTGGCGGCGCTCGACATAGGTCGTGTGGCAATTTCAGCACGTAATGTTGCTGAGAGAGAGAGACAAGTGGTGGGAGGAGAGTAGCGAGCGTATGACTGCTCCAGACCACCGCGGCGAACCTACTGACACGAATCCCACCTCCTCCCTCCCTCTCTCACTCGCTATATACGGAATTGTATGGGGAAAGTGCCTAATTACATGCCTTTTGCACTCGCGTTGCACGGTTATTGCAAGAAAACTAGCCATCATAAAAGGATCGTTATGGTGTCATTCGAAAGCTCTGTTTATGCCCTTTCAGGGATAGATACTTGTTTTACGTTCTGGGTCTTATTTAGGCATGAAAATGATCACGTAAACAGCCCTATTTTGGCTAAAAACACCCCGCTGGGCGGTACATATAAATAAACCGCATAGGCCTCTCGTAAGGTGTTAAGATATAGTATTGATTTAGGTAGTTTTAAGATAATGTAGTAAGTTTGGAATTATGTTTGGATTAAGTTTACTATTTAAATATAACATTTTAATAGAAAGATCAATATTATAATTGTCTTCTTCAATTTCTTGTGATGGCAGTGTGTTGGAACTCGACAGTTGTAGATACGTAAAGAATAATAAATATTAACGTAGTAATAGAAATATTAGTGTGAGTTTGTGCATTTTATCTGTGTTTATTTGTTGTTTTATGTTGTTTTTGTGTTTTCCCTGTTCTTGCTCTGTCTTGAGTCGGCTACCCCCAAAAATGGGGATTGGGCCTGAGCATATAGATAGATAGATAGAATAGAAATATACATATGTAACATGAATTTCATAGTTTTATTTTTTCTAAGTTAAGTACAGTACATGCCAATATTCTTTAGTTGATTTGTTGTTCCCCAGGCTTTCTAACCGAACAGCCTCAAGGTTCCAAGCGAGGCCAAGAACATAACCAAGCACCTCCACAGAACCCTGTGTGCTTTACCACTAAGAAAGCCCAGATGACCGAAGCCGTTCCCAGGCGAGGAGATGAGGAGGGTGTGGAAACACCCGGGACACCGAAGCCCCAGCCAAGGCTCTGTGCCTCTTAACAATTATGAAGGGAAAGTTCAGGGGCAAAGGATTTTTTTTTTTCGCTTTGGCTCCCAGTCTGCCAATCTCTAGGATTGGCATTAGAGAGGTCAATCCATGGAAGAGACGCCACCACTTGAGATTTAGAAAATATATAAGAAAAGGAACAGTCAGAGTAAGCTATGGGTATGACAGAGAATGCTCAACTCTCACTTTGATATACCAGCCCATCAACACATGACTAGAACCCAATTCGCTCAGCATCAGCTAGGAAAGGCCCTAGAAAGCTGCCTATGGCGGGGAGATAGCTCCCCTATTTTAACCCCTTTCTGGGTTGAGCACCCGCCCAATACACTACTTAAGTCTACTCTGAAACCCGGATCTAAGGCTCTATATTCTTTCCCTTGCATATAATTTATAGATATTATATAATTAAAATAACCGCAATGATATACAGGTAATGATCAATGTAAGAACATATGTATGTACTGTATATGTGTGCCTCATCTGTTGGAACAAGATAAACAAACCCAATCCCACTCACATATTCTGATCCAAGCCGTCAAGACCCTAATTTGTGATCCTCCTATATCTGCCAAATTCTTGACTCATCAACTCTCTACATCAACTTTTCTATCACAGCTTAGGTCTTATTAACACCCTAAGAGCGGGTGGTGGAGTATATTTCACCGTGCCGCCCAGTGGGTATTTTTTTTACCATAAATGGCCTTGTTTCCGTGCTCTTTTTCATGCATAAACAAGAGCCAGAGCGTAATACAATTATGTATCCCTGAAAGGGCGTTAATTGAGCTTTCCAATGCCACCTGAACCATCCTTCTACGATCACTGGTTGTCTTGTAACGATCGTGCAACCGAAGGGCAAAATCGCTAAAATACGGTCATTTCGTTACATAATTACGCGTGTAGCGAGGGAGGGAGGGTGGATGTGTGTGGAATAAATGTCAGTAGGCCCACGGCGGCCGTGGCGAGCGGTCATGAGGCAACCTATGCTCCTCCCGTCGCTCGTCTCTCTCTCAGAGCCAATATTGCGCCAAAATTGCACACAGACTCAGGTCGGGCCCAGCTCTTTGGGCTGGTGTTCTCTATACGGACTAGAGTCGGGCCCCGCTAAATAATGGTTAAGCAATTACCAAGCCTATATTGTTTAATAATGTGTTAAATTAATGTCTTCAACCATATTCAATAAGGTAGTTTTTATCTATCTTTGTCTATGCTTTTTGTTACACAGTCTTGATAATACCCTTAATTTTTTTACAGCGTAGGCTACACCCAGACTATGATGATAGTCACCATGGCTCTCAACCAGTCACTCTTGCCGCTGTTTGTGTCCTTCCTGGCAATAGTTCCTGGGACCTGGGCAGGAGTACAAGTTTGGCACATACTCCATGTCCACCAGTCCACCCTGGAGTCTGCCACTCCAACACAGGTATATATTATGTTAACCCACTTAGCTCTTGATGACATGGACGTTGTTTTAGGTTCAAACAGTTGATAATTGAGGTAGCGTCCTCAAATTGAAAATAAAATAATAATGCATGTATATTTACTATTTACGCTAGCGCGTCCGGAAAAAGACAATTTGTTTTCTGAATTTATGTTGCTGATGAGGGGTGAAGGAGGAAGGTCGAGGGGAAGAACAAGAGAAGGGAGGGCACCGCTGACAGCCTCCAATCCTTAGTTTTGTTTCAAAGTTGTATCACACTAGGCAAAATGTTCTCCATTCTCCGGCAAAAATAGAAATACCTCGACCAGTCTCTAGCACAAATTTCGCCATATGACGGGAGACTGGATGCAGCCTGCACTGGCTGGGAAGTTAGCGTTTTGATGGAGATAGGCAGGATGCGATCTGGGCTGTTTGCATAAATTCTGAATGATATCTCAACATGTTCAATTTGATGTTCTGTCACAAAATTATTGTTTTGATTGTGTGGAGGGCTGCTGAATGACATAAACTAGATGAATTAATGCTACAATAGGTATACAGCGGTGATTGGTATGGAGCAAAACATTAAAAAACTCAGAAAACTTCAAAATATTTCCTCATCTTAACATGAGATATAAAATATAATAACGCTAAGAGGTAAATTGAGTCATATTGAACTATAATTGTCGATATTAATCGATATTAATCCCCCCTGGGGGATAGGGAATAGAATATGCCCCACGTGCCTTCTGCGTGTCGTAAGAGGCGACTAAAGAGGTTGGGTCGGTGGGCTTGCGACCCCCACCCGGAAAAAATATCTAAGCAAAGAAAAACAAACGAACAGCCTCGGATGCGGACGGAACCAACGTTGACGAACCATGACCGACTAAGGACATGCCTTCGGACATTCTGAGAATGGCTACGTGGAATGTTAGTGGCATGAATGATGGCACAAAAGAGAGAGAGGTTCTAGACGTGTTAGTAAATGCCAGGCTGGATGTATGTGGAATGACAGAGACCAAATGGAAAGGTTCAGATGTGAGAGAGTGGGAGTGTGGAATGGGTGTGTGTGCTGGAGTGAGTGAAGGAACAGCGAGAGAAGGTGCATGTTTGTTTGTAAGTAGCAAATGGAAGGAATATGTAAGAGAGTATGGGTCTGTGGGTTCAAGGATTGTGTGGGTGAGAATGAAAGTAGGAATACAAACGTGGGTGATTGTATGCGTGTATGCCCCGACAGAGGATATACTTGAAAGAAAGAAAGAGGAGTTCTGGATGAATGTGGAGGCGTGCCTGGAGAAGTTTGACAAGAACGAAAGAATATTTCTGATTGGGGATATGAATGGTAAGGTGGGTGATAGGAAAGTTGAGGGAGTGGTGGGAGGGTGGGGGGTACCATCAGAGGTGAATGGGAATGGTAGTGCACTTGTGGACGTATGTGTGGGGAGGATGTAGTGGTAGCTAAGGTTAGGATACAAAAGAAGTGGGTGAGGAGAGCTGGAGGGAGGCGACAGGAGGGTGGAATGGTGAGGAGGGTGGAGAGGTTGCAGGAGGAGGAAGTCAGGGAGGAGTACAGGAGAGCAGTGGAAAGACGACTAGGTGGGTTCGACCTGGAAGTTATGGAGGAAGTGGAGGAGATGAGCAAGGTGTTTAAGGATGAGATCTGTGCAGCATGTGAGGAGGTGTGTGGAGTGAGGAGAAGAGGGAGGGGAGTGAAAGGTACAGCATGGTGGACAGAAGAGGTAAGAATAGCTGTGGAAGAAAAGAAGAAAGCATATAGAGAGTGGTTGGGTAGTAGAGGGAATGAAGATTCCGAGAGACAGAAACGAGCGAGGTACGTGGAGAGTAAGAGGGTGGTGAAGAGAGTAGTGAAGGAAAGTAAGAGAAGAGTAGATGAGGAATTTGGAAGGAATCTGAGTGTAAAATGGAGGGAGAGTAAGAAACTGTTCTGGAAAGAAGTCAAGAAAGTTAGGGAAGGTAGCAAGGGAAACAGTAAGGGTGTGAAAGATAAGAATGGGAGAATGCTAGCCGAGAAGCAAGAGAGAGTCGAAAGATGGAGGGAGTACTTCAGTGAGTTGCTAAATGTAAGGAATCAAGAGCCAGCAAACATAGCTGGATATGGTATGGGAGGGAGAAGAAGAGAAGTAGTGGAGGAGGAGGTGGGGATCAGGAGGTCAGAAGTGTGGGAAGCCATGAAAAGAGTGAAGTTGGGGAAAGCACCAGGAACAGATGGAGTGTGTGGGGAAATTATTTTGTTGTTATCCCTCATAAATGTATGTATTGAGGTATGGTGGTGAGATAGTGATAGAATGGGTATGGAAAATGTGCAAACTAGCATGGGAGAAGGGGAGTGCACCCGATGACTGGAAGACTGGCATAATAGTCCCCCTATATACGGGCAAAGGGGAATGAGGAGTGTGTGGTAACCACCGAGGAATATGTCTTCTAAGCGTAGTAGGGAAGGTATACAGTAGGGTAGTGATTGAGAGAGTGAGAGTGAGAACGGAGAAATGGATAGGCGAAGAGCAGGGAGGTTTTAGGAAGGGAAGAGGATGTGTAGATCAGATTTTTACCCTGAATAATTGTGTTGTGGAGAAGTATCTGGAGAAGAAACAAAAGGTGTATGTTGCCTTTATGGACTTGGAGAAGGCCTATGACAGAGTGGATAGAGAAGGTTTGTGGAAAGTACTAAGAATATACGGAGTAGAGGGCAAGTTGCTGAAAGCAGTGAAGAGCATGTATGAGGGTGCAAAGGCGGCAGTACGTGTGGAGAGTGAGCAGAGCGAGTTCTTTGACCTGAATGTTGGTTTGAAACAGGGGTGTGTGATGTCCCCGTGGTTGTTTACTGTATATATGGATGGAGTCATGAAAGAAATACTATCAAGAGCAGTGGATGTTGGTGTATCGCTGAAAAGGGAGGGAATTGAGTGGAAGCTACCTATACTGCTGTTTGAGGATGATACAGTTCTGATGAGTGATAATGAATGGGAGTTGCAGGGTCTGGTAAATGAGTTTGGAACAGTGTGCGAAAAACGGAATTTGAAGGTAAATACGGGGAAGAGCAAGGTTATGGTCTTCGAAAGGGGTGAAGTCACAGAGTATAAGGTGAAGCTGAACGGTCAGGCTATGGAGATCGTCAACTCTTTTAAGTATCTGGGCAGTGTGTTGAGTAAAGATGGGACTATGGATGAAGAATTGCGGGAGAGGGTACAACAGGGGAAGAGGGTTGTAGGAATGCTAAAAGCAGTAACAAGAAATAGGGTGGTCAGTATGGAAGTGAATAAGTCCTTGCATGACAGTGTGGTAATCCCGACACTGACTTACGGAAGCGAAGCATGGACGTTGGTTGAGAGACTCAGACCAAGAGTGAGAGCAGTGGAAATGAATTACTTAAGGAGTGCGTGCGGAGTACATGGAGGGATAGACAGACTAATGAGGAAGTAAGAAGGAGGTGTGGTGTGGAGGTAGATGTGCTGGAAAGTGTGAAAAGGAACAACTTGAGATGGTTCGGCCATATGGAACGTATGGAAAGCGAGAGAATGACTAAGAGGGTGTACGAGAGCGAGGTGGAGGGACAGAGAGGGAGAGGTAGACCGAATATGAGGTGGAAGGATGGAGTGAGGAAGTAAATGAACGAGGGCGGTGCTGGTTGGGGGGTGGGGCGTCGACTGACTGGGGACAGAGGTGCATGGGGGCGGTTCGTTCGTGGCCACCCCTTCGGGGATCACGGCGTCAGGCAATAGATAGATAGATAGATAATCCATATCACTCTACATTTTAGGTGAAACAACTCCTTAGAACAATTACTCACTGCCATGACAAAGACTAAATGTGACATCAAACTGTACAGATTGTGAACAATACCTCAGCTGTTTAATTATGCTTCAACTGTTACGAACTGGCACTCGGGTACACAAGGGCTCTCAATCAGGACTCGAATACGGCTCGCTGCCACAACGGAAACACACGATCCCAACCCCTGAGTACTGCCAGCCGAACAAAAAACACCAATACCCTCCAGAGTTCAATCTGCTATAACGGGGTATACAAGAACTCGGTACTAGTGTTCAACAATAGACTAATAAAGAGACAGGAAGTCTCTAGTCTGGTCAACAATCAAACAAAGAAGTAAGAAACAACAACACCAAAGAATAGTGTTGGCCGAAGCCGAAGTAATCCACCCTTGACTAAGAACTTAAGAAGTCCTCCACCCTCTACTTCGGATCGGCACTATTACGTTACGTTAATTAATAGTCCTTAAGCATCGAGCAAGGAATCTTCTGAAAAAAGTTAGATGCTTCTCGGATGCTCGTAAGAAGTACGTATCGGATTTTGAACAGTAATTCAATAAGCAAAAACACTGGCAATTAAATACTATTAACCCGTTGAGCCCTGGCTAGTTATATTATTTTGTTCACCCCAGTCCCAAGCCATTTTCACTTATTTCTTTTGTTTGCTAAAATGGAAGACAAGGATGAGAAATGAAAAAAAAAAAAAAAAAAATCACCTCTGCCATTTTTTTTGGGGGGGGGGGGAGTCTCAAAATTTTTTGTTGAGCCAAAATGGAAGAGAATGGTGAGAAATGAAGACAAAAATAAAAAAAAAATCATTTCGGTCATTTGGGGGGCGGGGGGGGGGGGTTTCAATAGTTCGTCTCCCCCGCATGACCACCCACCCGGGAGCACTAGGGTAAAAACTGAGTATGTAATTGTACGGCATACATCTTAAGGAGTATCTCACATAAATCTCAAGCCTCTAGCTCCCATACGACCGGAGTAATGAAGGTTCAAAGTGGCGGTGAACTAGGGGTGTAAACTATCCCCACTAAGCCCACCACCACCAGCCGCGCGGCTGTCTCGGCCCGCTCACACCTACTGGCCCGGCTCCCACACACACTACGGTACCTCCCCCTCCTATTCTCCCGCCATTTCCTACCTTACGAGCCACGTAAGTGTTTTTTATATGTCGGACGCACGTGATGCGTCGCTGGGAGTTGGTGATCAAAGACTGCCGACGCAACACGTGCGACGCTGGGTCTCAACGGGTTAAAGGTTTAAATTGGCATAAGAATAATTAAAAGAATATGCAATAGTAAATGGCAAACATTAAAAAGAAGTACTCCGCAAATGCAACGGCAATAGCCTACTCGGATTGTGCTCGTGGGCCACTAATCACTAAAGTAGCCAAGCGTGCAACACATGAAATCAATAGTGCATAAACAATATCATACATAAGGAAAGCTTCAATACTATTCTGTATCTACTAATCGAGTAAAGTCTAGCAGGGGTACTGTGGGCAAAAGGTAGCAGTGACTGAGCAAAAACGGCTCGTAGCCTAGCGAAGTCCTCACAACTGTTTAAAGTATTACGTTAAAACTAACAAGTGCACTTTGAGAAATCCAGATCCCTTGTATCTGGTTTTCTCCCGGCTCCTTGACAAAGTAAACACAAACTGTTAATAAAATACAGGGTGGTTAAGCTCTTGCCCTCAAGCACTGTAAATTATTAACTCAACACAGTCAGCCGCGAAGACAACTTAGGCTTCACTGAACCGAAACGAGTATGCAGGTTTATCGCTTAACCACTGCATCAAACAACAACTCGTAACACAGAAAAGCCTTACCCCAGTCTAGCATTACCTAGACTAGCAGAAAACAGGAATAATAATAATAACACACAGGGAAATGCATATACAAGTGCAACAAACATAAATCAATCCTATTCTGAGTTAACCCTTCCAAAATAGGCTATCTAATAGGCAAGTATCTCGTGAGAACTCAAGCGATAATACGTTGGCTGACTAGCTCTGCACCAACGGGACCATGGAAGTTAAACAGTCAGGGAAAAGAGGAGATAAAAATGTAAGGTAGTAGAGAAAGTTCACATCAGTCAGAAGAATATATATAGTTAGCAAGGGAAATGAGAAGTCGCTCTGCCTAATGAGTTCTGATGAAAAAATGGCTAGACTTCCCTTTTTATACCCGGCCCTCTAGTGAGCCCAACGTGAACTACTAAGGACCGCCCACTGACAACCATTATGTAATTTCTCTCTCTCCTCTGGGATAGACAAAGGCTCCCCTAGCACTGAGGGGAGGGGGGAGGGGGGAGTGCTAGTGAGTTAGGCCCACCTCCCGCCTGGCGCACCCACTGACCCCCAACTGTGGCTGTTTCTCTTCCCATCACTACAAATAAGTTTTACACACAATACTTATAACTAATGATATAAAATAGAACTCGTTGACTCAGATGAAAACAAAATACATATTCATAATACTTATAGTACAACGGCTCACATGAACTAAGTTAGAAAACTCTACATAGACTACAGCCAAAGTTCCTGCCCTGACGATCCTAGCGAGAGTGGGGCATGACTAGGCGTTCTGTACAGCATGCTCACACTGGACATGCGTCACACCTCCCCCAAGATTTTACTTGCTCAACCCTGAGCTAAAATCTGACAAACACAGAACCCCATCAAGCCCCTCACACCCAGCGACCACATGGCACTAAAACAAAGCTGAGTTTATCACCAAAACACATCTTATTATTAAAAAAACAATTCACATTTTATAACTCCTCCCAACAATAGCAAAAAGACACAATATCATGCTCCCAGAGCGAGCTTACAGCAGCTCAGCCGTTTGATAGTTTGTGGACTACTCAAACTCTATAGGCTATGACAAACTTATACGATTACCTATATCAAAAGAAAGAGTTTTTTTATATGATTTTTATATTTTAATATGTTTTTCCCAGCTGCACTAT
This sequence comes from Paralithodes platypus, assembly GCA_032716605.1. Lineage (NCBI taxonomy): Eukaryota > Metazoa > Arthropoda > Malacostraca > Decapoda > Lithodidae > Paralithodes > Paralithodes platypus. The sequence goes on from CM064525.1 coordinate 20,094,918, forward strand.
AAGGGCAGCCTATTTTCCTCCACTCAAACCCACACACCTGTGATAGCCTACGACTGATCATCCACCCTTGATAAACAATCCGCGATCACATTGTCACATCCAGCAATATGACGGATGTCCAGGTTATACTCCTGCAACATCAAAGACCACCTGGTCAGTCTCATATTGCGATTGTGAAATTGATTCAGGAATCTCCAAGGGTGATGATCAGTGTAGATAACCACGACTGGGCCATAGGCTGGAACATACACCTCGAAGTGCCTGAGCGACAGCACGATCGCCAGTAATTCCTTTTCTATTGTAGAATAGTTCTTTTGTGCAGCATTGAACTTCTTAGAAAAGAAACTTACTGGGTGTTCCACACCTTCATTGTCTGTCTGTAGCAAGACGGCACCAGCCCCTACACCACTAGCATCTGTTGCCAGCTGAAAAGGCCTGTTAAAGTCTGGGGCCCTGAGTATCGGGTGAGTACATAGCAAATGTTTCACCAAAGTGAAAGCCTTTTCACACTCAGGTGCCCACAAAAACTTTTTGTCTTTAGATAACAAATCTGTGAGAGGTGCCAACACCGTTGAGTAACCTTTTATGAAGCGTCTGTAGTAGCCTATCATACCCAAGAATCTCATAATCTGCTTCTTGGTTGTTGGGTGCGGAAATTTATTGATAGCCTGTACCTTGTTCTGAGGAGGGCACACCTGTCCCCTTCCCACTACAAAACCAAGGTACTGCACAGTAGCTTTTACGAAGTCACACTTTGCCAAATTTACTACCAGACCTGCTTCACTAAGTTTCCGGAACAAGGTCTCAAGGTGCTCACAATGGCTCTCAAAGTCGTCATCATAAATGATTACATCGTCCAAATATACGGTGCAATTTGGAATGTCCTTTACAATTTCATTCATCAGGTTCTGAAATGTTGCTGGTGCATTCTTAAGTCCGTAAGGCATAACATTGCACCGGTAGGTACTCCCGTCCACAACAAAACCACATACCTCTTTAGCACGCTCGGACAAAGGTACTTGCCAGTAACCTTTTACTAAATCTACTTTAGACAAAAAACGAGCATTACCAATTTTGTCAACACTATCATCAACCCGAGGAAGAGGATATGGGTTAGTTGGAGTCAAAACCGTTTAACCTACGGAAATCAATACAAAAGCGTACCTTGCCATCTGGCTTAGGCTGCAGTGTTACGGGGGAAGTCCACTTAACTGTGCCTTTCTCTATCAACCCTCTACCGAGCATATACTCCAACTCATCCCTCAGAGCTGGTAGTTTTATGGGGGGCACACGGTACGGGATTGACTTAAAGGGTAGATGGTCCCCCACGTCAAAATCATGCATAGCCTGAGTAGTGAGGCCTGGGTGTTCAGCAAATACAGTGGGGTATGAACCGAACAACTGACAGATAGCATCAAACTGTGGCTCAGGCAAATGAGCTATAGCCTCGTCAGCCCTTAGGCTCGAGTTCCCCGCCCACTGATCCGCTGAAACATGTTGATCCCAGCTATCCTCCTCTGAAGCTTGACTGTCCCCCTCTCCTTCTCCACCACGGCCGCAACAAGCCAACACAGGGACAGTGAGAGGCTCAGAGGGGCGCCTCACATACTCTTTAATAAGGTTCACGTGACATAACTGGTTCTTTTTCCTCCTGTCTGGAGTGGCAACAAGGTAATCTAAGTCTGAAATTTTGTCTACAATTTTATAAGGTCCAGTGTACTTCGCAGAGAGGGGGTTACCAACCAAAGGCAACAAAATTAATACCTCTTGTCCTACAGTGAACTTCCGGAGCCTCACTTTGCGATCATACCTGTCCTTCATCAAAGCTTGTGATTCTGTCAAATTTCTACCTGCCATCTCCAGACTCTTAAGCATGCGCTCACGGCTTTCAAGCACATACTTTAATAATGGACAAGGCTGCACAGTCCCCTCCCAAATTTCTTTCAGCATGTTAAGGGGGCCCCTGACACGGTGTCCAAAAATCAGCTCGTTTGGACTAAATCCCAGGCTCTCACCAGGTACCTCCCGAGCAGCAAACAGCACATAAGGCAATCCAAGATCCCGCTGAGGATGCCAATAATAAAAAAATCTCCTGGCTGTGCATCGCCGTCCTCGTCGAGCTCTACAGCTCCATTAGCACACGTTTGGAGCTCAGGGTCCTCTAGTTGCAACCGACGTATATCTGAGGGTGCCAAGCGATCTAACTGCTCCCGGAGCAATGCATGACCTTCCCCGATACTGGGCTGCTCCCTCTGTCTCTCTCGATGTACATAACGTTGTTGTCGTGGAGACTCGTCATGCCCAGCCTCGTCACTCTCGATGACAGGCCCAGGGGCTACTCCAGAATTAAGTAATGGGGCTAATAATGAATAACCCAGGAGACCCGCCGAGTCAAAACTCTTAAAACCAACTCCAGCTTAAGCCTCCTCCTGTTGATCGTTCCTCCGCTGGTCCGAAGACGGAGGACTAGGCTGTGACACTTTAGCTGCCCGAGCTCGGGTGACAACACACGCCATGGGTTGTGTCTGGCACCGCTCGACCCACTCTTGCTCTTCCCTACTCACGTCGGCCGGCCTCTCGGCAACGACTAAGGGTAGAACCTCAGAAGCGGGCATTGCAAAGTCGTTGCCGAGAAGAAGGTCGACGCCCTCCACTGGCAGTTTCTCCACAATCCCGACATCCAATTCACGTGCCACACCATCCACCTCCAACTCCAACCGCACCAGCGGGTATGACCGAGTTGCATTAATACCCTGCACCACTACCACCCAAGCCGTGTTTATAGGGTAGCCAGTCAAGTTTTTCATCAGAGTCTGGGAAGCACCTGTATCACGCAAGATCTCTACTCCATGCTTGCGCCCCGCCCACATCACGCAACCCCGCCCTCTATGGTCGCAAAAAACATCCTGAGCAGGGTTCGAGCCTCCCAGGTGCTTCTGCATTGGCTGTGCCTCAGCCTCTGACGAACTGCCCCGGGCAAACTCAGATGACTTCGGAGACACACCAATGTTGCAGGCCAAAGACACAGCTGCTGTAGGTGGTTTGCTAGGACAGACTCTTGCAAAGTGCCCCTTTTTATGACAATGATAACACTCCAACTCCCCTTTGGGCTTCCCTTGGTACTGGGAAGGGCCCGGCCCCTTCTTAAATGGGACGGTGCTAGTCTTGTGGCCAGTCTTGGTATCATGGCTCTTGTACTTGTTTCCATAAGGTATATCACTAACTCGGGGGGGTGGGGCGTCACGCCCCTTGTTACCTGCCTCACTACGCTGGGCAGACCCGTACCCACGAATTAGTGATAGCCGGAGGTCAGCCATCTCAGCTGCCTCCTGTAGAGTTTTTGGGTTCTTTTCTGTAATAGTTAAAGTCATTTCTGCGCCAGTACACTTATAAAACTGCTCGAGCAGAAACAGCTCAGTCAACTGTTCTGCCGTCTCAGCTTTCTCAGAACGTGTCCAGTTTTTAAGTGCATCTTTTAAGTCCCGGGCATGTTCAAGAAAGGTCGCCTCCCTAGTCTTTGTAACACCCCGGAACTTCAATCGATATGTTTCCGGTTGCAACTCGTATGCCCGTAGGACAGCTCTCTTCAATTCTGGGTAGTCAATGCAAGACTCTAAAGGCAGTGCATCATAAGCCTTCAGACCCTTACCCGTAAGTCTTGAGGAGACTAGAGCTGCCCACTTATCTTCAGGCCAATTATGCTCCCTACACTTCTTCTCAAAGCGATTACAAAATGCTGTGACTTCAGTTTCACTAAATACCGGCACCAATTTGACTAATTGGGCCAAGGACTGTTCTCTTACTTGGCCCTCACGGCCCATCCGAGTCCCTGTCGACTCTGCAAGAGTCTTATCTAAATCTAATTTAGCACAATATTTCTCTGAGTCGTACCTAAGCTCAGCCTCATGCCTCCTGGTCTCATCCTCTTGCCTCCTGGTCTCATCCTCTTGCCTCCTAACCTCAATCTCATGCCTCCTAGTCTCATTCTCCTGCTTCCTAGCCTCAATCTTAGTAAGCTCAAGTCTAAATACCATAACTGGAGACAGGCAGGAAGAGGGAGCTGCCACTACTGAAGGAGGGGGGGCAAAAACTGGGGAACCACCATGTGCACCACCCGAGGGCACTCCAATCTGCCAATTCTCATCCCTCTGTGGGAGAGTGCTAACCTCCGGTAACTGAGTGGACGGCACTGTGGGAGTCGAGTGAGAGGGGATCTGGGGAGGAACCCCCCCAAACGCCCTCTCCTCCGAAACCCCATGTCGCCCACGCAACACCCAGGAAATCAGCTCCCCCTTGGACATCCCTACTACATTGGAAATGCCCAAAACCTTGGCTATCAGGTGCAAGCCACAAACATCCACCCCAGTCAGCCTCTCCTCCGTCACGTGGTACCGCTTACTCACAAAAACTCTAGCATCCTCCTCACTGGTTACTAACGGCACACCTTCAAATGACATCTCTCGCTCATCGTCAGTGCTAATGCACGACATACTGAAGTCCACAAAAAATTCTCGAGACAAAAGTGTTAAACTTCCTATGCAAGCACTAATTACTAAATTAACTGGAGTCTCTTAAATGCTTTACTAATTGCCACACAAAAAAAAAAATCTTCAATATGCACGCTAAAATACAAACACACAAATGTTGTACAACTCTGCAAAAATGTATACTGTTCACAAAATCCTAAGCAAGGTCGCCATTTGTTACGAACTGGCACTCGGGTACACAAGGGCTCTCAATCAGGACTCGAATACGGCTCGCTGCCACAACGGAAACACACGATCCCAACCCCTGAGTACTGCCAGCCGAACAAAAAACACCAATACCCTCCAGAGTTCAATCTGCTATAACGGGGTATACAAGAACTCGGTACTAGTGTTCAACAACAGACTAATAAAGAGACAGGAATTCTCTAGTCTGGTCAACAATCAAACAAAGAAGTAAGAAACAACAACACCAAAGAATAGTGTTGGCCGAAGCCGAAGTAATCCACCCTTGACTAAGAACTTAAGAAGTCCTCCACCCTCTACTTCGGATCGGCACTATTACGTTACGTTAATTAATAGTCCTTAAGCATCGAGCAAGGAATCTTCTGAAAAAAGTTAGATGCTTCTCGGATGCTCGTAAGAAGTACGTATCGGATTTTGAACAGTAATTCAATAAGCAAAAACACTGGCAATTAAATACTATTAAAGGTTTAAATTGGCATAAGAATAATTAAAAGAATATGCAATAGTAAATGGCAAACATTAAAAAGAAGTACTCCGCAAATGCAACGGCAATAGCCTACTCGGATTGTGCTCGTGGGCCACTAATCACTAAAGTAGCCAAGCGTGCAACACATGAAATCAATAGTGCATAAACAATATCATACATAAGGAAAGCTTCAATACTATTCTGTATCTACTAATCGAGTAAAGTCTAGCTGGGGTACTGTGGGCAAAAGGTAGCAGTGACTGAGCAAAAACGGCTCGTAGCCTAGCGAAGTCCTCACAACTGTTTAAAGTATTACGTTAAACTAACAAGTGCACTTTGAGAAATCCAGATCCCTTGTATCTGGTTTTCTCCCGGCTCCTTGACAAAGTAAAAACAAACTGTTAATAAAATACAGGGTGGTTAGGCTCTTGCCCTCACGCACTGTAAATTATTAACTCAACACAGTCAGCCGCGAAGACAACCTAGGCTTCACTGAACCAAAACGAGTATGCAGGTTTATCGCTTAACCACTGCATCAAACAACAACTCGTAACACAGAAAAGCCTTACCCCAGTCTAGCATTACCTAGACTAGCAGAAAACAGGAATAATAATAATAACACACAGGGAAATGCATATACAAGTGCAACAAACATAAATCAATCCTATTCTAAGTTAACCCTTCCAAAATAGGCTATCTAATAGGCAAGTATCTCGTGAGAACTCAAGCGATAATACGTTGGCTGACTAGCTCTGCACCAACGGGACCATGGAAGTTAAACAGTCAGGGAAAAGAGGAGATAAGAATGTAAGGTAGTAGAGAAAGTTCACATCAGTCAGAAGAATATATATAGTTAGAAAGGGAAATGAGAAGTCGCTCTGCCTAATGAGTTCTGATGAAAAAATGGCTAGACTTCCCTTTTTATACCCGGCCCTCTAGTGAGCCCAACGTGAACTACTAAGGACCGCCCACTGACAACCATTACGTAATTTCTCTCTCTCCTCTGGGATAGACAAAGGCTCCCCTAGCACTGAGGGGAGGGGGGAGGGGGGCGTGCTAGTGAGTTAGGCCCACCTCCCGCCTGGTGCACCCACTGACCCCCCAACTGTGGCTGTTTCTCTTCCCATCATTACAAATAAGTTTTACACACAATACTTATAACTAATGATATAAAATAGAACTCGTTGACTCAGATGAAAACAAAATACATATTCATAATACTTATAGTACAACGGCTCACATGAACTAAGTTAGAAAACTCTACATAGACTACAGCCAAAGTTCCTGCCCTGACGATCCTAGCGAGAGTGGGGCATGACTAGGCGTTCTGTACAGCATGCTCACACTGGACATGCGTCACACAACCAAAACAAAATAAAACATTAGCGTATAGATTGGGTCCTATTATACTATAGTTGTCGATATCAATCCATATTACACTACATTTTAGGTGTAAAGCCACATTATAAACATTGCTAATCTGCCACAGAAAAGATTATGTGTGAGTGATAGGAGCTTCCAGTGCTACTGGCTGCAAACGGACAATTTGGACAAAGTTAAGCGAAGGTCATGTATGAGATATAATATTATATGCTTTTCTATAACTTTGTCTTACAGTATTAGTCACCACAATATGGGTCATTACCGCCGCAAGATAACATATTTGTCATTAGACTTTGTGGATTAAAAAAGAGTTGAAGCTTGAAAGGCGGCCATCTTGATTCAGTGGAGATTTTTGTATATATTATTATTATTTTGTATGTTTTTGCTTTTCCACTGTATTTTCAGTATTCTATCATCCTCTATATCAATGGTAAGACCAGCGGGGGTCTAGGCTAGGTTAGGTTAGGTTAATAACAAAATATGGTTTTCGGAGGGCATGTCTTAAAATTGCTAAATAATGGGTAAAAATGCATTTGCAGAAGGTACAACACCTTAAACACCCTAATCAACAAAGAACTGATGGAAAACATAAATATATAATATAAGACACATACGTGACCATAGCTTAACATTGACCAACAATATTATTTTGCCCGGTATGATACCCACTGCAGTCAGTCAGGGGGGAGGTACGCTCGCACATTCCTTTAACCCTCCTGGCCCGGTTGTCATTTTAAAATGACACCACGAATTAAGGGCAGGAGCCCGGGTGTCATTTTAAAATCTGTAAGCTTGAAAGCCTATTCAGCTTGGTCTGAACGCCGTGCGTCCGACGCATGTAAACAAAGCCGATCGTGACGTCACCGCACCTCCGAAAACAAGAAAGAGAAGACTCGTTTGTTATTGTATGTCTGTATGTCGTTGTTTCAGTAGTGAAAAGATCGTCATATTGCTAACATCGCCTGCAAGTGCTCTCCACTGAAATCGTCATCACAACTGAACCAGTTGACATAGAGAGCTCTACTCAACGCCAGTCTACAGATTGGAAACCGCACTACATTTATAGATGCGTGGGAAATTTCTAGCAGTTAAACTAAACAAAAATACGGTAGCCTAGGCCTAGACGTTTTTCGGCCAGATCACCCGGGTAGCCCACACTGTCATTTTGAGAGCCTGCCTGGGCCAGGAGGGTTAAGGGGCGATGAGGCATATTTATTTGCTTATTTATTATATTTTATATATTTTTTGTTTAGTTTCCTCCATAGACCTCCATCGAGCTTAAATAAACACCCCAAAACGGTTCCATGTCATCTCAACCAGTAGACCATTTCAACCAGTAGCTCTCAACCAGTGCCAAATTAACCCAGACCAACCAAACCAGTGCCAAAATATAGTACTAACCTAACCTAACCTAACCTAACCGTATTGGTTGATTTGGTACTGGTTGAGAGCTACTGGTTGAAACGGTCTACTGGTTGAGTTGACCGGTCACCCCCCAAAACACCCCTTCAAGACAAAGGTGTACATTTTCCTGGCCGGAGGCCTGTTACTGCTATATAGCTATATAGGTATCGCTCTCCAGGGGAAAACAATGACACCTAAATTACATGAAAGGTCTTAATCCTCGTCTAGCGGGGGGTTTTGGGCTATTTTGGGCATATACAGGCCCTCCTGAATGACCAATCAAGTATCTGCATGAAAAGAAATGTATTCAGCAAAAAACTAGGCACCACAAGCTTCAAAATGAGACCAGAACGAGCTACGTAGCACTCGTCGTTTTCATGCAGTGGTACCACTAACATGGGAGTTTAGCGTATAGCGGCATATTTTTTCCAGCTACGCTCACTACTGGCTACACTGCCGGCCTCTCAAGAACAGAGGGAGCTTGAGTCAGTGAGCGGCGGTAAGCCCTGGGTGTCGGACGTGTGGCCTGCTGCGCTCCTGGCAATTTGCACTCGATTTTAACCCTTTAAAAGCCTTAATAATGCTCCTAACTTGCTGCTTTTTAGATACGGACTAAGTCGGGCCCTGCTCTTTAAGTGTTAATATTGACAAAGAATCGGGGTGAAAGGTATCAAAATCGCCAAACTAATGGGGCGAATGACTTAATGTATAATAACTTGTGAGGCTATACCTGAAGGAGATGGAGGTCCAGAAAAAAAAACTACCTAGCCCTTAAACCCTATGTCCTCTTCTCTCTCTCCGCTCAAACCTCTGTGAATTTTGTATATTGATTGTGATTACTGATATGTTTTGATGTAGATTTAGTCAACATATAATGATATACATAAATAAGTGTGTATATATTCATTGCAAATATATTACATTAACATATAAACAGTGTTCATCAAAGAGAGAACAAAAACAAACTATTTGACATACGACTTGACTGAAATAAATCAAAACGTTCAATAAACATATGCCTTTTATATACAATATAATGTATAATTATACACTTCATATTCTAGGAAAAAAAAAATATGTGAATGAAGGAGATAAAAGCCAAAGCTGCATGTAACAAGTGTCTCCCCCAAAGATGAAAGATTGACAGAGAGCCAAATTCAAGGTACGTTAGAGTCAAGATGGCTGGACACACGAAGTGTAATGCAATCTAAGTCATAGGATGAAGGAATGATTGGTTGAGGGAGAGAGTTCCAAAGTTCACTTATTGAGTAGAAGAAAGACTAAGATTTTGTTTTAATTCTTGGGTTGGAGAGCTGGACGGAATAAGAGTGGGATTGTGTTGAAAAGTAGGTTCCTACCACTTGCCGTAAGGGAGGAGGTATGCACTCAGAGAGCTCTGAAGAACGCTGATTGTTGCAATAGCGATAGAAAAGTTAAAGATATGCAACATTGCAGCATGTAGAAATAGATTGTAGATAACTAACAAGAGGAAGTGAATTGATAGGGCAAAATGATTTTGGCTCTACCCTTTCGAGAAGTGTGGTATGGGTGGAACCTCCCCACACATGCGAACAATATTCGATACAGAGGCACACTGTACAGAGCAAGAAGCTGTGTGGGGGTGACGAACCCACAGAGACGGTTGAGCACACCTAACTTCTGGGAAGCTGTTTTAGCACGAGTTGTAATATGATTTTTCTATGACAGGTCAGGAGAAAAAGAAACACCAAGAATTCTGAGAGAAGATGAAGGGTTGATTTGTGTATTGTTGAAGAATAAGGGACAGTCGTGTGGAAGTGGTGACGGGTAGATACAAGGAGAAATTTGGCTTTGGAAGCATTGATTTCAACAAGATTTTCTCTGCCCCAATTGGAGATAGTTGATATATTAGAAGATAGGCGTGGTATGGCCTCATCAATGGAGTTTTGGAGTGATAGCATGCTGGGTCATTGTGGATAACTAGTTGAATAGTGTAAGGTAGAGTCATCAGCATATGAGTGGATATGACTAGAGGTACAGTTGAGGAGATCATTAATACATAATATAAAGAGAACTGGAGACAGGACATAACCCTGAGGAACACAGGAGTTGATAGGTAGAGGAATTGAGCGATGGCCGTCAACAACTGCAGCTATGGAACGGCCGTATAGAAAGGGGGAGCTACTTAGATCATGCCCATCAATAATAATACTAATTGCTGTATAATATTCAAGGTAAGTTCAGACCAGTACCGGGGTTTGAATGGTTGCTACTGAAGTGTATAATTACGTTTTTTGGAATTATATATTCCTGTAACGAATTATCACTACGGGCGGTATTCAGGGTATGACGTACTTTAGCTTTGAATGGTTTAGGTCTCACTAATATCTAATAAATTGAAACTGAATAAACGAGTAACAAATTTATGGATAATCATGCCCTTCGAAAACCATATTTTGTCATTAAAGGAGCTGGAAACACACTCGGCCTATGATTAGCCAGGAAGCTCTTTCAGTCCCTCCGCCAAGAAAGACAAAGCTTCAACATCTTCAACGATCAGAGGCCTGGAAATGGGTGTGGTCAAGGGCGCAGCCAAGCTCAGTGATTGGCCCACATGCCAACCTCCAGCCAATTAGCGGACAAACCTGGAACAGGAGGATGAGGCTGGACCCTGGACTGGACCATATAAGGCCCTGGATAGTAGGATCCAGCACAGTTCCTTCTCCACCCCAACCTCTTTACCCTCTCTACCCTAGGTACCTGTCGTAGGACTTCTACAGAAGGAGGGAGGGACTACTGCAAGGGCAGCTGCGGTGGAAAACTGTGCTCAAGATGAGCTCCAGTGGAGCTGTGCTGTATTTTTTTTTTTTTTTTTCCCCTAAGGGGGGGAAGGAGAGGTTGGGGTGGAGAAGGACCTGTGCTGGATCCTACTATCCAGGGCCTTCTCCACCCCAACCTCTCCTTCCCCCCTTAGGGGAAAACAAAAATAAAAACATCCAGCACAGCTCCACTGGAGCTCACCTTGAGCACAGTTTTCCACCTCAGCTGCCCTTGCAGTACTCACTGCCTCCTTCTTCTATAGAAGTCCTATCTCGCTTGCCCGTAGCCACCTCTAGAATCACCTCGGGTAGCCAAATACTGTGAAGGAAGACCCAGAGTTGCTGATATTTATTTGTCTTCACTTCTTGATTTTGTGACTGAGCTCCTTGGTTAAGTCACCTTATTATTGCTGGTTGCCATTTGATATATTTATTTCCCCATGTTGTGTTTATAGTTTTGTATAAGTCACCATATTTACAAATTCTCCAGTTGATTATCATAAGAGCCCTGCTTTAAAACACTGGCATACAAATAATATTAATAATAATAATAATAATAATAATAATAATAATAATATTAATACTAATAATAATAATAACAAATATTATATTAATAATGACTGGAGGAACTACCTCGAGACATTTTTATTTTTATTTTTTTTTAGTTTGCATGTGTGTGTGTCTATTTTCGTGTGCACAAGTGACCAGTACAAAGGAGTACAAAGGAAATCAAGCAACAACAGATCTAGTGACCCTTCTAGGCTGCTTGTCCTCCAAAACACTGAGGATCAAGTGTCCAAACAGTGGTTTAGAATGGGTAAGGGAACTACTGCCCTGGAACTAAAGTCCGTGGTAGGATTAGGAAATTAGTAGGGGACAGATGGGTTAGTAACTGAGGGGAGGATGAAATAAAGTTATTCATTTACAAACGCAGTCAGTCGCGGGTTTGATGCGAGATATTTGTCTAGGCGAAGTTTAAATGAATCAAGGTGCTGCAGTCTATGACATCTCGGGGAAGCCCATTCCATAAGTTGACAACTCGATTGAAGAAGAAATTCTTAGCTTCGTGTGAGTTAAAAGATTTACCAATAATTTTGCAACCGTTTCCTCGCGTGTAATTAGATTGGTCGATAGTGAAGTACTTACTACAGTTCATATTGTCGATGCCTTTGATGATTTTGAACACTTGAATTAAGTCGCCTCTTAATCTGCGCTGGGTTAAAGGAAATAGATTTAATTCTCTAAGATGCTCCTCACATGGTTTGTTCTTTAGGCTAGGTATAATTTTGGTAACTCTACGTTGAACTCATTCTAGCTTGTCTATGTCTTTTGGGTAATAAGGGCACCAGGATTGAATGCAGTATTCCAGAAGAGGGCGGACTAAGGAATTGTAAAGGGTTAGGATAACGTCTTTGGATTTATGCTCAAATGACCTGCCTATAAAGCCAATTATTTTGTTTGCCTTCTTAACAACTTCTAAACATTGTTGACTCGGTTTTAGGTTACTCGATATTGTTACTCCCAGATCGGTTTCTCTGTTTACATTCTTAAGCTGAGTGCCATTCATCAAATAGTTTGCTTTCTCATTTTGGTATCCGATATGTAGTACTTTACATTTATCTGCATTGAAACTCATTTGCCAAATTTGGGCCCAACATGACAACTTATCTAGATTGTGTTGCATATCGTCAACTTGTTCTTTTGAGAGTACGCTATTTTTGTATCGTCAGCAAATTTTGAGATTGTACAGGTGAGACCCTCATCTACGTCGTTGATGTAAATTAGAAAGATAATTGGTCCTACTACCGATCCCTGGGGTACCCCGCTACTTACATTGGTCCATTTAGATGCCTTACCGTTTATGACTACTCTTTGCTTTCTGTCGCTGAGCCAATTTTCTATCCATTTCAACACACCGTCTTGTATTCCATGCGCTTTTAGTTTTAGCAGTAAACGTTTGTGGGGAACTTTGTCAAAGGCCTTTTGAAAATCAAGGTATATAATATCTACAGCTTTACTCTCATCGTAGAGGTTGAGGATATCATGGAAGAAGTCTAAGAGGTTTGTTAAACAGGAACGTTTTTTACGAAAGCCGTGTTGAGTATCTTTAAGTATGCTATTTTCCTCTAAGTGATTTACGAGTCTGTCTCTTATGAGTGTTTCTAACATTTTACATACAACTGAGGTTAAGCTAATTGGACGATAGTTACTGGGTAGGGATTTGCTGCCTTTTTTTAATATCGGTGTTACGTTGGCTAGCTTCCACTGATCAGGCATAGTTCCAGACTGCAAGGATTTATTGAATAGCAATGTCAGTGGTTTGGAGAGCTCATCCTTAGCTTCCTTTAGGACTCTTGGTGAGATTGTATCAGGTCCAGGCGTTTTATTTACCTTGAGTTTATCTAAATAGTTCAATACTTCTCTCTCTGTAACGGTGATATTGCTTAGAACATCTGAATTATCAATCTGAATCGGCGATGGTGTAGGGATATCACTGAGGTCTTCCGTTGTAAAAACTGATGCAAAGAACGTATTGAGGGCATTACTCATTTGTACTTCGTCTTTGGTTTATTCTCCATTTTCATCGACTAACGGTCGGACCGACAGTTGAAGTAACTACTTTTTTCTTTCTGATATAACTATAAATTCTTTCGGGTTTGTTTTACTTTGATTCGCAACATTTAACTCCAGGGTCTTTTTACTTTGCTTAATTAACTTTTTGGCTTTGCGTCGTAGCTCTACAAATTTCACCCGTTCTTCGTCATTTTGTAAGGATTTTAATCTATCATTAGCAAACTTTTTAGCAAGCAGACAGTTTGAAATATCTTTATTCCACCATTTGGGCTTATTATTAAGGTCTGTACGCCGTATTTTCGATGGTATGCAGTCCTGCACTGCTTTTAGGTAAGTGGTTTCGAATAATTCCCAAGATGTATTTATGTCGTTATTGTTAATTAAAAAGCTCCAGTCAGTTTCTTTAAACATAGCTCTAAGTTTATGAAAGTTTGCTTTCTTGAAATTAGGGACTTTTTTTATGCTGCTATTTGGGTCGTTACTAGTAAACTTTAAAGTGAAAGTTATTGTACGATGGTCACTGTTACTGAATTCATCACCAATATGAAAATTCTCTATTAATTCTTCTTTTGTTGCAAGTACAAGGTCAAGAACGTTATTACCACGGGTCAGCGATCGAACAAATTGATTGAGTGAACTCTCTTGCAAGTTCGCATACAAGTCATGTCCGGAGTGTGAAGTAAGAGTATCGCCCCACTTGGTCACAGGTAAATTAAAGTCGCCAAAAAATCTGGTATCTTGTGAGTTACTTACATCTGCAATTTGTTCATAAATTTCTCAGTCAGTTTGCACTGATTGAGCTGGAGGTCTGTATATTAATGCAAGTATTATTTTTGTACCTTTATTATTCTTTATTAGCACAAAAGATGTGTCGACGTTCACAATTTGAGGTTTTGACATGAGGGTCGGCTTAAGACTGTCTTTGATATAAAATAAAACGCCACCTCCATTTTTATTTATTCAGCTTTTCTCACATTACATAACCGGGAAGTGAATACTCTGCTAAAAAGTCTCTATCTTCTGTATTGAGCCAAGATTCTGTTATACCAATCACATCATAATTTTCTGTAAACACTAGTTCCTCTAAATCTGAGAATTTATTACGTATGCTACGAGCGTTTGCATAGAAAACCTTTAAAGTTGCGGTTTTAGAACTCACAGAACGTTCTTCAAGCAAATTTTTGGTTCTGGTCGGATCTACATTTACATTCATGGCTGTCCTCGGTCCTCGGTCGTTATCCCTGGCGGTTTTAAATTTGGGTCGTGTTGGTGGAGCTTTATCCAATGTGACTAGCTTAGAAGGAGGAGGTTGTAGGCACCAGCCGGACAGGGCAGTACTCCCAGGAAGTGCGATAGGTGGCTGATAAGGACAGCTGGAATTCCTCTGTTTCACCACTAGGTCTCTCTAGCTGATCAAATCCGTGCCTCACCAATATTGAGGGCAACCCCAGTCTGCCCTCCAAAACACCTTATATTCCAATAAATACAATATACCACAAACACATTACATGCTGCACCATCTTTCCAAAATATTACAAAATAATGGCAGACACAATACAACCAACCTATCTCAAACTTTTTGGCTTAAGCTATCTTGTTATTCTCCCACTATATACTGTACATCGGTAGTGTTTACCTTTCCCCTAATTCTACTGACTATCCAAAATGCTTTGAATAGCTTACTACTAAAATAGAACACATTCTATCCATCTCTCTCTTCTCTGAAATGTCCATCGTAAATTCCAATGTTCACCACAGCCATTAGCTCTCTTCTCATTTCACTGACCAACCTGGTGAACAAGCCTACACCTTTTCTATCCTAAATGACCTAAACAAGTTAGTTGAGCACTCAACATGTATCCCAGACCACCCTGTAGATAGGCCCAACATTCTTGACATATTTCTAACCTCTAATCCTTCTGCTTACATTAAATCTTCTGCCTCTGTTGAGCTCCTTCGATCTTAACCTTATCTCTGTTAACTGTCCTGTATCATCAGTACAGCCTTCTGACTCCCCCAGCCGGCGGCGCTTATGGCATTTAGGCTCTACCAACTGGGAGGCTCTTCAGCAATAGGATACTCATTTCACTTTCCATGGAATAATTTTTGTTTCCGTGGCCGGAGACCCTTAGAGAGTGCCGAGCGCATTACTGAGGTTATCCTTTCTGGAATGGAAGCAAACATCCCATTTTCTTTCAAACTAACTTACAAAAAAATTGGCTTACACACACTGGTTCTACTGCTGTCCGCAATAAGGATGAAACAGTCAAACGGTACCATCGCCTTCAAACTCATGATTCTCTGTTTCTGCCCAGAATCAAGCCAAATCTGTTCCTCGACTCGCCAAAAACTCTTTCATCAATAACAACTGCTCCAAACTTTACAACTCTAGCTCTTCCCCAGGATTTTGGCATCTTGGCAAACACCTCTCCAACAATTTCACTTCCTCATTCCTCTTTCCCTCCTCTCTTCCACTCTGACGATACCACCGTCACCTCTTCCTCTGACAAAGCTGTCTTTTCGTTCAAACTTCAGCTAAAAACTCCTCCTTGAATGATTCTATTGCTGTTCTTCCCTCTCCACCCCCTTTCTTATATATGCCTAATAACATAATATCTTCTAAGGATGTACTTTCTGCCCTCTCTGGGGCTTAATACTAAGATGGTGTATGGACCGGATGGTGTTCCTCCTGTTGTACTCAAAAACTATTCTTCCATGTTGATTCCCTGCCTAGGCAAACTCTTTCATCTCTGTTTTTCCTCTAATGTCTTTCTTTCTTGTTGGAAGCTTGCTGTCATGCAACCGGTTCCAAAGAAGTGTGACATCTCTCAACCCTCCAATTTTTTTTTTTTTTTTTTTTTCTATGTGATTGAGGGAGGCAAAAGGCATAACTGCCTATAGCGAGTGCCTCCCCCATAGTTGAAAGAGTGACAGGGCCAAAATCAAGGGACGTTCGAGCCAAAATGCCTGGACACACAGAGTTTGAAGCAATTTAAGTCATAGGAAGCGGGAAAAACTGATTCTGGGAGAGAGTTCCAGAGCTCAGCTGTTGAGTAGAAAAAAGTTTGAGAGTAACGTTTCACTCTTGGGTTGGAGAGTTGCACAGAGTAGGGGTGGAATTGAGTTGCAAGACGGGTACCACGTGCCCTACGTAAAGGAGGTGGTATGCACTGGGATAGCTCTGAGAAACACTGATTATTATAGTAGCGATAGAATAGCGAGAGAGATGCAACATTGCGGCGGAGAGAGAGAGATTGCAGAGAGTTGGTGAGTGGACGGGAGTTAATGATACGAAAGGCCTTCCTTTCAACCTTGTCTAGGAGAGCGGTGTGAGAGGAACCTCCCCACACATGCTCTCATTTCTTGCAATTCTAAAGTTTTGTTTAAACTTCTCTAAATTCAAAATTTCCTTAGAATTTATCTTCCCCTGATCTACTTTCAGATCGCCAGAATAGTTTCCTTCATGGCCGCTCTACTGGTGATCTTGCTTATCTTGCTTATCTTACTAACTATTAGTTATCCTCCTTTTGGGACTTTGGTGAGAATTTTTCTATTGCGCTAGACATATCATAATCCTTCGATAGATTCTGGCATAAATATCTACTTTCCAAACTTGCCTCCTACGGTTTCTATCCAGAGTCTGTGCCTTTTTCTCTAATTTCCTTTTTGACAGTTCCATAGCTGCAGTTGTGGACGGCCATCTCTCACTTCGTCAACTTATCAACTTGGGTGTTGCTCGGGGTTCTCTCCTGTCTCCAGTTCTATTTCTAGTACTCATTAACGATCTCAACTGTACTTCTAGTCCTATCAACACATATGTTGATGACTCTACCTTACACTTTTTAACTAGTATTTCACAACAACCCAGCATGCAATCACTCCAAAAGTCTCATGATGTGGCCATAGCATGCTTATCTTCTAATGTATTAATCATTTCTGATTGGGGCAGAACAAATCTTGTTACTTTCAATGCCTCCAAGACCCAATTCTTCCTTCTATCTACCCGTCGCAATCTTCCACAAGAATTTCAATTACTCTTAAACAATAAACAAATAAACCCTAAATCTTCTCTTAATATCCTTGGTGTATCATTTTCATCCAACCTTTCTTGGAAAGATCATATTGCCACTCTTGCTAAAACAGTTTTCCAAAAGTTAGGTGTGTTCAACCATCTCTGTGGGTTCTATACACCTGCATAGCTTCTTGCTCTTTGTATTTGGGAGAGTTCGGCATCCTATCCACTCGACCATGAGCGGATATAAGGGAAGCAACCTTAGTTCTTATTTGATGAACCAGGTTATAGTCTTGTGGAGGACTATACAGGTGGCGAGTTTATTAGACTCTAACCATGACTACTTTACACATTCGTCCCCGCCAGTTCGGCTAAATTTGTATCACTTAGCTGAGCTGTCGGGGGGGGGAATGTGTAAAATACTTATGGTTGAAATCGATTAAACTCGCCACGCTTATGAAGGCATAGTCTTCTATGAGACATTTTTATTTTTTATATTTATATATTTTTATATTCCAACTACTCCCTCTCCGGCATAGGCTGAGAGCCTACACACTCTACCGCTGAACACGGTGAGGCCCATGAGGTCTTGTTCCAGCTTAGGGAGTGAGACATGCGAAGCACCCTTTAACGGCTTGAAGCAACTCCATCTCTGAAGCTGCTTCGCCTCTGCGCTTCCCCATCTCCTCCTCCAGACTCGGACCCTCACTCTCAGAACGCCACATATTAAGCAATTAACTCACTATGCATATTTTTAAATTGGGAATATTCATGCAATGCTATTTAATCAGGGAACAATGAGGGTCCTTTTTGGCATTTCAGTGTCCTGTGGTAATGAACTAATACTAGGTACAGCACAAATTCCATCTCAATAATATCTTCACATTGACATATTGGGATTCAAACTCGGGTCCATTGGATTACCAGTCCAGTGGCAAGGCCACTCCGCCACACCTGCCCTATAACGTGGTTCTTCAAATATGAACTAAGGTTGCTTCCTTTATATCCGCTCATGGTCGAGTGGATGCGGTGCTCCACTCTCTCAAATATACCTAAAGTGTGTGGGTTCGAATCCTGGTCAGGATGCTTCTCTCCCAGCTTCATATTATGAACATGGTGATGCATTGTCAATGGCGCCCTATGGAATTGAAATTCTCATGGATTTTGATTGTTTATATGATTTATTATTCCTTAGGTCTTGGACATCGCAACTGAGGTGCGATGTGGCATGCGTGCAGGTCCCGATCCAAGTGTTGAAATGTTCTGCACCCCCACCGCCGGGGCCTGTCACCTGTACTCTGATGACAGTGTTATGATGGGTCAGGACCAACCAGCCACACAGTACACCACACCTTGCTGGACCAGGAGTAAGGTTGACTTAACTCAGTCAACCACAACCGAACCAACCACAACCGAGTCAACCACAACCGAACCAATCACAGCCGAACCAACCACAACTGAACCAACCACAACCGAGTCAACCACAACTGAACCAACCGCAACTGAGTCAACCACAACTGAACTAACCACAACTGAACCAACCACAACTGAACCAACCACAACCGAACCAACCACAACCGAATCAACTACAACCGAGTCAACCACAACCGAACCAACCACAACCGAGTCAACCACAACCGAACCAACCACGACTGAGACAACCACAACCGAACCAACCACGACTGAGACAACTACAACCGAACCAACCACAACTGAATCAACCACAACCGAACCAACCACAACCGAGTCAACCACAACCGAACCAACCACAACTGAGACAACCACAACCGGACCAACCACGACTGAGACAACCTCAACTGAACCAACCACGACTGAGACAACCACAACCGAACCAACTACAACCGAGACAACCACAACTGAACCAACCACAACCGAACCAACCACAACCGAGACAACCACAACCGAACCAACCACAACCGAACCAACCACAACTGAACCAACCACAACTGAACCAACCACAACCGAACAAACCACGACCGAGTCAACCACATCCCCGACAACCACAACCGAGTCAACCACAACCGAGTCAACCACAACCGAACCAACCACAACTGAGTCAACCACAACCGAACCAACCACAACCGAGTCAACCACAACCGAACCAACCACAACCGAGTCAACCACAACCGAACCAACCACAACCGAGTCAACCACAACCGAACCAACCACGACTGAGACAACCATAACTGAGACAACCACAATCGAGTCAACCACAACTGAGTCAACGGCATCCGAGTCAACCACAACTGAGTTAACCACAACCGAGACACCAACAACTGAGTCAACTACGCCTCAAGGTGTGTATAATGAAGAGTAATGTTAGTATGATCATTACAATAATCAGCCAAGATTGGTAATGAGAGGCAGAACATAGAATTGATATTTACTTAATTGTACAGAGAAATAAAGTGAAATTAAATGTTATATGATTACTCTCAGAGAATAGTTATTAGGATATACTGTAATTATAGGAAAATATATTGCAAATACAAAGCTGTAAAAGTACAAATATGTAGCCGCCTACCAGCACAATCCCTTACCGCATAGAGGATCATACAACCAACAATAATAAAACCAAAGGTACTATGAATTATACGTCAACAGGATGGCAATCACTTGTTGGTACAGTTCACAAAATATCAACCTGGGACAAAAATTGGGGGAGAACTGGCGGGATTTTACCACTATAACAGCTTAACTCGATCCAAGGGTGAGAGGGGTGTTACTTGAGAAGTGCATGCGGAGTTACTTGGAAGGATAGACAGACGAATGAGGAAGCACGAGAGTAGTGTGGTGTGGAAGTGCTGGAGAGCGTGGAGAGAACACCTTGAGATAGATTGGCCATATGGAATGTATGGGAAGCGAGAGAATGATCAAGACAGTGTACGAGAGTGAAGTGGAGGGACAGAGATGAAGAGGCTGAACGAGAGAGGTGGAAGGAGGGGCATCGGCTGAAAGAGGTGCATGGGGGTGATTCATTCGTGGCCATCCCTTTGGGGATCATGGCGTCTGGCAATAGATAGATGGACTTTGGTGATAATAATATACTTCACTCCATTCAGGGGTCGATTGTTCGCGAGCCTATAACTTAGAAGACATCGGGCTTCAGACGAGAGACATTGTTCTATCGAAAAGTGTACAAATTTAGCTTGAAGGGTGCCTGATGAGTATTTTGTTATAAGGAAGGCTGGGAAGGTGTTTCGTTAGCCTTGGCGACTAACTATAATACATTGCTCGCAAAGGGTAAAAGCAACCAAAATCCTCAATAATTATTAAACAAAATAAAATGATAACACCACAAGTTGTCGGATCAGATAGTGATAATAGTCTAACAACATTATAACAAAAGGATAAAGTTTTAAGCTGACCTTCAAAGTACATTTAAACCTGTGAGAACATTAAATGATGTCAGTGTCTCACATCACTTGTACCAGGTTCATATGTTGGTAACTGTACCAAACCGAGTTTACTCTGGTTGTCTAGAGTCTGTATAGTAACAGAGATCAGCCAACCTTTACCATATTGGTACCACTGGTATCATTAGCTTCTTCTTATACTCAAATTTATCCATACCCATAATTACACTCACCATTACTGGTACAGGATAATTATATGGTATAGTTTTGTTTTGTTTATCTAAATTCTAAACTATTAATAATCAAACATATACGCTTGTCATTTGCTAATAATGACACCACAAATGGCGTCCCAAGAAATAGTTGGCCATTTTCTTTATTTGTATTTCTCTCTTTTCTCTTGTCGATATATAGGAACATGCACCGAGTGCTATACTAAATCAAACCTCACCATGACAGTCAAATGGAAGTACTTAAACACGCAGATATTATTATGAATTAAATGTCAATGAACAATATATTCTACAATCGTCCTTAATTAACAGCTAACCACTTCACACGTTATATATATATATATATATATATATATATATATATATATATATATATATATATATATATATATACTGTATATATACCGTATATATATATATATATATATATATATATATATATATAAATATATATATATATATATATATATATATATATATATATATATATATATACTGTATATATACATATATACATACTCATCCATATGTTTCTCACCCCCCTTCCCCTCCTTATTCCCCCCCTCCCCCCCCCTCCTCAATTATCACCTATTTTTTCCTCTTATTTTCATAATTTATCGGTTATTTTTCTCTCCCGCGGTAATGTAGCATAAGTGGGTTGCATAAATTGTTTTTATATAACACCGAGACACCTCCCGGTTGCTTCAGTTGAGTCGGAGACAGCGAGAGGGGAGGGTGTGTGACTCGCTGGCTCACACCTGAGAATACGACTGGGTGGGGAATATTTACGATTTTCACCACCCAAATGCTTTTCCCACTAATTTTATCGGTCTTATCACACGTTATGCGTCGCCTATGTATGTAACCCACAGTAGCAGCAACGCAACGGTTGCATCCGCCTTCATATATCCATTATATATGTAAAATAAAAGCACATTGAAAACAAATAATGTTTTATATCGTAAATATAACAAATTATGTCAGAATCAAAGGTTAGAAATTCACAAATAAGTACCCATGCCCCTAGGGCATTTTCGCGTTCCCCGGGTTAATCAACTATCTAATTGAATAACTGAAAGAAAACTAGAGATGAGATAAACACTGATCCAGATAAGAAACATTAAAAGGGAAACATTAGAATATTGATAATTGGATATAAATTATAGTATAGTAGCGGGAGGGGGGATGGGGCTTTCACCTGCCGATAAATTGCTATGTTTCTATATGAATAATTCAGTTACTACAACGATTTTGTAATTAAATATTTTGTTAAACACTTGACATTTCTATAGCGTAGAGACAGAGTAGTTTCAAATTTTTCCAGTATCGAGAAAACAGTTACTAAAGGATTGATTTTATTGTCAGCTGAAAACAGAGTATGGTATTGATTAAGAAGGCATATTGATGATTTATGAGTCCACGACAATTCAACCACTAGACCATTTCAACCAGAAGATCTCGATCAACCCTAAATCACTCGGTGCGATTAATTCAATGCCTTACTACACTGTAGACAATCAAGGGCAGAGCAAGGTTTGATACAAGAATATATAATCACTGGGTAAATTGATGGTGATATACCTACTGTATATATCCATGTAATATATGCGTATATTACCGCCAAAAGATCTTTAATAGACTTAACCCCTTCGACCCCAGGGACGCACGTTATGCGTCGCCTATGTATGTAACCCACAGTACCAGTGACGCAACAGTTGCGTCCGCCTTGATTACTCTTGTCCTATGGCACCTAGAGGGTTCAGATTTGAATAGAAACTAATTTAGGATCCCACGGAACAACACCGATTGTTGGCAACCCCCCAAGTCCAGTCGCATGCGTGTTGGCACGCGCGGGAGTGATTTTCCAGTATATTGCCTACCCATCAACCCATGTTAATTGTGACTTTCCTCCACCCCCCAGGACCCACACATGATCTAGGTGAGAGGTGTTGTTTTCCTTCATTACTAACTCATCCTATGTGTTTTCAGGAAAAAAAAACACCAAAAAATAACGAATGGCCGGTCCTGGAGTGCATTTTTTTATCAAATCGCTTGGGGTCCAGGGGGTTAGTTATTATGGTCACTTTAATTACCTTTTGTATACAAATTATTTTCTGACAGTGTATGCTAGGTGCTATGCATTCTAGCCAACTAGTCAGCACAAGAATTGCCACCTCATCAGCTGCCAACTTGAAGAGAAACAGCAATGACGCAAGGCAACCACTGCCAGAATTCTAACCTCCACTACCATTCAACACTCCTCTACCTGATATCTCGGAGAACAGGAGAACTGTGTTGCAACACCAACACAGTCACCTTTACCACCAAGCTCTATAGAAAGCAGAAAAACACAGTCACCATCATCACCCCGTGCCACAGAAACGAGGACCACTCTTACTTGTATTACCAGCCCAGCTGCCTCTAAATACACCTTTACCTGACACTCCAGAGAAGAAAGGTCAAAAGTCCGGTCTGGTCATTAGGGTACCTGTAGCCCTTCTTAACCAGAAACCCACCCCGAGCAAGAGACACCAATAAAGGGTACAGGCGAAGATGGAGCAATTGTTCGGCAGCCTACCAGCTCCTTTGTGAAGTTCTACTACAAATACAAACTTGCTGTTTCATTGAGCACTTTACCAGTGCGTCTGCTAACTGAAGAACCACTGCATCTGTAGAGTGGTTGTGGATTATTGTATCCGCTGAGTGTCCACAAGAAGTTGCGGTTACCGAGCTCCCGTGAAGAGAGTCCACCAAGTTTCCCACCAGTATGCTCGCCTAGCAAGGAATCAGAGTGTATTCGTACACCTGATAAAGTACCTCCTTTGTCAAGCGTACCACCAGCCCATCTGGGGAAGTCTCTGAATGACGAGAAGGTGCCCAGACAACATCCTAGCTGTTCACTGCAGAAGAGGAAGCAGGTGAAGAGGAAGAGAAGCCCGGGTCCTCCTGTTCCCGAGACCCTTGGATAATCTATCTTACCGAAATAGGAGCAGAAGTACAATTTAGCAATTGTTGTTCTCGTTATATGACATCCCTTCTCATAATTAAACTCAAACAAACCACACTCTATCCTTTGCCATATTAACGAAAAATATATTAATGTATTACATGTTCTATTGACGTCTCCATTTAAATTACTAAGTATATACCGATATATACAGTATATATATATATATATATATATATATATATATATATATATATATATATATATATATATATATATACGGTATATATTATATATGTATTTATATATATATATATAATATATATATATATATAATATATATAATTATATATATATATACAATATAAACGGTATATATATATATAATTATATATACAGTATATTCAGATAGCGACATAGAGTGCCTCCAAAAGGATCTAGATATCTTACACGAATGGTCAGTAAATTGGCAGATGAATTTTAACATTGACAAATGCAAGGTATTAAAGATAGGGAAGACGAATGGTAATGCAAAATATAAACTAGCTAATGCGGAATTAGAAAACTCAGACTGCGAGCAGGATTTGGGTGTGTTTGTTAGCAACGATTTGAAGCCTAGAAAACTGAATAATCGTTCGTAACAAGGCAAACAGAATTCTAGGGTTTATCTCAAGGAGTGTGAGTAACAGAACTACCGATGTTATCTTGAAACTTTACTTGTCATTAGGGAGACCTCATATGGATTATGCTGTCTAATTTTGGTGTCCTTATTACAGACTGGACATGGATTCGTTGGATTCGTACAGCGAAGAATGACACAAAATTATTCATAATATTAGAAATCTACCATATGAAGAAAGGTTGAAAAACTTAGGCTTACATTCGTTAGAAAGACGCAGAGTTAGAAGGGATATGATAGAAGTGTTCAAGTGGGTTAGTGGGATAAATAAAGGAGACATGAACAATTTACTGAAGCTCAGCGATAGCGAAAGAACTCGAACAAATGGTTTCAAATTAGATAAATTTAGTTTCAGAAAAGATATAGGCAAATATGGGTTTGGTAAGAGAGGTGTAGATGGGTGGAATAGGCTACCAAGTGATATAGTGGGATCAAGAACGGTAGGGAGCTTTAAGATAAAATTAGATAGGCATATGGACGAGATGGGATGGGTGTGAGGGGGATCTGCCGGGTGTGGGCCAATCGGCGCTCAGCAGACCCCCAAAATCTTGTGTTAATCTCTGACCGTTTTGGTGGGGTCAGTACTCAAGGTATTAATGAGTTGGGCCTATAATTGGGCCTTGTAATTGGGGTTGGGTGTGACAGAGATCTGCCTTGTGTGGGCCGATCGGCTTTTTGCAGATTACCATTTTCTTATGTTCTTATGTTCTTATATATATATATATATATATATAACAGGGGTGCTATGGGCTCTCTGCGAGAGGGCTGGTTATCACACAGAGGCCCACGTCTCTTCAACAAATTCCCACGGCGAGTAAGAGACATGAGGGGCGTCTCTTTAGACAACTTCAAGAGAGCCCTCGATGTTGAACTGCAAAAAGTGCCAGACTAGCCCATCTTCGCAAGGGAGCGTGCTGTCTCTTCAAACAGTCTGCTGCACCAAAACACAACCCACAACGAGGGGCGACGCGTTCCTCGGTGCTGCTAGGAGAGTAGCGAACACAACCTTAGGTGACCTTAGGTGAGGTGTAGGTATATATATATATATATATATATATATATATATATATATATATATATATATATATCCTTCTTCAGTATCGGATAAGTACAAGACACCTCTCCTGTATGCAACACATATTTATCCATGTTTTCCTCCCCTTTCCATATACATGTCTTTTTCTCTTCACAGGTTCCAATAGTCTGCATTTTGTATATACTGTATATGCATAACCTTAAGCCTTTAGAATTATTATCCTTTGTATATGTAACTTCACTTATGTTATGTTTGCTCTCAGTTGTAATATATAAATAAAACCTCATATACCGTGACCGTGACCTCTGTTCTAGTCTTTAGTCTCTCAGTTTAAATAACACACATTGCACCCTTAAAAGGTTATTCTACATACTGTAAGTTCCCTGAAAAAAATCGCCAGGTATGTACCCTTTTAGTAACTTAAAAGTATTGGTTGATGTCAGACTGGTTGATATGATATTGGTTGAAATTATATAGTGGTTGAGTTGCCGATCACCTAAGCAAATATAGGCAACAGAATTAACACGAATGTGTACACAATACAGTAGTGTATATAGGGTATGAAAGAGCTATATAAGATCATTGGGTATATGGATAGTGGTTTAACTTCCTACCTAGTATAAAGTGAGTTTATTGCAACCAGTATGGGGTATATTATTATGGACACTTTAAATACTATTTTCATAACCATAACTTTTAACAGTGTAGCTACATATCTTAAGAGTGTCAAAATGAATGTATATTGATGATTTATATTTAACTGGTGGCAATTATATAACCATCTCAGCAGGCTTTTCTTCCATATATTCTGGGTAAGATTAAACGATTTTTTGCTAGTTTAGGTAAGATTTGTATCAGTTAATCTTTTAACTTCCATTCTTCTAAAACCTATTAACATGGTTTATTGATACATTCTAAAAAATAAATGATGGATATGAATAGGGTATATAAAGTGCCCATAATATTATACCCATTTAAAGGTTTATTAATAAACCCATATACTATTATGAGGATAGAAAGGTAAATCACCATCAATATACCCAATTACATCACATACCGTATACTTGTTTCATACTCCTTTTACACCCATGATTTCATACAGTGTAATATGAAGATTAATGACAAATATCCATTTGACTAATTTGTACAGGGTGCACCACTGACGATTGTATCATCCAGGAGTGTAACAACGGGAACCTGGAGCCTGCAACTATCTTCAGTAACAATGGTTAGTCTTTAGGTTCTCTTCATTGCTTCTAGTATGTAGAGCTTAGTGTTAGAATATCACAGTGTATATATATGTATTAGGGTGCAATGGCGGCAGTACGTGTGGAGAATGAGCAGAGCGAGTTCTTTGACCTGAATGTTGGTTTGAAACAGGGGTGTGTGATATCCCCGTCGTTGTTTACTGTATATATGGATGGAGTCATGAAAGATATACAAGGAAGAGTAGTGGATGTTGGTGAATCGCTGATAAGGGAGGGAAATGAGTGGAAGCTACCTGTACTGCTGTTTGCTGATGATACAGTTTTGATAAACGATAATGAATGGGAGTTGCAGGGTCTGGTAAATGTGTTTGGAACTGTGTGCGAAAAACGGAATCTGAGAGTAAATGCGCGGAAGAGCAAGGTTATGGTCTTCGAAAGGGGTGAAGCCACTGAGTGTGAGGTGAAGTTGAACGGTCAGGCTATGGAGATTGTCAAATCATTTAAGTATCTGGGCAGTGTGTTGAGTAAAGATGGGACTATGGATGAAGAAGTGCAGGAGAGGGTGCAACAGGGGAAGAGGGTTGTAGGAACGCTGAAAGCAGTAACAAGAAATAGGGTGGTCAGTATGGAAGTGAAGAAGTCCTTGCATGACATTGTGGTAATCCCGACACTGACTTACGGAAGCGAAGCATGGACGTTGGAGAAGAGACTCAGACCAAGAGTGAGAGGGGTGGAAATTAGTTACTAGAGAAGTGTGTGCGGAGTTACATGGAGGGATAGACAGACAAATGAGGAAGTAAGAAGGAGGTGTGGTGTGG
Organism: Paralithodes platypus; assembly: GCA_032716605.1. NCBI lineage: Eukaryota > Metazoa > Arthropoda > Malacostraca > Decapoda > Lithodidae > Paralithodes > Paralithodes platypus. Next base: position 20,122,583 of record CM064525.1, read on the forward strand.
AGTTAGATGTGCTGGAAAGTGTGAAAAGGAACACCTTGAAATGGTTCGACCATAGCCGCCATATGGAACATATGGGAAGCAAGAAAATTACTAAGAAGGTGTACGAGAGCGAGGTGGAAGGACAGAGAGGAAGATGTAAACCGAAAGAGAGGTGGAAGGATGGAGTGAGGAAGTACAGTATATGGATGAAGGCGGTGCTTGTTGGGAGGATTGGCGTCGACTGACTGGGGACAGAGATGCATGGGGACGGTTCATTCGTGGCCACCCCTTCAGGGATCACAGCGTCAGGCAATAGATAGATAGATATATAAGTTCACAGGATAACCTTTAAATTTCTCTGTATCTTGTTTCATATTTAAAATACCCGAGATTGAGATAACCACCATACCAAAACAACACAGAAAACGAAGACTAGAAACAGAAGGAGAAACCAAAGAGAAAAGAAAGGACAGCAGAGAACAGGCACTATGCACCAGCACCCGGGAAGCCAGAATTGCCACCATCAACCCCACTCTACCACCCACCCCAGGAAAAATAATCAGCATCACCTTCAACAATGCTGGAGAACAGAGAAAGAAAATATGATACCGCCAAACAACAGAAGAACAACATACACAAATGTCACCTCTTCAGATGCACTGATCTTCCTCGCAGTTGTCTTACCACCAGCGGGGTAACTTCTAGAGGGTCTACCTAATCCCCCTGAACGCCCCCCCCCCCCCCCCCCTGCCCCCCTGAACCTATGACATTCTGACCTCCAAGTACCAGCCCTGGGACATAGCAGCAAATGTCATGACCATCTGGACGAGAACCAGGTAGAATCAGCAATTCAACGGCTCAAACAACTCCTTACATGTAATATTTTTGAGTCTGAGAATTACCCTCCCATTCAAGGAAGTATTTATGCCATGGCTAAATTCTTTAAGGTTTGAGAGTTCTTTTCCCTACTAGTGAACTTTTGTTCTTACATGTCATGGTATAGTAAAAACATTAGGATCTCTTTTAGGCTGCAATTTTGACATTGGAAGTAGCACCGAAGGGCATGCCACAAACTGACTTCCAGTATCAATTCCGCACTCTATAAAACTGTTAAAGAAGTACTTGCCATGGTAAGACAACTCTAATGGTTCGGGCTTTGTGAGATACCGTCTGATAACGGCACTTAGCATACACAAATCCATACTCCCTCTGTCCAACACCATGGTCAAGGACATGTGCTGTAAAAAGGCTTAATAACCGACCCCTGGGTTCTTTGAACACTTTTACAGCGGTCAGAGGCAGATTGAGCGAAATAGTAAGTTCATGATCTTACTTATTCCTCACGTTAGCCCGATACCTTGTTGCTGTGTCATGACACTAGCGACTTTGTATTAAAGACCTTACATCAAGAGTACAGAAACAGAACTTCATCACAGACTAGTATAAAGGTCAGCGTAGACGAGCAGTCATAACGTAAGACATGTCCTAGTTCATGCTCGTGTTCGTCCGATGGTATGCACCCTACGTCATGGCATAAGGAACTACCATTCAAGACCCAAAACCAACTAGTCCATCTATATCCCTACCCCCATTAGCCTAACCACATGGCAGGACCACCTAAGCGGCTCGACGGAACCAGAAGTTAGGACTCAGCAACTCACACTTCATCCACCTGTGCCTGCAGCCTCAGATCGACACAGTGTTAGAATAGGAGGGCCACAGGAGGTATATTGATTCTTAAACAAGTGCGAACCAGGTGTATATCTCTATTGAATACAAGTGAAAGAATAAGAGAGCTAAGTGTATCCCATTGTTCTATCGTGGATCCTCGTCCGTGCTAGGACTATTATATTGTGAATTATTCTATGTATCAGTTTAAGGTGAATTATTTATGTTGTGCATTCAAGTGATTATTAAAAGGAAATTCATGCGTGTACTCAGTATTATATTTACCCTTTACGAATTTTGTGCATGTGTTGTTTGGCTTTAACTTCTCCAGTCAAGTAAGAACCTACCATTGTCCAATAAAAACCCGGTAAAAACCCTGGCATAACATTGGCGGTAGACGGTGTTTCTTGATTCGGGAAGAAAAGTCATTCCGCACAAAAATCGAAAGAAGTAAAGCGTGATATGATATTAGTCATTATGGCGAATAACCGCTCACATTTTCCCATTCCCAAGTATAATGTGGACACCTACGGTCCTACCTGGACATGGCTCAGCCAGTACTTGACTTGGCTTACAACAACGATTGGGAAAAGATCGCTGTGCTATTAACGCACCTGGGATAAGGCGTTTCCCTGTTGGCCGGACAGGTAACCCCAGTGCTTACCTGGGTTCAATTCCGGACAATTGTAATTGATGCCGTGCAGCCATCATTGGGCTCCGTTATAGCCCTAGCAAAAATCAACGAAGTTAGGTATGAAGGGGACATCGACGTCAGCCTAGCAGCCTTAAATCAACATGTAAAATCTGCATACCTGTTCCAAACAACAGAACAACAAAAACAGCAAGTTTTTACCAACCTATTGCGAGTACTCCCCGCATTCGTAAAAGAGCACTTCACCATCCACGACCCTACGGGTTTACAAAAAGACCTCATAACGATCTGCAAACTTCTAGCAGCTCGCCCACAAACATCCACAGTAGGCGCCATTAAAAGATTTCCCACTCATCCACAAGCAAACAAAAGGCAAAGAAATTACTACCACCTATACGGAGCCAGGACCACACAGGATTGCCTTCAACCATATGCCTCAGGTTGCCAACACAACTCTAAACCAACACCACCTCAACCGGACCCCAGTGGGTATATTCTTCTATCCAGCCTGGACGAGGCCCCCAGAGAAGCCCCCAGAATCACCCACCTAGAGACCACCTGCTAGTTACCATCAACCCATTCGACTTCCGGACCTGCAACTCCGCCTGTCCCTTACACTTCATCTGGGACCAGGCAAAGAACAAGAACTCCGCACCCCGAGTTTCAGCTGCAGAAGAAGAGTCCAGAGTATTGGAGGAATAAAATATAGAAGAAAATGTCCCCGAAGATCTAGCACCCATTCACACCACCAAGGAAGAAGAAGAAATCCTAGAGGAAACAGAAGATTCCCTCCAGGGTTTTTAATACCTACTCAGCCCGTTATGGCTTCGGCGGGGGAGTCTGTCATTACCAAACCACCACCTATCTACCATCTTGCAAATATTCAAGGCATCCCAGTTCGGCTCCTCATCGACACAGGTGCAGCAAGATCGTGCTTATTCAACTCTTTGAGCTGCGATCACTAAATGCTGCCATCACCAACTTCATCAGTGCCGGAGACACACCCCTCGTCATTCAAGGCGAGACAAAACCCCTGCACATCACGACGCCCCAAGCAGAAGCCTCCTGGCGACACCCATGACGGCTTCATGGGACTCGACGTACTCCGACTGCTACAAGCACAATTGGACTGCGATAGACGACTCCTCACCTTAAAAAAAAAAAAAAAAAAAAAAAAAAAAAAAAACACCAATGTCCAGCCCACCATTATTTCCCCCAAAAAATATCAGGAGAAATAAACAAGCCAAAAAACAAAACAACAAACGTCAACCAGTCAAACCTATCACGCCCTCCTATCACCCCCTCCAAAGTCATAGAACGCCTTGTGCTACAACTGATTACACACGCTCTACCTCTAGTTCCAACACAACATGGATTCAGACCACTGCACTCCACAAACACTCTTCTTACAGACCCTACACAATGAGCTTTTGACGGCATCAACTCAGCTAGACCACCACACAGATCACTACGTGTCACACTCGACATTAGCAAAGTCTTCGATGCCATCCCCCGCCACAACCTAACAAACAAAATCTATGACACAAACATGCACAGCAACACAAAAAGGTGGCTGGCCAACTTCCTAGCAGGCAGATGTGCATATGTACCTTTTACCGGTCAGTCATCTAGCATTAGAAATGTCCTAAACAGAGTCCCGCACTCTTCAATCTGTACATGCATGATATAAATACACCCAATACACACCAAATAAACATAGCCTCCTACGCAGACGACATAACACTCACATGCACACACCAAGACCTAGACACAGCAACACGTCTCCTTCAATCCAATCTCAACACATTACATGACTGGTGCACTACAAATAGACTAAAATTAGCCCCAGCCAAATCCACCGCAACTCTCCTCACAAGCTGGACAGCAGAACACAAATTCACCCCGCAACTCACCATAAACAACACACCCCTAACACACACACACTCACCCAAATTCATAGGAGTAACATATGATACTCTAATGACATTTAAACAGCATACCACAAACATGAAAAAGAAACTGACACCCTGACTTAACACCCTCAGGTCACTTGCCCACACAAAGGTTGGACACAACAAAGAAACCACCACCACAGTTTACAAACAATAAGTAAGATCAGTGATGGAATATACAAGCCCGGCCTGGGCTTCTAACCTAGCTGAAACACATCATAAGACCTTACAGACTATTCAAAATAAAGCCCAAAAAATCATCACAGGCTGCACAGATACCACACCTACAGATCACCTACATCAAGAAACCAAAGTCCTCAAAGTCAAAGACCATCTGGACATGAGAGGCACTCAATTCCTGGCAGCAGCCTCCACGAACCAACACCACCCACTACACTACATGGCAACACACCCACAGACACCAAGAAATATCAAAACAACACCCAGCACACGGTATCACACACAAATGCTGTCTTCTCTCCCTCCCTGCCCACCCCAAACCAGCTTCCAGAAGCACATCCATACTCATATCTCTCGCCGTTCCATCCAATCACTCATAGACAACACGCAGCTGCAGGCACGACCTCCCGAAATCCATCCTTCTGAATCCTCCCTTCCTCGCGAGGACAGAGTCCACCTGGCCAGTCTGAGATGCGGGCACCATCCAGCTCTTCTGAGCTATCAGAAGAGACTGGATGACTCCGTCGTCGACACCTGCCCGGGATGCAACACAGCACCCCATACCATCAAACACATCATAGAAGACTGCATTTCACACAATCACTTACGCCAACAACACAATCTACACTCCTTGAGAGCTATGTGGGAAAGCCCGACCGTGGCCATGGCCTTCCTTAGGGACTCGGAGCGGTTCGGCCAGGCAGCTTAGGGAACAACAACAACAACAACAACAACCAGTCAAACCACAAATCAACGCCTCCCAAACCAATACCACCACGCCCCCTACTAACACCAGTCCCCCCCCCCCCTAACGCTTACAACACCTCCCACCAACACCACTTCACTAGCGCCACATGACCCCCCCCCCCACCATAATAAGCCCTGCAGTAACAACTCAACGCATTTCCATATCTCCGCAACACCAACAATGGGTGCCATTATGTCCTGTACAACAACAGTCCATGATATTCACCCTTCAGACAAATGCTACCCATTCAGACCGTTGTTGTATACAGCCTGCAATACTTTCCCCTAACCTAAATGCTGCATTAATAGCAAACATATCAGAAGAAACCCTCACCTTGCCCAAAGGCCTCATCATCGGAGACCTAGAAACGTTTGATGACATATTACCAGAACAAATCAGCCACCACATACCACCCATTCTCCCCCGCATTCCCTAAACTCTCACCACATTACAAAAACATCAAATGAACAAACTGTTACAAGAGTTCTCCGACGTTTTCGCCCAATCATCCGCAGAAATAGGGAAGACCAACATGGAGGAACACCTCATCCACACCACCGAACTCCCCATTCGCCAATCCCGCCGGAAAAATCCATTACAATGGCAGGAAGAAGATCATCAAGTTCAAGAAATGCTGGATGCTGGCATTGCCACACCTTCGGTCAGTCCCTGGTCTTCTCCCGTGGTACTAGTGAGAGACGGGTCAACACGATTTTGCGTCGATTACCGACGACTGAATGACGCCACCATAAAAGACGCCACACCCTTTCCCAGAATAGATGACTCTATAGCCTCCCTACATGGCTCTAAATGATTCACCACCCTCGACCTACAAGCCGGATACTGGCAAGTCCCCATCAAACCCAAAGACCAACAGAAAACCGCATTTTCCACCAGCGGAGGGCACCTCTACAAGTTTAATATTCTTCCTTTCGGACTATGCAACGGCCCTGCAACTTTTTCCCGCCTCATGGAGTCCGTACTGAAAAGATTAAAGTGGGAGACCTGCTTAGCGTACCTGGACGACGTAATCGTCTACGGAAAAACCTTGACGAAACACCTACAGCGACTGTGTCAGGTTCTGCAACGCATCCAAGAGGCAGGCCTCAAACTCAAACCTTACAAGTGCTAGGTAGTCAGAACTACAGTGGACTTCTTGGGACACGTCATCTCCACCAAGGGCATCTCCCCCGACCCTCAAAAACTATCTGCAGTTGCAGCCCAAGAATCCCCCACCACTGCAAAAGGCATCAGGTAATTTCTAGGCCTAGCCACATACTATGGACGATCCGTGAAAAACTTTGCAGAAATCGCTAGACCACTCCAAGAGTTAACCAGGAAAGACACAGAGTTTCAATGGACTCCAGAACGAGACAATGCATTTAACTCCCTAAAAATACATCTCGTTAACGCCGCCACAGTCGCATTCCCGGACTACCGCCAACCTTTGTACACAGACGTCTCGCTATATGCCATAGGCACCTTTCTTGCTCAAGTGCAAGATGGTCGCAAGCACATCATCGCCTGTGCCAGCTCCACCCTTAACAACGCACAGCAAAACTACGCAGCCACCAAACGGGAATGTTTAGGAGTTATCTGGGCCCTCCACAACTTCCGGTCATTTCTCCTAAGCACCAAAGTGGATATAATAACCGACCACCAATCCCTACAATGGCTACGGCGCTCCGAAACTAACTGTGCCTTATTAGTTCGGTGGCGAGAAACACCCGAAGAGTTGATTTTGAAATCTATTACTGACCAGGGAAGCTACATACAAATGCAGACGCTCTCTCTCGCCTTCCAGTTCCTCACCTGCAACCACCCACTCTCGCAGCCCTGGCAACCTTAACTCCGACAAACAATCGATCCACGCCACCCCACGGCGAAAACACTCCATTTCTGCAAGCTTGGCTAACAAAGATCAAACCCAAATGGGTACCTAAAGACGTTTTTTACCAGCTTCATCGAGTAGGCGATCAACTCTATACCGAGTTTGGCCACAATCGACCCCTGCACTGCCTAAGACCTGCTCATTATCATCCACGAAGGAAACGGCATCCATTTAGGACAAAAGAAAATGCAACAAGTATTCCAACAAGTTTATTGGACCGCAAACTCATCCACCATCATAAAAAGAGTCAACGAATCATGCAAACCCTGTGCCATGGGAAAAGACCAAGGAAAGACTCCAGGACCCGCAGGAAAAATAGCAGCAAACAGACCCTGGCAAACCTTATCCCTAGATGTCATGGGTCCATTTCCACCAAAGGAACAGTAAACGATTCATCGTAACTTTTGTAGATAATTATATACTCCCGTTTCTAAGTAGCTTGCCCCATCAAAGCCCACAACGCCCTAACGGAGGAGGGGGCCCGACCCCGAAAGGGGTTGAAATAGGGGAGCTATCCCCCCGCCAAAGGCGGCTTTCTAGGGCCTTTCCTAGCTGATGCTGAGAGGATTGGGTTCTAGTCATGTGGTGATGGGCTGGTCTATCAGAGTGAGAACTGAGTGATCTCTGCCATACCCATAGCTTACTCTGACTGTTCCTTTAACTTATATATTTTCTAGATCTCAAGTGACGGCGTCTTTTCCGTGGATTGACAACTCCCAATCTACCAAGATTGGAAGCCAAAGCGTCACATTTTTCCCTTGCCCCTCAACTTTCTCTTCATAATTGCTGAGGGGCACAGGGCCCTGGGTGGGGCTTTGGTTTCCCAGGCATTTCTGCACCCTTCTCAGCTCCCCGCCATGGAGTGGCTTCGGTCACCCAGGCTTTATTGTGGTCGGCAGGGAGGGTTCTGTGGGGGCGCTCGGTTATGGCCTTGGAATTGCTCGGGGCCTTGGGGCTGTTCGGCCAGGCAGCTTGGGGAACAACAACAACAACAACAACGCCCTAACGGTTGCAGAAGTCCTAGCCACCGATGTATTCGCAAACTTCAGTTTACCTGTCACCATACTATCCGACAATGCCCCAGAATTCTCAGGACAAGTATGGGAGAAGTTCACGAAAATATGCGTCCTAAAGATAGCCCATTCCTCACCCTACTGACGCTCAAGGCAACGCCATATGTGAAGGAAGTCACAAAACAATCAATAATCAACTTCGCACTCGTCTAATTGCCCTGCATGCAAACTCAAGACTGGCCCTACCAAATAAAGATGATACAATGGGGTATCAACTCATGCCCCCGGGAAGACAGAGTTACCCCCCACGAACATCTCTATGGTGTCGCCCCAGTACTGCTACCCTTCCACCATCTCGCCCAGACACCCACCTCAACAATCACCGTCGACACCCTTCAGCACCAACGCAACACCCTACACACTGCGCAGGTCTGTCAAGACGTAAACCGCGACGCCACACCTCCTCAAAATCCTTACACAATAGCAGACAAGGTAATGGTTGCGAAATTACCAATAGTAAACAAACTCGGTCCACGTTATATAGGACCCTACAAAGTGTTGCAAGTTCCAAGCCCTTACCAAATCATCGTAAATTATCACAGAGAGACTAGGATATACCGTAATCGATTTGTAAGAATTTACTGTCCTTTGAGTATCAGCAAAGTATCAGAGAGGATCAGCAAAATGACACTCCTACCTCCGGCAACCAACACCGGCCACACCCGCATTGCAACAAATGCCGCCCAAGTTGCAAGACAACACCAGCCAGCCACCCCATCTCACCACCCCACCTCAGCACACACAAACACTGCCACTATGCTTGTCATCCCCCCCCCCCCCTCTCCTCACCACACCCTTCTTAAACCCTTACCACACCAAGCATCTCTACCCCCCCTCACCCCACACCTGACTCTGCCCCCTGCGGCTTCCTACTCAATATCACACCCATAAAACCCTCTTCACAACGTCTTCCCATAAACTCCAACCCACTATGCCAAACCCCCCAAAACGCCCCACCCTCAACCTCCTCACCACCTTCCCCCAAACGCAAACAATCTTCATCCTCATCCCCATCTCCCCCTAAATCAACCCCAATCACTCACACATCACCAAACTCATCGCCCACCTCCTCACCAACTTCATCCTCAGACCATCATCACCCTACCCCAACCTCACACCCTACCCTATCCCAACCTCTCCGACCTCAAACCCCTTACCCAAGCCAACCTCAAAATCTCCCTCACCCTCAGCCTTCAACCTCACGATTACCCCAACCTCAACACCTCTCTAACCTTCAACCTCCCGACTACCTAAACCAATCCCAACCTCACCCCAACAAACAACTCCTTGTCGTGTCGCACCCCCAACCTCCTACCTTACCCCTCAACCATTCCCCCTTCCTCGACCCCCCACCCCCCAAAGTCATCCATCTCACAACCCTTACTCCTACAACCTCACCCTACCAACACCCCCAACCCCCGTCAAAACTCCCCCTCTTCTTCAGCATCCTCTGACATCCCCTACCCCACCACCCCAGCAAAATTTCTACACAAGATCAGGTCGTCTATCCCAAGTCCCATCCCGTTTCTCACCCATCTCCATCCACAACCCTCAACAATCACCTACACCACACAATCCACATTACTTAAACAAACCACGAACAACACATACACTCACAACATTGCAATTATCATGCGCAACTAACACAACCACAACCTCCAGCCAACACTTTTCTTCACACCGACCTTACTCGGGTAGTTTTGGGTCCGCACAGATTAAAAACAACCCTCAGGTCATCACTTGCTCTGTCACCTAAGCACGAGCAACATCTACTACCAGACACCCTCACCAAGTGCCCACCGCCAAGAACATCACAATGCCCTACATTGACAAGGTAAAATTGAGCAAGGATCAGAACAACTTCCACAAAATCCGCTACGTTGACGAGGCACAGATGGCAGCCATAATCTGCGAGAAACCATCGTTTCTCTCCATATTCACCGACCCCTCGAAACAGACAGACCAAAGATCCCGCAAATGGTGGGAATACCTCTCTACCCTCAGCACTTTCACCCGCCATGGAGACATATTTTGTTTCCAACTTGATTAATGGGGCCGTGTCTATCACACCCGTGATGGATATAAAATACCCGAGATTGAGATAACCACCATACCACAACAACACAGAACACGAAGACAAGAAACAGAAGGAGAAACCAAAGAGAAAAGAAAGGACAGCAGAGAACAGGCAACATTGAAGAAAACGGAAAGTAAGCATGAGAAAACCAACACACCAAGAAAAGATACAAGAATCCAAAAACCACCACACCCTGGACAAACACAGGAGAAAAGGAAAACAAGAAAGGGAAGCAACAGCAAGAGAAAGAAAACTCGCACCAACACAGGAACAAATCACCAATACCACTACCCAGAATGAACAATAAGACAAAGGAAAACAAGAACAACATAGCCACTCCAAATCAAAATTAGTCCATTTACGCACCAGCAGAAGCCATTCTGGAAGCCAGAATTGCCACCATCAACCCCACTCTACCACCCACCCCAGGAAAAATAATCAACATCACCTTCAACAATGCTGGAGAACAGAGAAAGAAAATACGATACTGCCAAACAACAGAAGAACAACATACACAAATATCACCTCTTCAGATGCACTGATCTTCCACGCAGTTGTCTTACCACCAGCGGGGTAACTTCTAGAGGGTCTACCTAATCCCCCTGAATGCTCCCCCCTGAACCTATGACATTCTGACCTCCAAGTACCAGCCCTGGGACATAGCAGCAAACGTCATGACCATCTCGACGAGAACCAGGTAGAGTCAGCAATTCAACGACTCAAAAAACTCCTTACATGTAATATTTTTGAGTCTGAGAATTACCCTCCCATTCAAGGAAGTATTTATGCCATGGCTAAATTCTTTAAGGTCTGAGAGTTCTTTTCCCTACTAGTAAACTTTTGTTCTTACATGTCATGGTATAGTAAAAACATTAGGATCTCTTTTAGGCTGCAATTTTGACATTGGAAATAGCACCGAAGGGCATGCCACAAACTGACTTCCAGTATCAATACTGCACTCTATAAAACTGTTAAAGAAGTACTTGCCATGGTAAGACAACTCTAATGGTTCGGGCTTTGTGAGATACCGTCTGAATAACGGCACTTAGCATACAAAAGTCCATACTGCATCTGTCCAACACCATGGTCAAGGACATATGCTGTAAAAAGGCTTAATAACCGACCCCTGGGTTCTTTGAACACTCTTACAGCGGTCAGAGACAGATTGAGCGAAATAGTAAGTTCATGATCTTACTTATTCCTCACGTTAGCCCGATACCTCGTTGCTCTGTCATGACATTAGCGACTTTGTATTAATGACCTTACATCAAGAGTACCGAAACAGAACTTCATCATCGACTAGTATAAAGGTCAGGATAGATGAGCAGTCATAACTTAAGACATATCCTAGTTCATGCTCGCATTCTTCTGATGGTATACACCCTATGTCGTGGCGTAAGGAGCTACCATTTAAGACCCAAAACTAACTAGTCCATCTGTATCCCTACCCCCATGAACCACACGGCAGGACCACCTAAGCGGCTCGACGGAACCAGGAGAAAGGACTCAGCAACTCACACTTCATCCACCTGTGCCTGCAGCTTCAGATCTAAACAGTGTTAGAATAAGAGTGCCACAGGAGGTATATTGATTCTTAAACAAGTGCAAACCAGGTGTATCTCCCTAATTAATACAAGTGAAAGAATAAGAGAGCTTAGTGTATCCCATAGTTCTATCGTGGATCCTTGTCCGTGCTAGGACTATTATATTGTGAATTATTCTATGTATCAGTGTAAGGTGAATTATTTATGTTGTGCATTCAAGTGATTATTAAAAGGAGATTCATGTGTGTAGTCAGTATTATATTTACCCTTTACAACTTTTGTGCATGTGTTGTTTGGCTTTAACTTCTCCAGTCCCTGAAACAGGGACATTATGCCGGCCCAACTTCATAACAACTGTGTGGATTATAGAGGTATCATTGTCCTTGAACACAATATCAAGCACTGGCTTGACTACTTCAAAATAAGTAACAATGTTGTGATCTTCTTGCTTAAAAGGAATAATTTCAAGCAACTTTTCCGCCATGATGTTCGTGTTATAGGTTATATTGAGTGATTTTATAAACAAAAGCTGTTATTCCGAGTTGAGACACCGCTGCCGCCAGTGTTATGCCACGTTGTAATTAAACGTGATTTATCTGATTGCGTTTTCCACCTTAGGAAATAGCGTCAATCAATAATAATAATAATAATAATAATAATAATAATAATAATAATAATAATAATATTTATTCAGTTAGCAATTTACAGAGTTGGTACCACATAGTATGTTACAAATATGACATGTACCAGCTTTGCATAATTCCAACTAAGGATAGCCCAATAAGGCCGTTAGGCGTATTTCCATTGGGGTCCTTGTGGGATTAGGTTAGCTGGGGAAAAGGGGAGGATAAAAGAAATAGATACTTTAGAGAAAGTATTTCTAGTTTTTTTTTTTAAGATACCTTACATCCTATGGTAAATATCAGTAATCCGTATTCAGTAATCATTTCAGTTTGGTTTGCCTATCTCTTATGTCGTATTTAGTAGTAGACATAAGCTTGGTGCTCCCTTCTCGCAGCTGTCCGGTTCAGGTGTTCCTTCAGGCTAGTCTGAAGGAATACAGTGTTCTCTTTTCACGGACTGACTGGGGTAGGTCGTTCCAGTCTTTGATGGCAGTGAAGAAGAATGTTTGCTTACCCTGTCCTTGGATTCTCGGGACCTTAAAATTAAACATCCTGTTTCTTGTATTATGTCCACTCCTCTCATTTGCTTTAACAAAATCACTCTTAAGATACTCCGGAGCTCTGTCATAGAAAATGTTGAAGGCATTAGTTAGCCTGATTTGTTTGGCCCTGTCAGAGACATTGAGCATACCTAGTGACTGAAGTTGAACCTGGCCAATATGTGATCTGGGTCCTAGGTTCAGCATGAACCTAACCATTTTATTTTGAGTGACCTGCAGTTTGTGCTGTGCTGATTTAGATGATGCAGAGTACCAGGATGACACAGAATAGTCAAAATGACATTGAACAAGCGCTTGGCAAAGGGTCTTATTGGTCGCCGCTGGCAAGCATCCCACCTGTCTATACAGGTATTTTATACGTGCTCTACACTTACACAGGATAGATTCCAAAACTGTTTCACCTAACAAACTCGAGTCCAGTTTTAGTCCGAGATATTTAACTTGTGACACTGTTGTTATAGGAATATCATTACAGTTGACCGAGAAGCCCCCAATGTCTTTCAGTTTGCGTTTTGTCCCACATAAGATGGCTTCCATCTTGCCCAGGTGAAGAGATAGTCTATTGTCCACTAGCCATTCACTACATGATTCTAGTTCTTTGGAAAGTGAAGCGGCAATACTTATTGGGTCTTTTCCTGAAACCAGAAGCACTCTGTCATCAGGATACAGTAATAATTTACACGAGACGCTCAGTTCCATGTTGTTCACATAACAGAGAAAGAGTAAGGGACCAAGGATGCTTCCCTGCGGGACCCCACAGTTAATTGGCATAGGATCAGATATATTATCATCAATTTTGACTCTTTGTGTTCTACCACTAAGTTAAGATTTAAACCAGTTCACAGACCCAATGCCCATTGCTTGTAGTTTATTACATAGGATATCATGGTCTACTGTGTCAAACGCTTTTTGTAGATCAAGAAGAACCATACCGGTGTAGTTACCTTTAGACATTTCTTTACGAATGTGATCTGTTAAGTGGATGAGACAGGAGTCAGTCGAGTACATGCATCTGAAACCTGATTGAAACTTATAAAGTAGATAATATTCTTTGAGGTTGTGTTCAATTTGGGTCTATACCGCTCTTTCAAGGATATTAGATACAATACATAATATGCTAACTGGTCTGCAGTTGCCAACTTCTAGTTTATTTCCTTTCTTGAATAGAGGGGTTACAATAGCTTCATTCAGTTCAGCAGGTACAGTGTTGGTGTTAATTGACAGGTTGATGATATGGGTTAGGGGACCTGCTATACCAATACCTCCATCTCGTAGAAATTTGGCAGATATTTTGTCTGGTCCTGTGCTTTTATGTACATTTAGGTTAGAGAGCTCGTCAAAAGTGTATTTTGGTGTAACATTTTGCAATCCAAATGTGATCGGGTGTATGCCTTTATCTCTGTAGAAATTTCGGAAGGTGGCCGTTGTTGTCGTGTATTTATTGATAGGTTGCGTTAGGTTCTGTGCAAGTGTGTTTGCTATGGAGGTGAAGAATGTGTTGAAGTAGGTTGAAATCTGTCGTTTATCGTGGCAAACCTGATCATTAATGTTAATATTAGTGTTAGACGAATCCCTTGCCTTGTTGCTGTAGCCTGTTGTTTTTAGGTGCCTACATAGTTTCTTTGGGTTATTCTGATATTCCTCTGCCTTATTGTGGAAATAATTATTTTTCGTTGATTTGATTTTTCTACTTAGTTTATTCCTGGCCCTGTTGAACTCATGTTTCAGACCTTGATCCTGTCTATGTTTCACTAGCCTTTTTAACAGATTGTCTCTGTGTTCCAGATGGTGTAGTATGTCATTGTTGATCCATGGGTCTGACCTTGCTTTAATTTGTATGTCTTTCAGAGGAGCTATTTCGTCTAGGATGTTTGTGATGATGGTTCTGAAGCCAACCCATGCGTCATTAACGTTTGTACTTCCAAACACTGGAGACCAGTCTGTATTCCATAAAATGTCCAGAAATGTTTCTTTGTTGTAGTTTCTGAGTGACCTTGTTTTAAGGGGAGGTCTCCACTGGAGGAATTGTTTTCTTGACCCCTTTCTCCCTCATGTTTAGCCCCATTGCTTTTGATATTATAAAACGTTTTCCCCATTAGTTTAGCGATTTTAAGAACTTTCACCCCATATTAAGACCTTTCGTGCAATTCAGGTGTCTATTTTATCCTGGCGAGCGATAGCGATCCTGTAATTTAAGAGCAACCGGCCTTTGGCCGGGAAATTTTTCTACCGAAAAATGTACAAATTTATCTTGAAAGGGACTGGAGGGGGTGTAATTTTAAGCTTGATGGAGGTCTAGGGAACAAACTAAATACCTCCCCTTAATAACTTTGTGATTCTCTAGGGTAATTTTTGTGGTTTTCCGTGTGCAATATGTGACGAAGTGATCACTTTTCCCAGTCTGTATAACCCCTGATTGGGATATTTTGTCCTCTCTGTTACAGTTTATGTGGTCTAATATTGTGGCAGTGTTCTCAGAGATACGTGTGGGGGTTGTGATGAGTTGTTTGTGATTGTGCATTGTCAGTATGTGCCTATATTCTCGTACAAGCCTATTATTTCGTTGTTTGTTACACAGGTTAAAATCCCCTAGTATAATGGATTCATTCCGAGGGTCTAGCGACGACAAAGTTCGTTCAAATTTGGTCAAGAATTGTGTGGTGTCTGGTGGCCTATAGCACACCCCAATTGTGATGGGTCTTGTCCTCGGCAGGTGTAGGTCGATCCACAGAGCTTCGTGATTTTCTACATGGAGGTCGGTCCTAGTTGAGTGTGTGAGGTTGTTTTTTACATACAGACATACTCCTCCCCCTTGCCTATTGCGATCATTCCTAACCATGTTGAAACCTTGAATGTTTATTTCACCGTCGCTTATACTTGAATCCAGCCAGATTTCTGTGATTGCAATTATTGAAGCTTTGGCCTTATTAGCTAACAAGTTTATTTCTGACAATTTATGGTACATTGATCTGGCGTTAATGTGGATAAGATGGAGCCCTTTGTTGGTGAACACTCTGTATTCATCTTTGATTTTGAATGTGTCCTGGCTGGATTCTGAGTTGTTAATACTTGGTTCATTTACATTAATATTCGGTAATGAATGCAAGGCACACATGTTGCATAGGAATTCCCGTTCTTCACTGTTGGTCTTCTTAGAGATGCACTTCATGTGAGCTACAGTTTTACACTTAACACAGTTTAGGATCCTTTGTTTTCTTGTTATGAGTGATTCACATATTTCACAAATGATTTTAGGACCTTTAATAGCTACTTCCCTACATTTATCGCATTCCACTTCTTTTCTGCTAGTAACGTAAGTACATCGATCGTGTACTGTTTCATTACAACTATTACATTGTGAAGTTGTACTCCTTTTGTTGAATCCAATATCGCACACTATACATATTTTCCTGTTACTGTTCATCGTACGTCTGGCGGTGTGGTGATCAGCTGAGCGCCGTGAGCGGCTGTTACTGGTGTGTGAGCGCGTGAGATGGGGACAGATTGTGGCTCCCCCTTGCCCCCCTCCCACCCCTACCTGTATTTGTTGTTTGATGTTGTCCTTGTTCTTAGCCGTTGTTGCTGCTTTATTGTTGATGTTGTTGCGACTGATCCCTTCTTTTTTAGCTGTTCTGGTTGCATGTTGAGCTACCTGGGTCACCGATAGTGTTGGGTTGTGTTGTAGTAGGTTTGGTTGATTTGTTGTGAAGCGGCGTCGTGTTGTGGGGGGTGGGTGGTTTCTCTTGATTTTCTTGTTCGTTGCTGTTACTTCATTGTCGATGTGTTTGCTAGAGCTTCCTGCTTTTTTGGGTGTTCTGGTTGCATGTTGCGTTACTTGGGTCACCGATATCTGTGGTAGTGATGATACAGTTGAGGGTAATGTTGAGTAGGTAGAGTGTTGGCACTGTGCTGGCGGTTGCCTTGCGGTCTTGGTTGGGAGTTGAAGCGTGACGGGAGATTGGGGTGCCTGCTTGCGCAGTTTGTTATAACAAATTTTACTGCTAGGGACTGTTGAAATGTCGGTGTCTGCCTTACTTGTTTGGTGGTGAGGTTTCTTCAACGTTGAACTAGGGCCGGGGTTGGTCTCTACATCTCCGCAGCTAATTAGAGTGTAGCACAATAGGTGTTGTAGGAGGTTGTGCCAGAGTACTTGCCAAGCCGCGGCGTCTTCCCGATATATGAAATAGACCAGGCAGGAATGGTGACAGAAATTTCACTTGTGTGTGATTTCTGTGTGACGAGGTCCCTCAATACTTGTTTAGTGTTGACCTGGTACACTACCGGTCCCCTCTGCACCTGTATATCAGCACAGCCCCTCTGGATGTTGAGAAGGATGATACATAGAGAGAGGGCTACGCCCGCACCCTTGATCCCTCCCGCCATCTTACACAACTCTTACAACAACTTACAACAACAACTCTCTCGACTGGGAGACAACTAACTTTGGTTTTTATAATCTCACTACAATAATAATCAATGGACACAAAATACGCAGTCAAGGTTCACAAGTTTTATTTTCTTATTAGCTAGGGTACATTCTCAAGATGTTTAACGGCATAAATATAGATATCTAACCTCTAAATAATCATAAGGTTAAAAATCTGACATATAATAAGTAATAATAATATTATATGATCACAAGAATAATAATGATACTAAATGAACATATAAATAATCAGAATGTTACTAATAGAACATATAAATAATAATACACATAGAGGTTAAGTCTCAAATACAATAAATAGTGTCCTGATGGAAAGGTGCGAAACTCGAGGTAATGTTCCGCCTAGAATAAACATTAGTCACTGCGATAGCATACACGCGACACTGAAGGTATGTAAAATAAGACACTATTTGATTCTCAAATAAACAATAATTTAATTTAACTTTAACAGGAGATTAATCTCAAATAACTCAATGAGTAATAATTATGAATATAAATTCATGAATAGGTTAAATGTGGATAATAGTCATGTATGCGTGACTAAGATTTCTAATCGAACAATAAGTTAATGCGACTTGAATAATAAAGAGTTAAAGTAACTCAAATAATACACAACATGAATTAGACTTAAAATATCGTGATAACAATAATAGTCAAAATACGAGACTGATTGAGAAAACACACTGTGAACAACTTATCTATGACTTACATACCCAAATGATGATAGAGCATAAAACAAGATCTGATTAAGTGTTCACTGGTTTTGACGTGTAAATGTGCGTGTATTTAATCCCGGACGAACATATGTATATCTGCTATATACTCCAATTTAACGAACTATTATTTAGTTGGAGCCTACAGTATATCCGAAGAAGTATATATATATTTATCCCACAAATAGAAGTGTGTAATGTTCTCTTTATATCGAGCAACAGGTAACTAGGAATAGTAAAGAATGGACAAATTACGTTAACAGTGAACCTTAGCATATCAAGTTAACCCTAGTTAGAATCATCGTTACCATTACGAAACAAGAGAATAAGCCTGGTAGAGAGTCTGGCGAACGTGTGGTCACTGGGATAGCTGTCCCCCTGTTGGTCACAGAGGCTTGAAGGGTTTCACATACTCCAGGTAGATCCAGTTCTTTCTCTCTTTCTTCCCTGGTCACTTCTCTGTACTTGTTTGTTTTTAACTGAACTATAAAAGCAAAGTTAGAACAACGGAAGGTAATTCTTTACTTAGCAAGGTTACTCTAGCCCTTCTATTGAAAAGACCTGCACTCCAAATGTATTGCCCTGATTCCCTTATTCACTAGGGAGCCCGGTTTTGCTTGCCTTTCTTTTGGCTCGGGCAGGTAGTAACCCTTTTTGTTTTGGGGTCAAGGAGCTTGTCTCTCGGGGTAGTAGGGGCATGTTAGAAAGTACTTTTTTATTTATGTGGAAGCGGGAGGTTGCATTAAAAAATATGGGGAGGATGTTTCTTAGTTGAGGAGGACATTCTGCATTTATTGGCAAGGAGGTAGTCCTCAGGCATGGCCTGTTGTGAAATAAAATAGGGAATTACTGTTTGGGGACTGGGTAGGTAATTTGGATGTTCTATGGTGATAGGTAGATAGGAAGGTCAACAAGGGAAATTGGCTTGTTGTCTAGCATGGTTAATTTGGTTTGCCATATGATTACAAGACTCAATGGGGAGGTATTGAGGGGGTTGGTGAGGAGCTTGCTTAAAGAGTTCCTCACCGTAATCAAGCACTGGGGGTTTTAGGGTTTTCTGGGGGTACTAATATAATTTGATGGTTTTAGGGTTTTAGTTGAGTGGGCCCTGTATTCCTGGGGGGTACTAGTGTAACTTTATATATTTTTCTCCCCTGGCACCTCATATATATATATATATATATATATATATATATAAATATATATATAATACAGTATATATATATATATATATATATATATATATATATATATATATAATATATATATATATATATATATATATATATATATATATATATATATATTATACAGTATATATATATATATATATTATATATATATATATATATATATATATATATATATATATATATATTGTTACGTATCTTGATCCTCAAGTGGTTAACTTGATGAATCTAGATAGCACAGAGATATATATTAAGGTATCAGTCAGCTGAAGGCAAACCAAAGTAAAATCTAATAAAATAATTTCCTGTTGTTGCTTCCTTTCCTTTTGGATCTTAGGACTTAGTATCCTTTATTGACGGATACTCTTTAATTATGAAAAATACTGAAACTAATTAAAGTCATGTAGTATTTATAAAGATTTATTATTTAACCGAAGCTTAGTAGGCTATGGTTATGAACCGAATAAGTTATAGCTAAAGAAGGACTATTAATTTTATAAAAAGTCTTGAAAGATAAATATTAAAGTAAGAATATTTCTGTCTCTTACCCTTTTTGAACTGAATAGAGTTTTCTTATGTCCTTTTATTTATATTTAATGTAATTATTCTTGGTTCTTGTCTTAAGTTAATAGTATTATATTATTATTATCATCAGGATTAATATCAAAGTCACATAAAAAGTTAGATATATATTTAATAATTAGTTAAAGTTATTTCTTAACCACGTAACATTGAGGTTTGATTATGAGTAAATAAAGTTACAGGATCGTTTCATAGATTCGATTCAGGTCTCACTCAAATAATATGAAAAGCAAAATATAATATTTTGAAGCAAAAGAATTTTCTTCAGCTTAGAAAATCACTAGAAGTAATATTAACACAGCCATGTTAGTCTAAGGCGATATTACTAATAAGAGACAATAGCATCACCGTACTAAGCACCATTAAGCACTGTAAGCTTAATTCAAAGAAAATGAAAGAACTCGTAAGTATTAATATAAAACAATAGTATTACTTTCATCATAACCCAATTACTTAAAGAGTTGCTTTAGTCCACAAGTTAGTCAACTAAAATAGTTAAGTACATAATAATAGCGTTAACGTTAATTCCCAATCAAATAGTTAAGTACATAAATAGTAGCGTTAACGTTAATTCGCAATCAAATAGTTAAACACATAATAGTAGCGTTCACGTTAATTCCCAATTAAATCGTTAAACACATAATAGTAGTGTTCACGTTAATTCCCAATTAAATAGTTAAACACATTACACACATTAAACACATCACGTTAATTCCCAATCACATATCTCACTAACCAACATAACGTAAGTGTTTACACCGAACACACTTAACACACATTTATATAATCGGACTGACAGTCACAATCCCATTATAATACTTCACCCCGTCTTCCTCCAGCTGCAAGTTCACCTTCCCCAACTCCAAATGAGACTGATTTGAATGCCCACAACTCGGGTCTTATATACCAAACAATGATGGTGTAGGAACGAATCAGGAGGCGAGTGATGGTGCGCGCTCCAATCATAGCTCCTCGAATCACATAACAGGTGTGTCGTCCACTCACAGCTCCTGGCGTCGATCATACGTCATAGCATCGGTCATCGAGGTATGGGGCGAGCTGGTATGGGGCGAGATGGTTTGCCCACTCGCTCGTTCGCTCGCTAGTCTGCTTCACCACTTGGGTAGTTTGGCTCCTTGAACTCTAATTCTAACTCTTAAATTAACATACAGGGCTCCGTATGTCAGACCTCCCCCCTAGAAAAGAGTTTAAGGAGTATAGTACATAATATTAAACATAATACATAAATAGATTCACCACCAGATTGGCAACAGCAAGATTATAAATGAGGATATAAGAAGGATATCACCCAAAGTAGGCAACGTCTCCAGGTACCACATCAGAACATAGCCGGAACGTAGCTGGAGCGTTATTCGAACTGCAAGGCATCTCACAGCTGAAGGCTTAAAAGCGCACTACAAAAGCATGATATTTACCTCGCTACAAGGGAGAGCTAATTGCCAAAATCCTCTCATTAAATTATACTTACTGCTGCATGAGGCCAACCTGGTAAATGCAATCTTTGATCCGTGGCAGTGGGTAGGTATCGTTCTTTGTGACAGCATTGACTTGCCTATAGACCCTGCAAAACCTATGGCTCCCATCTGGCTTTGGCACAAGTATGACCGGACTACTCCACTGGCTTAAGGCCCTTGTGATCAGCTGGTTTGAAAAAATTAAGTCAAGCTCGACCTGCAGTATACTCCTGCATTGTGGCGAGACACGGTAGGGGGATAGTTTAATGGGAGTTGCATCCCCTACGTCGATGTCGTGCACGGCCAAAGAAGTGAGCCCTGGAGTATCACGGAACACATTGGGAGACTGAGATAAAACAGAGATTAGTTGGTTCGCTTGATCAGAGGGAAGATGACATAGTTTAGATGGTAATTCCCTCAAAGCCACTGAATTATACTGAAAGTTGGATAGGCTACATGACAAGTCAAAGTCTGCATGGATACCTTCAGGCTCTGGAACAGTCTGTTGCGGGTCAGTAAGAGAACTGAAGACTTTGTCCGCACCAGGCTGCTCACAGGTCCTGACATTCACTGCCACAGTGGGAGAATCTGGAGGAGAGGAATCAGGGGACCTATGGTAGGGTTTCAACATATTTATATGGAATACTTGCGTGGGCTTTCTCCTGTCTGGGGTAGTTACTAGATAATCGGTAATGCTCACCCTCCGAATGATCTTATATGGGCCCCTGAACTTGGCAGATAAAGGTTGGCCAAAAAGGGGGAGCAGGACCAAAACCTCATCACCGGGCTTAAACTCCCTCTCACGGGCTTTTCTGTCATACCATTTCTTCATGGAGCTTTTAGCCACTGTCAAGTTTTGAGCGGCAAACTCACATGAGGATCTCAGCCGGGTTTTGAAATCTGAAACATACTTGAGGAGGTTTTGGTTCCCCTCCTGGCCAACTAGGCTATCCTGCAATAGTTGCAAAGGACCTCTTACCTGGTGACCGAAAACTAGCTCATTAGGGGAAAAACCCAGGGATTCAGTTGGAACCTCACGAGTAGCACATAAAAGAAAAGGTACCCCCTTATTCCACTCAACTCCGGTCTCTGTACAATACTTACGTAACATTCCCTTTAATGTCTGATGATATCGTTCGAGAACCCCTTGACTCTCTGGGTGGTAGGTGCTAGACTTTACATGCTCGATACCCAACTCCTTCAGGGACTGCTGGAAAATGTTAGAGGTAAAATTAGTTCCTTGATCACTTTGCACCTCATGGGGGAAACCCATTCTGGTGAAAAATTTGAGCAGTTCCTTGATTACAGTTGGAGCAGAGGTAGTCCTTAAGGGTATAGCCTCTGGGTAGCGAGTTGCCATGTCCATGATAGTTAATAAATAAATGTTACCTTGGGAAGTCTTAGGCAATGGGCCTACAATGTCCACTACCACCCGAGTAAAAGGATTCTCGAAAACGGGCAAGGGCACCAGAGGATGTACAGGCACCTTCTGATTGAGTTTTCCTGTCATCTGGCAAGTGACACATGGCATGACACACTCTACAACACTCCACTACATCTGCACGCATTCCTGGCCAGTAAAAGTGGAATCTGATTCTGTCTAGAGTTTTTCTCACACCTAGGTGTCCTGCCAATGGTATACAATGTGCCATTTCCATGATATCTTTACGACAAGGTTTGGGGACTACTACTTGATGGACGTCCCAAGCCCCGTCATCGATTGGTCTGTGTGGCGGTCTCCATCTTCGCCACAATACTCCTCCTTTGAGGTAGAAACATTCACCACCCTCCTTCTCACATTCCTCTTCACTCACGGACCTGGCAGCTAACTCCTTGCATTCACTATCATCTCTCTGTAGCTCTACCAGGCCGCTAGGACAATTTGGAGGGGTTTCATGGTCATCGTTAGGGTCAAGATGAGCCATAAAGGTGTCAGATAAATCCACCTCAGTCACATCATCAGGCACAGTTGGAGCATCATTCACACTCTCATCATCCCTTTCATCAACTCTTACATTCGGTACATTTCTGTCTGAGGGAACTGCTACTTGAGACATTGAACGTTTGTCAGCACACACAGGGAAAACAGTTGGCAACTCCTTGTCGAGCTCACCGGTTAGTGGCTCGTTAACAGGGGAAAGTGACAAAATGGGGTCTGGTCGGACCTTCTCACCTGCTACATCATTCCCCAAAAGGAGCGTTACCCCAGGCACAGGGATATCTTGGGACCTACACAAAGCTATGGTGGCCTCACCCTGTAGTAACTCACATTCAATTTCGCCTTTTACCAAGTATGCATAAAACTGGCCTCCAGCACCTCTCATTACAACTGGTTCGCCAGGTGGGCACTCAGTGTAAGGATTCACCATGAGGGTGCTAGTAGAACCTGTGTCTCTCAGAATGTTTACCTCATGCATGCAACCATTTAATCTCACGTTGCCAGATGAAATAAAGGGACGGTAACTGTCCTGCACTGATGGTGAAATTATTATTGGTTTAACCCTTGGGGGTTGCACCACACATGCTACTACACCCCTGTCTAGATGATTTACGTTAGCTGCTAGGTACTCCTTCTGTCGAGAGTCCTGCATTAAAGGAACTTTTGGTGCTAGGTACTCCTTCTGTCGGGAGTCCTGCATTAAAGGAACATTTGGTGCTAGGTACTCCTTCTGTCGGGAGCCCTGCATTAAAGGCACACATGGAATTTGAGATACGGCGGCAACTGTCTGCCCCGATCTCTCGGTTCTCTCCTTGGCCCAGCACTGATAAGCTAGGTGGCCTCTCTTGCCACAAAAAGTACATACTTTAGGGGATACGGGAAAGTTCCCTCTTTGAGCATTACTATTAGTTTGGGGCCCACCTCTGTTACCATTGCCCTGAGTCGCATTTTTAGTTGGGGGAACAATTCGGTTTTGACTAGCTGGGGAAGACGTTATAGGCTTGTGACTGGGTCGGTCAGATTTGTGATTGGGATACTTAAAATTAGAACTAGAATTATCGTAGGGCTTCTTTCCACGAAATTTGTTGTTGAGCACGTATGTGTCAGCCATGTCAGCAGCGTCGGCAAGACAATCTACCCTTTTCCCCTTTAAATGATAGGATACAGAAGAATCAATTTTCCATAGGAAATTTTCTAACAGGACCAACTCCTTCAGATCGTTGTAGCTTGTGACTTTCTTACTCTTGACCCAATGATTGAAAGTTTTAGTCATGGTCCTGGCAAATACCTTATGGGTTTCTTCTACTTTCTTCTGGTTTTTACGGAAAGATTGCCTGTAAGCCTCAGGCTGCAATTGATAGGTTTTTAAGATAGCTTCTTTGAGATTGTCATAATCCTGCCTAACTTCTGCTACTTCTGACAAATACGTGGCTCGAGCCTGCCCTGTCAAAACAGTTTGTAACATAAAAGGCCATTGATCTCTTGTCCACTTCATACCTCCAGCAACTTCCTCAAACAAAACAAAGAAATCCTGCACATTATCCTCAGTGAAAGGTGGAATGACACTAGTCATAGTCAATCCCAAAGGGGGAGCAATTACGGGAGCATTTGTATTGACATTTAGTTGAGCCGTACGATATTGATATTCACATTGTTCGGTCGTTGCACTGGCATTTATTCTGGCTAGTTCTATACTTAGTCTGGCTTGTTCAGTCTTTATTCTGGCTAGTTCCAGTACTTGATCACCGGTCAAACCAGGCGGCAATTGTTCATCAAGTTGGCTAGGTTTACTAGGGATCCCACCAACTGCTCCGTCTCCCTCCCCGCCTTCTACAGGGAACAGGTGGGTTTTTATGGTCTGAGCCACCTCTACTTTGGACATGTTTGAGACAGTTAATTGGAGATGTGAGGCAAGCACTTTCAGTTCGGATTTTGACAGACAGTCAATATCAGGGGCTGTGGGTTCTGATTCTATGAAAACTCGAGCATCTTCGTTATTAATTAGTTGAGGCATGATTAATATTTGATTGTTAAGTAGTGAAACGTTAATGAAACCGAGTGAAACTGTATGAAACGAATCCTGGCAAGGTCGCCACTCTTCTGTTACGTATCTTGATCCTCAAGTGGTTAACTTGATGAATCTAGATAGCACAGAGATATATATTAAGGTATCAGTCAGCTGAAGGCAAACCAAAGTAAAATCTAATAAAATAATTTCCTGTTGTTGCTTCCTTTCCTTTTGGATCTTAGGACTTAGTATCCTTTATTGACGGATACTCTTTAATTATGAAAAATACTGAAACTAATTAAAGTCATGTAGTATTTATAAAGATTTATTATTTAACCGAAGCTTAGTAGGCTATGGTTATGAACCGAATAAGTTATAGCTAAAGAAGGACTATTAATTTTATAAAAAGTCTTGAAAGATAAATATTAAAGTAAGAATATTTCTGTCTCTTACCCTTTTTGAACTGAATAGAGTTTTCTTATGTCCTTTTATTTATATTTAATGTAATTATTCTTGGTTCTTGTCTTAAGTTAATAGTATTATATTATTATTATCATCAGGATTAATATCAAAGTCACATAAAAAGTTAGATATATATTTAATAATTAGTTAAAGTTATTTCTTAACCACGTAACATTGAGGTTTGATTATGAGTAAATAAAGTTACAGGATCGTTTCATAGATTCGATTCAGGTCTCACTCAAATAATATGAAAAGCAAAATATAATATTTTGAAGCAAAAGAATTTTCTTCAGCTTAGAAAATCACTAGAAGTAATATTAACACAGCCATGTTAGTCTAAGGCGATATTACTAATAAGAGACAATAGCATCACCGTACTAAGCACCATTAAGCACTGTAAGCTTAATTCAAAGAAAATGAAAGAACTCGTAAGTATTAATATAAAACAATAGTATTACTTTCATCATAACCCAATTACTTAAAGAGTTGCTTTAGTCCACAAGTTAGTCAACTAAAATAGTTAAGTACATAATAATAGCGTTAACGTTAATTCCCAATCAAATAGTTAAGTACATAAATAGTAGCGTTAACGTTAATTCGCAATCAAATAGTTAAACACATAATAGTAGCGTTCACGTTAATTCCCAATTAAATCGTTAAACACATAATAGTAGTGTTCACGTTAATTCCCAATTAAATAGTTAAACACATTACACACATTAAACACATCACGTTAATTCCCAATCACATATCTCACTAACCAACATAACGTAAGTGTTTACACCGAACACACTTAACACACATTTATATAATCGGACTGACAGTCACAATCCCATTATAATACTTCACCCCGTCTTCCTCCAGCTGCAAGTTCACCTTCCCCAACTCCAAATGAGACTGATTTGAATGCCCACAACTCGGGTCTTATATACCAAACAATGATGGTGTAGGAACGAATCAGGAGGCGAGTGATGGTGCGCGCTCCAATCATAGCTCCTCGAATCACATAACAGGTGTGTCGTCCACTCACAGCTCCTGGCGTCGATCATACGTCATAGCATCGGTCATCGAGGTATGGGGCGAGCTGGTATGGGGCGAGATGGTTTGCCCACTCGCTCGTTCGCTCGCTAGTCTGCTTCACCACTTGGGTAGTTTGGCTCCTTGAACTCTAATTCTAACTCTTAAATTAACATACAGGGCTCCGTATGTCAGAATATATATATATAGAGAGAGAGAGAGAGAGAGAGAGAGAGAGAGAGGGGGAGAGAGAGAAAGAGAGAGAGATATATGTATATAGCAAAAGAGAGAGATAATTAAATACTTCAACATTTATCTATTTTATTTAGTTATTTTAGATTTATTTATATTTGTACAAATATATGTATTTACTATATTATTAATTTATGTAATAAGATACCTTATTGCTTATTTACACATCAAATCTCCCAGGTACCCCGTGTGCCTACGATGCATATAAAGGAAGTTGTTACACCACCATCACCAGTGGCAGCCAACACTGGTGTGAGGCGCGACAACACTGTAAGGCCCTCGGTGGTGACTTGGCTTACATGCCCAACATCACCATTATCTTGGAATATTCGGACTTTAAAAGTGATGGTATGTTACTTGAAGAAAATATCCTTATTTTTTAATTTAGCTTAATCTTAGTGGTACAGGGATTGAATATGAGTTTTAATCATCAAATTAATAAAGTGAAGTTCTTAAATTTTCCAAACTAGTGGAGTGAAACAGGGAGGAACTAAACGGGCTCGTCCCGCACCAGATAGGGCTAAAGTGCGGTTCCCATTCCGTCTGTGCATCTGTCAAAGCCAATGTCACGTGACTGAAGACGTCACTCCTTTCCCACCTCGGGTCCGTTAGGTGTGAACCGAGGATTCTTAGGTTCCGTCATGCTCGCTTCTGATCTCGGAGCTGCCTCCACAAAAGATGAATTGGATTTAACTTTGGACGGAAGACGGAATGTATTTATAGTGCCGATAAAATTATGTATTACCCCCTGTTGTCACAAACCAATAGAACACATCTTGTAACTTATGTAGATACTTACACGATATACGTATAGTGCCTATTTATAATTTAAATGAAAGAAAGCGTTCGCATTCTAGCCGTCTCCATCGATGCTACGCTATTGAGTGAGTTTGCAGTATTGCCAAGGTTAATTAGCCCAGCCGTGACGATTATAGCCCAGATCACGGGGAAAACTTAGCCCACTGTTTACACAAAAACTTTTTACTATCATGTTGTGAAGCCAAGAGTTGTATGTACTATGTAAATTGACAGCAGTGCATTATGCCAGAATGACTGATTATAGACAGGGTAAAAATGTTCCTATTTCAAAAAATGTATGCTTAGAATTCGTAGCATTTTTTATGATCATGCTTGTCAATTTAACTTGGTTTCCTTCGCTTTTTCAATATTATACTTAACTACAATACTCTTCTTTATTATACCTCTGTTTATTTTGTGCAAATTACCGTATTATGTGTAAATCGGCTACACGAACATGAATCATTTGCCCTCTATAATGAAAGCAGCTCAACTGGGCGAGTTAAAAACGAGTGTGGTAATACTGCATTTCGTCTTCCTCGCGGATGTGAAATCTAAACTCCTTACGTGGTCTCGGAAGGGTAGCGGAGAGACGTCAGAGTGACGTCATTGTCTACACACGTGTGATGGGACGGAAGCAAAAACGGAGAAAAGGGAACCGCGCTTAACCCGTCCAATCCCAGCGACGGATATAGCCGTCAGTAGATAAGTAACTCCCCAGTCCCAGCGACGGTTTTAGCCGTCAGTAATGTACTTGTCTTGTAACTGCCTGTACAAGGCTAATGTTCTTTTTTTTTCTAAAAAAAAAAAAAAAAAAAAAAACAAAAAAAAATGATAGATCCATTTTTGCCTCATCTCTTGAGGTGAAAAGATGGTCTCTCCTGTCATTTTGGCCACATTGCCTGGGACTGCTGGGGACTTTTATTACTGTATCCTACGGTACAGTACGGGTTAATTGTTCTGGGATGGCTGTGGGTGGAGGGGCGGGAGCTCGATCATGGGGGGTGGGCGGCCTGGGAACAGAACAACAGGTTACCAATTTACTGTAGATATAGGATACAATTTGCACGTTTCCTTATAACTAGTAGGATCTTTTAGATGTACCGGTGTCCAATGCCGAGGATTTATATATGTTCTCACTTAGCTTTTGGAGAAACTGGCTAATTGCATCTACGAGCTCACCAGAAAGTTAAATTGAATGCCCCTTCATATAGTATAATACACACAAAATAAATAAAATATGATTCAATATTAATAATTAATAACTTAACCACATATTTTCCGATTTTATTACCTTTGGTAGTGGCACCTAATAATCATGATCATTTATAGATCGAAAGTATTCTAGAATACAAAGAATTAGAGTAAGAATATATTAATTATGCAATTAAGATATAGGAAATATAAGCGTACAATCTATTTATATTGACAACGGCAATAATCAAGCCATGTGCCAGAAGGAAATTCCCGAGGTAGCCGAAACAAGGGCATGGTAAATGGTCCTACATCACCCAGCATTTCACCAGACACCAACAAAGAGGCACGGCAGAGGCGGAAGCCCCACTGGAAATCCAGGCAGATCAGAAGGTTGGCTTGGGTGAAGCAGCGGAACACATAATCTTGGAGGACTATGGACTAGCAGATCCTAAGTGTTGTTTTATCTGTGGACAAATCAGAGTGAGAAAGTTGTTGTGAAAATGTTTTGGCTGTTTTAGAACTGTTCATTTAACCCTTTCGTGCACCAGTATGCGATTTGCGCCCTTTCTGGGATACTCGAAAGCTTTTGTGACCATCAGTATTGTTTAGAAACCTTTAGTTTAGTTACTTACACCTCTGCAGTTTTGTCTTTGAACGAGCTGTTGGCTGAAGACTTATTTTGGAGAGGTAATTATGAGATTAACCCTCCTGGCACGGGCACGCTATCCTAAGGACATTCTTGAGACCCGGGCGATATGGCCGAAATACGTCTACGCCTAGGCTACCGTATCTTTGTTATTTTAACTGCTAGAAAATGTCCATGCATCTCTAAACGTACTGTGGTTTCCAATCTGTAGACTGGTGTTGAGTAGAGCTCTCTAAGTCAACTGGTTCAGTTGTGATGACGATTTCCGTGGAGCGCATTTTGCCGCGATTTTAGCAATATGACACACTTTTCAAGATTAAATCTGTCTTAGCAGACCACACAACAACAAAGCTCCGATGTCTGCTTGCTTTAGGAGGTGCGCGCGTCGCCTCCGACAGGCTTTGTTTCCATACGTCGGACGCGCGGCTTTCAAAACAAGCTTAATAGGCTTTCAAGCTTACAGATTTTAAGATGCTGCCCGGGCTCCTGCCCAGCTGCCGCGGTGTCATTTTAAAATGCTGCACGGGCGGGAAGGGTTGAGAAAGTTCTATTTCTGAATACTAAATGGCAACCCCCGGTACATGCAAGAGTTAAGTTGTGTTAATCTGACCAAGAAGAGTTCAGAGAATCCATCAAATTGGAAAGTCAGTTATGCCCAGGGCCCACTGCAGGGCCAAATAGGGCAATGCTGGACGCTGACTTGACCGAACTTGTTACCAAATGGAAAGCGCAGATCCGGGTCCTTGCCCAAGTACTGAAGGAGCCAGAATCCAAGTCGTGGAGGCCCTTACAACTATCACAAAGCAGGCCTTAGAGCTCAAGACACCCGTAGCATGGGCATAGTTCCTTTGTTTTTCTTATGCCCTCCGAAAACCACCCAGAACCAACATACAAGACCACCTTCAGGTATTACTAGCCACCAGAGTGAAATGTGAAGTTGCACAGTATATGGAGGCAAACAGGCTGGGAGAACTCCCTGAACGGCAACCGAATAGAGCACAAAAGACACAAGACAAGGAAGAGGAAGAGGCCAAACAGCTGCAAAAGAGCGTTGCAGTGAAGTTTGCTTATAGTGACATCAAAGGGGCTTTAAGACTGTTGTCATCTTCTTAAGTTTTTGCTGGTCATGGCACCAAATTTGTCGAAGCCCTACGAGAGAAGCATCCATCTTCACCAGGGGAACTAAGCCTCCCCCCAGACCCAAATGCCCAGATACCCCAACATTTAGTTGTCACGGAGGAGCAGGTGGTTGCCGCACGGATGTCGTTCCCAGCAGGTTCAACCTTGAGCCTAGATGGTATCCGACCCGCCCACCTTAAAGGCCTCTTGGGTAGGGGATCAGGAGCAGTTGGGGAAGCACTCTTGGAAACGCCTACAAACTTCATCAACATGGTCTTAAGAGGGGAAGTCCCCAACTGTGCCACACCCCTATTTTGGGGGGCGCACTTGCCAAAGAGGATGGCAGTGTGCGTCCAATAGCATTCGGGGACACCTTCTGCCGCCTTGCTACAAAGGTGGGTTTGAAACAGCTTTTGAATGGCCTAGGACAATATTTAAGACAAGTTCAACTAGGTTTTGGAACACCAGGGGCGAGTGAAGCTGCTGTACTTGCAACCCGCAACTACCTCAGCCAAATCCGGTATAAACGAGTGCTTCTAAAGTTAGAAATGTGGAACGCATTTAACAGCATTCGCAGGGATATCTTCCTCCGTACAGCACAAGAACACAACCCTACTCTGTACCCCCTACTTTGGAAGGCTTATTCCAAACCTGCAATTCTTTTTTTTTTTTTTTGGTGAGACGGTAATCCCTTCAGCGACCGGGTTACAGCAGGGAGATCCCGTTGGTCCTTCTTTTTTCTCACTTGGAGTGGACTCAACAGCTAACAAAGCTAGGTCAGCGTTGAATGTTTGATACTGGGATGATGCTACTTTGGGTGGGTCTGTAGATAATGTCCTAACTGATCTAAACAACATCATAACAAAAATGACCTCGGCTAGGCTGTGCTAGCAGTAAGTGAAACTAAATGTGAGCTTGTCCTCCTCATAATAAATAAAGCGCACTTTGAACCAATTCCAAGGTGCCTTGCCAGGTGTAAGGATCCTTCAGGAGCACCAGTAAAGCCTACTAGGTTCCCCACTTATTCCGGCAGCAATCCCACCTGCACTTCAAGGTGAAAAGGAGGAACTTTTACATCTTGTGAACTGCTTGATACACATTGATGCTCACTCAGCTCTGGCCTTTCTCAAGAATTTCTTCTTCATCCCAAAGCTCAAGTACCTTTGACACACATCAAGGACTTACACGAAACACTGACGACCTCCAAGAATTAGACAACATAATCCAAGAAGTAGTGACTAGTATCACCAACGTAGACATTCAAGATAAGACCTGGGCACAAGCAACTCTCCCTATCCGCCTCGGGGACCTGGGGATACGGAGAGCCATGGATATTACCCCTCCTGCCTTTAGCTCATCCATTATCACAACCAACGGCCTCATAGTGTCCATCCATTATTCTCAACCCGGAATGACACTTAATGTGGACTTGTCAAAAGCAATTAACATCTGGAAGGGAAGTACAGGAGCTGAAGCTCGACTCCAGGCAGCTGCCCGTTGAGAGAGTGGCTTGTGGTTACGCGTCATCCCCATCCACCTCTTGGAACTCACTTGGAGGCTGAAACGCTCCAGGTTGCCATCTCGCTCAGAGTGGGTGCATCAGTTTACCAACCATACACATGCAAGTGTGATGCATTTATGGATAATCAAGGACACCATGCCCTGCTATGTAGTCACAGCACAGGCCGCCTGCTAAAACACTCAGCACCTAATGATGTCAGAAAACGGGCCCTGCAGAGTGCTAACTGTGCATCTATCCTTGAACCTCCTGGGCTTGCCCGAGGTGACGTCAAACGGCCAGATTGGATGACCACCTTCACTTACTAGAATGGCCGGTGCCTCGTGTGTTGATACTTTCTCAATGACCAACATCACCAAAAGCGCCAACGAAGCAGGTGAAGCCGCCCGGATAGCAGAAAATAGAAAGCAAGACGAATACCAAGTCCTCGCCAGACGTCAGCAGTTCGAGCTTCTGGCATTCGAAACATTAGGAGCCTTCGGCCCTACCACCCTCAATATGGTAAATTAAATTGGCCGCAAAATCAGAGAAGTTACAGGAGAACCCCGGGAAACCCTCTGGGTCAAGCAATGACTAGGGATGGCCATCTACCGGGGCAATGCCTCCAGCGTCATAAGCTCATTACGACTGGGCCATGGCACTGTGTGAGGCCCAGGGAGGTGTGGTGTATCCCTAGTCTTTCCACGTTCAGGTTATAAAATGTTATCTTTGTATTTTATGTGTTGTTCAATGTACAGTTTGTCAAAGATCCAGCTGGCCCACCCTCGCTCTGGGACTCGCATATTTATCTGGCAATACCTAGTGTAGTAAAGAGGCATTTCTTACAGGGATTGTAATTGGTCGTTCTGATTTCTGCTATATCAGTGTCAGAAGACATATTAAACAAGGAAAAGAAAACATAATTATAGCCTAATGCAAATGTATACATCACATTATATGATCATGAAATGTCACAAAAAGTGTGTAATATGCTTAAAGAATTAAGCACATTATATTGATTGGTTAGCAATGCATATAAAACCTGCTGGCTGCCAACACTTACTCGAGTTTCAAGAATATATATTCGTGTTTTAATATTGGCTGCATAATGAAGGAGGTATTTGTCTTCACAATGTGCACATTGCATAATAATAACAGGTGGCCCAGTAATGGCTAGTGGTATCCCTGCATAACAGCGAACGGGTGTGTGCAGAGTTAAAACAAAATTTCCTTCATGAACGAAAATTGTAGAAACAAAGTGTTACCTCCAAGAATCTGTCTGATATGAAGTTATCTTTCACAAAATAACACTGTCTCACTTTGTCATCATTCATTAAGCAGTAGACAAGATGTAGACATGACTAGAAATACGGTCCTATTTGTTGTTCTACCTATTGTCAATAACGATCTTATTATTAACATGAAAACAAAAAGCATAGATGGTGCAAGGCATATTGCACTGAGACCCACTTGTATAAAGTATGCAGAACTCTAAGCTGTTTAGGATTATGGGGTCTTATGTTATGTAACGTATGAAAAGCGATCGAATGACTAAGAAGGTGTACGAGAGCGAGGTGGAAGGACAGAGAGGGAGAGGTAAACCGAAGGAGAGGTGGAAGGATGGAGTGAGGAAGTATATGGAGGAAGGCGGTGCTGGTTGGGAGGAGGGGCGTCGACTGCCAGGGGACAGAGGTGCATGGGGCCGGTTCGTTAGCGGCCACCCCTTCGGGGATCACGGCGTCAGGCAATAGATAGATAGATAGATGTAATGTAATACGTTGATTTGGTTAAACAAAATATCTTCCATCTAATTGCTGGTAATTATTTTTCACACCACGCAGTAATATGCCATTTGCAATCATATTGAAATTTGATAGTCTGCATAGAAATTAGCATAATGTGTTCTCTCTCTCTCCGAAGAAGTGAACATGGTTCTCCAGTCATACCAACACATTTCTACTATAATTGTGTAGTTATTGTGTATATTTTCTTAGCAATTATGTATTATTAATGTTCATATTTACTGCAAGTTAATCAGAAACAACAAGATTAGTACTGAAGCAAAATAGTTAATGTCATAGGATTAACGATATTCCCAATCCTTTTTCTATTCAACAGCTGAGCTCTGAAACTTTCTCCCAGAATCAGTCTTTCCCTCTTCCTATGACTTAATTTGCTTTAAACCCCGTGTGTCCAGACATTTTGGCTCGAACGTCCCTTGATTTTGGGCATAACCACTATTTCAACCCTGGGAGAGACACTCGTTACAGGCAGTTCTGCCTTTTGTCTCCCTCACTCACATATACTAAAACAAAAATTGCTCCCGCATTTGGGGCTAGCAACACGTAGTATGGAAAGCATGTATCATCATCTGTCACTTTTTCTCACTTTACTCACTCACCCCCACAATTTACCGAAGTATAACAGACTTTTCACAAGACATAAATGGGGGTTAAAAAAAAAACAAAAAAAAACAAACAAGGCTGGTCTTTTTGGGTCCCCCTTGTTTCACCCCATTACAGTATCCTTTTCATTATAGTCTGGCAAATATTTGTCTATCTATCTATTGCTTGATGCCGTGATCCCACGAACAAAACGCCCCATGCACCTCTGTCCCCAGTCAGTCGACGCCCCTCCTCACAACCAGCACCGCCTTCATTCATATACTTCTTCACTCCAAATATTAGAAAGTTTTATTCATCTTAAAAAGAATGTAAGGATACAGATTATCTCAATTAATCCTTTTAGCTACCACATATTCTTCCAAAGCTTCATAAAATCGCCTCATCATTGCTTAAAAAAATAAAGGAAGACTTCGCTGGTACAGAAAGAGTTAATTGCAGGCTTGTATGACGCATGTCCACGTGTGAGCATGCTGTACAGAACGCCTAGTCATGCCCCACTCTCGCTAGGATCGTCAGGGCAGGAACTTTGGCTGTAGTCTATGTAGAGTTTCCTAACTTAGTTCGTGTGAGCCGTTGTACTATAAGTATTATGAATATGTATTTTGTTTTCATCTGAGTCAACGAGTTCTATTTTATATCATTAGTTATAAGTATTGTGTGTAAAACTTATTTGTAAGCGGCTCGCTTGGTGTAGTGACTAGCGTCTCGGACTTCCACCCAGAAGGCCCGGGTTCGCGCCCACGCTCGGCGCATTAAAGATTTTTCACAAGCACTGAGTCGTTACCATCCCTCATGAGCAAAGGGATGGGGTAGTAGTACAGGACCCCAATGGAAATATGCCTAATCGGCCTTATTGAGCTCTCCTTAGCTAGCTTAGCATGCGCTAGCTTTAAGAACTATTATTATTATTATTATTATTATTATTAATGATTGGAAGAGAAACAGCCATAGTTAGGTGTCAGTGGGTACGCCAGGCAGGAGGTAGGCCTAACTCACTAGCACTCCTCCCTCCCTCAGTGCTAAGGGGGAGCCTTTGTGTATCCCAGAGGAGAGAGAGAAATTACGTAATGGTTGTCAGTGGGCGGTCCTTAGTAGTTCACGTTGGGCTCACTAGAGGGCCGGGTATAAAAGGGAAGTCTAGCCATTTTTTCATCAGAACTCATTAGGCAGAGCGACTTCTCCTTTCCCTTGCTAACTATTTATATTCTTCTGACTGATGGGAACTTTCTCTACTACCTTACATTCTTATTTCCTCTTTTCCCTGCCCTGTTTAACTTCCATGGTCCCGTTGGTGCAGAGCTAGTTAGCCAACGTATTATCGCTTGAGTTCTCACGAGATACTTGCCTATTAGATAGCCTGTTTTGGAAGGGTTGACTTAGAATAGGATTGATTTATGTTTGTTGCACTTGTATATGCATTTCCCTGTGTGTTATTATTATTATTCCTGTTTTCTGCTGGTCTAGGTAATGCTAGACTGGGGTAAGGCTTTTCTGTGTTACGAGTTGTTGTTTGATGCAGTGGTTAAGCGATAAACCTGCATACTCGTTTCGGTTCAGTGAAGCCTAGGTTGTCTTCGCGGCTAACTGTGTTGAGTTTATAATTTACAGTGCGTGAGGGCAAGAGCCTAACCACCCTGTATTTTATTAACAGTTTGTTTGTACTTTGTCAAGGAGCCGGGAGAAAACCAGATACAAGGGATCTGGATTTCTCAAAGTGCACTTGTTAGTTTTAACGTAATACTTTAAACAGTCGTGAGGATTTCGCTAGGCTACTAGCCGTTTTTGCTCAGTCACTGCTACCTTTTGCCCACAGTACCCCAGCTAGACTTTACTCGATTATTAGATACAGAATAGTATTGAAGCTTTCCTTATGTATGATATTGTTTATGCACTATTGATTTCATGTGTTGCAAGCTTGGCTACTTTAGTGATTAGTGGCCCACGAGCACAATCCGAGTAGGCTATTGCCGTTGCATTTGCGGAGTACTTCCTTTTAATGTTTGCCATTTACTATTGCATATTCTTTTAATTATTCTTATGCCAATTTAAGCCTTTAATAGTATTTAATTGCCAGTGTTTTTGCTTATTGAATTACTGTTCAAAATCCGATACGTACTTCTTACGAGCATCCGAGAAGCATCTAACTTTTTTCAGAAGATTCCTTGCTCGATGCTTAAGGACTATTAATTAACGTAACGTAATAGTGCCGATCCGAAGTAGAGGGTGGTGGACTTCTTAAGTTCATAGTCAAGAGTGGATTACTTCGGCTTCGGCCAACACTATTCTTTGGTGTTGTTGTTTCTTACTTCATTGTTTGATTGTTGACCAGACTAGATAATTCCTGTCTCTTTATTAGTCTGTTGTTGAACACTAGTACCGAGTTCTTGTATACCCCGTTATAGCAGATTGAACTCTGGAGGGTATTGGTGTTTTTTGTTCGGCTGGCAGTACTCAGGGGTTGGGATCGTGTGTTTCCGTTGTGGCAGCGAGCCGTATTCGAGTCCTGATTGAGAGCCCTTGTGTACCCGAGTGCCAGTTCGTAACAAATGGCGACCTTGCTTAGGATTTTGTGAACAGTATACATTTTTGCAGAGTTGTACAACATTTGTTTGTTTGTATTTTAGCATGCATATTGAAGACTATTTTTTTTTTGTATGGTAATTAGTAAAGCATTTAAGAGACTCCAGTTAATTTAGTAATTAGTGCTTGCATAGGAAGTTTAACACTTTTGTCTCGAGAATTTTTTTGTGGACTTCAGTATGTCGTGCATTAGCACTGACGATGAGCGAGAGATGTCATTTGAAGGTGTGCCGTTAGTAACCAGTGAGGAGGATGCTAGAGTTTTTGTGAGTAAGCGGTACCACGTGACGGAGGAGAGGCTGACTGGGGTGGATGTTTGTGGCTTGCACCTCATAGCCAAGGTTTTGGGCATTTCTAATGTAGCAAAGATGTCCAAGGGGGAGCTGATTTCCTGGGTGTTGCGTGGGCGATATGGGGTTTCGGAGGAGAGGGCGTTTGGGGGGGTTCCTCCCCAGATCCCCTCTCACTCGACTCCCACAGTGCCGTCCACTCAGTTACCGGAGGTTAGCACTCTCCCACAGAGGGATGAGAATTGGCAGATTGGAGTGCCCTCGGGTGGTGCACGTGGTGGTTCCCCAGTTTTTGCCCCCCCTCCTTCAGTAGTGGCAGCTCCCTCTTCCTGCCTGTCTCCAGATATGGTATTTAGACTTGAGCTTGCTAAGATTGAGGCTAGGAAGCAGGAGATTGAGGCTAGGAAGCAAGAGGATGAGACCAGGAGGATGAGACGAGGAGGCATGAGATTGAGGTTAGGAGGCAGGAGGATTAGACCAGGAGGCATGAGGCTGAGCTTAGGTACGACTCAGAGAAATATTGTGCTAAATTAGATTTAGATAAGACTTGTGCAGAGTCGACAGGGACTCGGATGGGCTGTGAGGGCCAAGTAAGAGAACAGTCCTTAGCCCACTTAGTCAAATTGGTGCCGGTATTTAGTGAAACTGAAGTCACAGAATTTTTTAATCGTTTTGAGAAGAAGTGTAGGGAGCATAATTGGCCTGAAGAGAAGTGGGCAGCTCTAGTCTCTTCAAGACTTATGGGTAAGGGTCTGAAGGCTTATGATGCACTGCCTTTAGAGTCTTGCATTGACTACCCAGAATTGAAGAGAGCTGTCCTACGGGCATACGAGTTGCAACCGGAAACATATCGATTGAAGTTTTGGGGTGTTACAAAGACTAGGGAGGCGACCTTTCTTGAACATGTCCGGGACTTAAAAGATGCACTTAAAAACTGGACACGTTCTGAGCAAGCTGAGACGGCAGAACAGTTGACTGAGCTGTTCCTGCTCGAGCAGTTTTATAAGTGTACTGGTGCAGAAATGACTTTAACTATTAAAGAAAAGAACCCAAGAACTCTTCAAGAGGCAGCTGAGATGGCTGACTTCAGGTTGTCGCTAATCAGGGGATGTGAATCTGTAAAGCGTGTTGATGCAGTTCCCAAGGGGCGCGATACTCCCAACCCTCGAGCTCAGGACAATCACTATAGATATAAACCTCAGTTTAAAAGCCAAGATACCAGGACTGAACCAAAGACTACAGCCGTCCCATTACAGAAGGGTCAGAACTCCGCCCCTTATCAGAAGAGACCGATAGGGGAAGTGGAATGTTTTCATTGTAGAAAGAAGGGGCATTATGCAAAATCTTGTCCTAGTAAGCCGCCAGCTGCAGCCGTGTCTTTGGTGCGCAGCATAGGTGTGGCTGAAATGTCGTCTGGATTTACCCAGGGTAGTTTGCCAGCGGCAGGGTCACAGGCTATGTATAAGACTCAGGAAGGCTCGTTCCCTGTCCGTGATGTCTTTTGCGCCCATAGAGGGACCGGTAGGGTAAGTTGGGCGGGTTTCCAGCATAAGGTGGAAGTTTTGTGTGATACTGGAGCTTCACAGCCACTTTTGAAGAATTTCACGGGGCGACCAATTAATGCGGCACGGGTGGTTGTTGTTCAGGGTATTAATGCGACCAGGTCATACCCGTTGGTTCGTGTGGAGCTGGAAGTTGATGGTGTGATTAAGGACTTAGATGTTGGGATCGTTGAGAAATTGCCAGTGGAGGGCGTCGACCTTCTTCTCGGCAACGACTTTGCGGTGCCTACTTTAGAAGTTCCACCCTTAGTCGTTGCCGAGAGGCCGGCCGACGTGAGTAGGGAGGAACAAGAGTGGGTAGTGAGTTGTCAACGCCAACAGATGGCATGTGTGGTAACTCGTTCCCAAGCATTTAAGGTATCACAGCCTATTTCCCAGGCCACAGAACAGCGGAGGAAGGGAATTAAGGAGAAGCGGAAGGCTGGGAAAAGTTTGAAGAGTTTAGAACCAGTGGCTCTCCCAAAAGACCCAATAGCAGGACCTTTGACCGAGTCTGTTGTAACTCCAGTGCCTAACACAGTTGATAAAGTAGTGGAGGAGGCAGAGACTTAGAGACAGCACCGTTACCTGCAGCGAGAAAACCGGATGTCTAAGTTGGATGTTGGGGGAGGGCATGAGTTGTTGACCAAGCAGTTAGACATGTTGGCTCCCACAGACATTCGAAAGTTGCAATTAGAGGATCCAGAGGTTTTGCAGTGTGCCAATGGGGCTGTGGGGTTAGAAGAAGATAGGGATGCAAAGGCAGGGGATTTTTTTTCTTTAATGGAATTTTATACCACCGATATCAAGATCCTAAAAGGAACTGGGAGGGCGGATCAGGTACAGTTGACCAGCTGGTCGTGCCAGAGGGCTGCAGGGAAAGTTTGCTTAGGTTGGCTCATGATTCTCCATTATCAGGACATTTGGGTGCCAAGAAAACGGTAGCGGCTTTAGGGAAATTGTTTTGGTGGCCGGGGATGAAGTCTCATGTGCAGTCATGGATAAACTCATGTGATATTTGTGAACGTGTCGGGAAACCGAACCAAGTTATTCCTAAGGCTCCGTTACACCCTATTCCTGTGATTGGGCCACCCTTTAGTAAAATAATTGTTGACATGGTTGGTCCACTCCCTCCCACTAAGGCTGGAAATAAATTTTTGTTAACCATAATGGATGTTGCCACTAGATACCCCGATGCATACCCTATGAAAAATGGAATGGCTAAGACGGTAGTCAGTAACTTGTTGTGGTACTTCTCAAGGTACGGGTACCCGGAGGAGATTCAGTCTGATCAGGGATCTAATTTCACCTCCAACATGTTCAAGCAAACAATGCAACAGCATGGGATACGAGCAGTAGTATCGTCAGCGTATCACCCTGAGAGTCAAGGGGTGCTTGAGCGGTGGCATGCTACACTTAAGGTGAGCGTCCGGTTCATACTCGTAATAGTGCTCAAAACGGCAATATTGCGCAACCCGATATATGGCATCATCACCTCTGTCTTCAGTTAAAATCCTGAGGCCGTCTGGAAGCATGTTATTTCTGGGCTAGTTTAAAGTTTTCGCGGGTCGCGGGTCGCGCAGACGCGTAGAAAATGCATTATGGGTTTCGGATCTGCAAAAAAAAAAAACTAAAGCCATGAATTTTTGGTGAAAATATGACGTTCTTAGATATTTTGCCTAACAGTATCTGGTACTCAACCCGGGTAACAACGAAGGGTGTGGTGGTGGTGGAGGAGAAAGAGCAGTGTGGTCCAAGCCGCGAGAGAGGTAGGGTGCGGCTGGCCGGCTGGCTTGCAACAGCTCTCGTGCCTTAGTACTCACGTAAGAAAGTTCACTTGTCGGCGCAGTTCTGACGTAACCAAACATGCTACAACAATGTTTCTGGTGTCATTGGAAAGGGCATGAAATTCTCTACAACTCCACGTCGCCATTTGTTTTTATTTCTTTCCCATTTCGACACAGCACCCCGAGACATTTGTCACCTAATTTGTACCTAATTTGTACCTAATTGTAAATGCCCTAATTCTACAATTAGATACAAAATGGAAAAAAGTATCAACGTACAATTGAAACTACACCTATTGTTAGTACCCCCAATGCATTAAAACAATCAAGCAACAACATTTAAATGAGATTTTGATTTTACAAAAAGTCATAAATTTACACACCTAACTCAAAAAATAATTGTCCTCGAGAATTAAAATTTTGGAAATTTCTTAGTTGTTAGGTCCCCTATACGTGTACAAAATCTTATGAAATACAGACAAAATCCACTGACACGTTCTATAGTAAAGCCTGACGCTCCCGGACGCTCCCCTTAAAAGCATGCTCAGGTGTTATTGTGCTGACAACGGTATGGATTGGGATCTTGGATTGCCTTATGTGCTGTTTGCTGCTCGGGAGGTACCTGGTGAGAGCCTGGGATTTAGTCCAAACGAGCTGATTTTTGGACACCGTGTCAGGGGCCCCCTTAACATGCTGAAAGAAATTTGGGAGGGGACTGTGCAGCCTTGTCCATTATTAAAGTATGTGCTTGAAAGCCGTGAGCGCATGCTTAAGAGTCTGGAGATGGCAGGTAGAAATTTGACAGAATCACAAGCTTTGATGAAGGACAGGTATGATCGCAAAGTGAGGCTCCGGAAGTTCACTGTAGGACAAGAGGTATTAATTTTGTTGCCTTTGGTTGGTAACCCACTCTCTGCGAAGTACACTGGACCTTATAAAATTGTAGAAAACATTTCAGACTTAGATTACCCTGTTGCCACTCCAGACAGGAGGAAAAAGAACCAGTTATGTCACGTGAACCTTATTAAAGAGTATGTGAGGCGCCCCTCTGACCCTCTCACTGTCCCTGTGTTGGCTTGTTGCGGCCGTGGTGGAGAAGGAGAGGGGGACAGTCAAGCTTCGGAGGAGGATAGCTGGGATCAACATGTTTCAGCGGATCAGTGGGCGGGGAACTCGAGCCTAAGGGCTGACGAGGCTATAGCTCATTTGCCTGAGCCGCAGTTTGATGCTATCCGTCAGTTGTTCGGTTCATACCCCACTGTATTTGCTGAACACCCAGGCCTCACTACTCAGGCTATGCATGATGTTGACGTGGGGGACCATATCCCCTTTAAGTCAATCCCGTACCGTGTGCCCCCCATAAAACTACCAGCTCTGGGGGATGAGTTGGAGTATATGCTCGGTAGAGGGTTGATAGAGAAAGGCACAGTTAAGTGGACTGCCCCCGTAACACTGCAGCCTAAGCCAGATGGCAAGGTACGCTTTTGTATTGATTTCCGTAGGTTAAACGGTTTGACTCCAACTAACCCATATCCTCTTCCTCGGGTTGATGATAGTGTTGATAAAATTGGTAATGCTCGTTTTTTGTCTAAAGTAGATTTAGTAAAAGGTTACTGGCAAGTACCTTTGTCCGAGCGTGCTAAAGAGGTATGTGGTTTTGTTGTGGACGGGAGTACCTACCGGTGCAATGTTATGCCTTACGGACTTAAGAATGCACCAGCAACGTTTCAGAACCTGATGAATGAAATTGTAAAGGACATTCCGAATTGCACCGTATATTTGGACGATGTAATCATTTATGATGACGACTTTGAGAGCCATTGTGAGCACCTTGAGACCTTGTTCCGGAAACTTATTGAAGCAGGTCTGGTAGAAAATTTGGCAAAGTGTGACTTCGTAAAATCCACTGTGCAGTACCTTGGGTTTGTAGTGGGAAGGGGACAGGTGTGCCCTCCTCAGAACAAGGTACAGGCTATCAATAAATTTCCGCACCCAACAACCAAGAAGCAGGTTATGAGATTCTTGGGTATGATAAGCTACTACAGACGCTTCATAAAAGGTTACTCAACGGTGTTGGCACCTCTCACAGATTTGTTATCTAAAGACAAAAAGTTTTTGTGGGCACCTGAGTGTGAAAAGGCTTTCACTTTGGTGAAACATTTGCTATGTACTCACCCGATACTCAGGGCCCCAGACTTTAACAGGCCTTTTCAGCTGGCAACAGATGCTAGTGGTGTAGGGGCTGGTGTCGTCTTGCTACAGACAGACAATGAAGGTGTGGA
The DNA here is from genome assembly GCA_032716605.1 of Paralithodes platypus. Lineage (NCBI taxonomy): Eukaryota > Metazoa > Arthropoda > Malacostraca > Decapoda > Lithodidae > Paralithodes > Paralithodes platypus. The sequence goes on from CM064525.1 coordinate 20,165,755, forward strand.
ACACCCAGTAAGTTTCTTTTCTAAGAAGTTCAATGCTGCACAAAAGAACTATTCTACAATAGAAAAGGAATTACTGGCGATTGTGCTGTCGCTCAGGCACTTTGAGGTGTATGTTCCAGCCTATGGCCCAGTCGTGGTTATCTACACTGATCATCACCCTTTGAGATTCCTGAATCAATTTCACAATCGCAATATGAGACTGACCAGGTGGTCTTTGATGTTGCAGGAGTATAACCTGGACATCCGTCATATTGCTGGATGTGACAATGTGATCGCGGATTGTTTATCAAGGGTGGATGATCAGTCGTAGGCTATCACAGGTGTGTGGGTTTGAGTGGAGGAAAATAGGCTGCCCTTATAGTGCAGCCGGGAAAAAACATATTAAAATATAAAAATCATATAAAAACTCTTTCTTTTGATATAGGTAATCGTATAAGTTTGTCATAGCCTATAGAGTTTGAGTAGTCCACGAACTATCAAACGGCTGAGCTGCTGTAAGCTCGCTCTGGGAGCATGATATTGTGTCTTTTTGCTATTGTTGGGAGGAGTTATAAAATGTGATTTTTTTTTTTGTATAATAAGATGTGTTTTGGTGATAAACTCAGCTTTGTTTTAGTGCCATGCGGTCGCTGGGTGTGGGGGGCTTGATGGGGTTCTGTGTTTGTCAGATGTTAGCTCAGGGTTGAGCGAGTAAAATCTTGGGGGAGGTGTGACGCATGTCCACGTGTGAGCATGCTGTACAGAACGCCTAGTCATGCCCCACTCTCGCTAGGATCGTCAGGGCAGGAACTTTGGCTGTAGTCTATGTAGAGTTTCCTAACTTAGTTCGTGTGAACCGTTGTACTATAAGTATTATGAATATGTATTTTGTTTTCATCTGAGTCAACGAGTTCTATTTTATATCATTAGTTATAAGTATTGTGTGTAAAACTTATTTGTAATGATGGGAAGAGAAACAGCCACAGTTAGGTGTCAGTGGGTACGCCAGGCAGGAGGTAGGCCTAACTCACTAGCACTCCTCCCTCCCTCAGTGCTAGGGGGAGCCTTTGTGTATCCCAGAGGAGAGAGAGAAATTACGTAATGGTTGTCAGTGGGCGGTCCTTAGTAGTTCACGTTGGGCTCACTAGAGGGCCGGGTATAAAAGGGAAGTCTAGCCATTTTTTCATCAGAACTCATTAGGCAGAGCGACTTCTCCTTTCCCTTGCTAACTATTTATATTCTTCTGACTGATGGGAACTTTCTCTACTACCTTACATTCTTATTTCGTCTTTTCCCTGCCCTGTTTAACTTCCATGGTCCCGTTGGTGCAGAGCTAGTCAGCCAACGTATTATCGCTTGAGTTCTCACGAGATACTTGCCTATTAGATAGCCTGTTTTGGAAGGGTTGACTTAGAATAGGATTGATTTATGTTTGTTGCACTTGTATATGCATTTCCCTGTGTGTTATTATTATTATTCCTGTTTTCTGCTGGTCTAGGTAATGCTAGACTGGGGTAAGGCTTTTCTGTGTTACGAGTTGTTGTTTGATGCAGTGGTTAAGCGATAAACCTGCATACTCGTTTTGGTTCAGTGAAGCCGGTTGTCTTCGCGGCTCACTGTGTTGAGTTAATAATTTACAGTGCGTGAGGGCAAGAGCCTAACCACCCTGTATTTTATTAACAGTTTGTTTTTACTTTATCAAGGAGCCGGGAGAAAACCAGATACAAGGGATCTGGATTTCTCAAAGTGCACTTGTTAGTTTTAACGTAATACTTTAAACAGTCGTGAGGACTTCGCTAGGCTACAAGCCGTTTTTGCTCAGTCACTGCTACCTTTTGCCCACAGTACCCCAGCTAGACTTTACTCGATTATTAGATACAGAATAGTATTGAAGCTTTCCTTATGTATGATATTGTTTATGCACTATTGATTTCATGTGTTGCAAGCTTGGCTACTTTAGTGATTAGTGGCCCACGAGCACAATCCGAGTAGGCTATTGCCGTTGCATTTGCGGAGTACTTCTTTTTAATGTTTGCCATTTACTATTGCATATTCTTTTAATTATTCTTATGCCAATTTAAGCCTTTAGTAGTATTTAATTGCCAGTGTTTTTGCTTATTGAATTACTGTTCAAAATCCGATACGTACTTCTTACGAGCATCCGAGAAGCATCTAACTTTTTTCAGAAGATTCCTTGCTCGATGCTTAAGGACTATTAATTAACGTAACGTAATAGTGCCGATCCGAAGTAGAGGGTGGTGGACTTCTTAACCCTTAAAAGTCGGCTCACCACTTAAGTCGTATTTAATAAATGTGGACTATGTGGCGGCGCTCGACATAGGTCGAGTGGCAATTTCAGCACGTAATGTTGCTGAGAGAGAGAGACAAGTGGTGGCAGGAGACTAGCGAGCGTATGACTGCTCCCGACCACCGCGGCGAACCTACTGACACGAATCTCAGCTCCCCCCTCCCTCTCTCACTCGCTACATACTGAATTGTATGGGGAAAGTACCGAATTACATGCTTTTTGCACTCGCGTTGCACGGTTATTGCAAGACAACTAGCCATCACACAAGGATCGTTATGGTGTCATTCGAAAGCTCTGTTCATGCCCTTTCAGGGATAGATACTTGTTTTACGTTCTGGGTCTTATTTAGGCATGAAAATGATCACGTAAACAGCCCTATTTTGGCTAAAAACACCCCGCTAGGCAGTACATATAAATAAACTCATAGGCCGCTCGTAAGGGGTTAAGTTCATAGTCAAGGGTGGATTACTTCGGCTTCGGCCAACACTATTCTTTGGTGTTGTTGTTTCTTACTTCATTGTTTGATTGTTGACCAGACTAGATAATTCCTGTCTCTTTATTAGTCTGTTGTTGAACACTAGTACCGAGTTCTTGTATACCCTGTTATAGCAGATTGAACTCTGGAGGGTATTGGTGTTTTTTGTTCGGCTGGCAGTACTCAGGGGTTGGGATCGTGTGTTTCCGTTGTGGCAGCGAGCCGTATTCGAGTCCTGATTGAGAGCCCTTGTGTACCCGAGTGCCAGTTCGTAACACTTGTTATCTCTCAACTATAAAATTAATTGACACTTGAATGGGGTGAAGTATTATATAATCACCAAACTAATGGGGTGATGCGTCTTATTGTTACATGTTTTAATTCATCAGTGTGGATGTGGATCGGAATACAAGTTGGTGCCAGGGTGGGCGGAGGGGGGGGGGGCGGGGGGGAGAGAACCATGGGCGGGGTTGGCCGGGGTGTGGAAGTGTTGAGTGGGGAGGGTGGTTGTTGTGATTGTGCTTAATTATTATTATCGGTTCTCATTGATCCAGCTATTCTCGAGGAATGTGTTTTTAGTTTGCCCCCAAGACTAAAAATATGCCTCGCAAGGCCTCCTTCAAACTACAAAGAATGCCCCATAAACCCCCTTCAAGATATATATGGCTAAAGGTCTGTTTCACCTAAATTGCAGACTCGTTATCGGTCACCTAGAAAATATCGACAACTTAATAGGATGGAGTGTCTAATGAGGTAAAACGTCTACCCCCTTCACCACCATCACGTAATTTTCATAATTTTCTGGTTATTATTTGACGATTTTCTTTGGTTTATAATCAACTTCTATGACTCAAATGGGTAAAGGACATCACAATAAACCCTCTTAATAACATAGGTCCTTCTTAAACTGTATAAAATCATCTAGTTATAGCCAGAATAAAAAGTAACAAGACTTCATAGGGCTGAAGGGGTTAATGTTCCGTGTTTTCCTTCTTCAGGTTCGTTGTGGATCGGAGTGAGAGCTGGAGTTTGGATTAGCGGAGCGGCGGTGAACCCCGAAGACTGGCACAACGGGTATCCCAGGGAGGGTGCAGCAGGTTGTGGAATAGCTGATAAACATTATTTTAGGGACAAGGAATGTGATAATATGGAAAAGTTATTATGTCAGTTTTACTGAAATTGTCACTTAACCCCTTATTAGCGGGGCCCGACTTAAGTCCGTATCTAAAAACCTGGACCATGTGGCGGGGCCCGACTTTAGTCTGTGTGCAATTTTTGAGCAAGAGTGGCTCTGAGAGAGAGACGAGCGACGGGAGGAGCGTAGGTTGCCTCATGACCGCTCGGCACGGACCCCACGCGCCTACTGACATCTACTCCACACAACTCCACCCTCCCTACCTCGCCACACAGGGAATTATATAAGGAAATTACCGTATTTTAGGGTTTTTGCACTCGTCTTGCACGATCGTTGCAAGAGAAGGCGTGGTCGTAGAAGGATGGTTCTGGTGTCATTGGAAAGCTCAATTTACGCCCTTTCAGGGATACATAATTGTATTACGCTCTGGCTCTTGTTTATGCATGAAAAAGAGCACGAAAACAAGGCCATTTAGGGTAAAAAAAAACGCTTGGCGCGTAGTGGAAAAAAACTGACGGGCCCGCTCGTAAGGTGTTAATTTACTTTCCCGTTGTTTATCTGCCTTTTTGGTTAGTGGATGTGAATGCTGAAAGGTGAACTCTCTCCCTCAATCAATGTTTTCTTCATCCTATACCTTCGCTTGCTATAAACTTTGTGTCCAGGCATTTTGACCCCAACGTTCCTTGAAATTAGTTCTATGTTACTCTTTTGGCTTTGGGGGAGTTATTAGTTAGAGGCAGCCTGCCTTTTGTCTCCTACATACATATAGACAAAAAAATGCCCCTTTATAAGATGACTGTGTGGTTACCACAGGGAGATGTGTGTCCTTAGTATAGGGGAAGTGTAATGTAGGATATTGACTGAGAGAGTGAAAGAGCGAACAGAAGAACTGGTAAGTTGGGAACAGGGTATCATTAGGAAGAGAAGGATGCTATGTAGATCAGAACTTCTTGAAATATGCTGTGTAGAACTATCTGGAGAAGGGTAGGAAGTTGAAAGCTGCCTTCATGGAATTGGAGAAAGGTTGTAACAAAGTACATACAGAAGATATGTGGAGAGTACTGAGCTAATACGAAGTTTATGATATGATGCTGAAAGCAGTGAAGTACATTTAGAAGCTTGCAAGGGCGGCAGTCCATGTAGAGGATGAATAGAGTGAGTTATTTAATCTGAATGTTGTATTAAAGGAAGGGTGTGTGATATTGTCATGGTTATTCAGTTTATATATAATGAAGTACCTAAAGGAAGCGAGTGAGTGATATTGCCTGTGCTACAATCTACAGTTTCCTGATGATACAGTTCTGATACATAATACAGAGTGGGAGTTGCATGGTTTAGTAATTATGTTTGGTGCTGTGTATGAGAAATGGAACCTGAAGGTCAATGTTGTAAAGAATACAGATATAGTCTTTGAGAGGAATGCGGTCACAGTGTGAAGTGCGATTGAATGGTCACTTGGTCAGGTAAAGGAAAATGTATGCACATTCAAACATTTGGGCAATGTAATGAGAAAAGATGGGAGTGTCGAGGATGAAGTGCAAGAGAGGGTAAAGCAGGGTAGGAAGATTGTAGGAACGCTGAAAGCAACGTCAAGGAATAAGGTGCTGATCATGAAATACACAAGTTTCTGCAGTACATTGACTACACATTCGTTTCTTTTTTATTCTGGAAATCATTAGACAATGTTATAATGCTTAGGAAGAACCTGTGGGAGTTTGAGGGTTAAATGCCCCAAAAAATCCTTTTGAATTGATAGAAGTCCTTTCAAATCTGTATAAAATCAATTAAAGATAGCCAGTTTAAAGTGCATCCTTGTATACTGAAAGGGTTTAGTTTTTAATGTGAGTTTTTGTAGTGAAAAAATGGGTATTAAACACATATATGTGTATGTAAAGATAACGAACCCTTCTATATATGTATCTATCTTAATGAGCAACTTATAATTACATTTACTAGTGTTGACTTTACAAATATAATATGCTTAGCGTGAGCTTATAGGTGTGTACTCTGTTCCTCATATATCTCTCTCTCTCTCA